>CAMZMU010000052.1:131461546-132003331 GCA_947311845.1 Poa pratensis | reverse complement strand
TTTGAATAATTTAAGGGTAGCACATGAAAAATTTACTTGGAGTGGCAAGGAAATACCACATATAGTAGTTATGGTGGACACAATGGCATGGATTTTTTGGCTCAAGGATTTGGATGCACGAGAAGCATTCCCTCTCAGTACAGAGTTTAGGCAAGCAAGGTTATGTAAGCAAACAAGAATATCAACCATACACCAAGTTTTATATGGCAAACATATTGCAAACATTATAAGACTTCACACCGTCTCCTTGTTAACCCAAACCCCTTTATTAGAAATATCTAGACCTTAGAGATACCATCGCATGAAACCAAATTTCAACAAGCTTTACGGTAGTTTCTTCACTAATGGGGTTTAACTTACATGATGCAAAAAATTAATCATGATCTACTTGTTTACTCAAAACAATTGACAAGTATCCAAATTACCAAATTAAGTGATCTACAAGAATATGCAATTTTTTCCACATATACCATTTACCACATGCAACATTTTCTGTTCAACCAAACACCAAATCAATTATTTCAACATAAACTCTCAAACAATTATAAGTGAAGCAAGAGTAGTCTGGTGGCTCTAGGTTAATAGTGCCAGAAACAATTGCTTGTACGTCACACGTCAGTTGGGAACCCCAAGAGGAAGGTATGATGAGTGCAGCAGTAAGTTTTCCCTCAGTATGAAACCAAGGTTTAATCGACCAGTAGGAAAACGAGGTTTGCTTCGAAGGTGTTGGTGAGGAGTGTAGTGCGGCGCAACACCAGGGATTCCGGTGCCAACGTGGAACCTGCACAACACAATCAAATTACTTTGCCCCAACTTAACAGTGAGGTTGTCAATCTCACCGGCTTGCTGAAAACAAAGGGTTAAACGTATCGAATGGAAATGATGTTTGTTTGCATAAAACAGTAGAGAACAATGATTGCAGTAGATTGTATTTCAGATGTAAAAGAATGGACCGGGGTCCACAGTTCACTAGTGGTGTCTCTCCAATAAGATAACTAACATGCTGGGTAAACAAATTACAGCTGGGCAATTGACAATTGATAAGTGCATATAACATGCATGTGTGAGCTGTGGTGTCTACTATGAGATTCATTTGGGCATTACGACAAAGTACATAGACCGCTATCCAGCATGCATCTATGCCTAAATAGTCCACTTTCCGGTTAACATCCGTACCCCTTCCAGTATTAAGTTGCAAGCAACAGACAATTGCATTAAGTAATGTGCGTAATGTAAACAATACATTCATCCTTGAATAAAGCATTGCTGTTTTACCCCTAGTGGCAACAACACATCTACAACCTTAGAACTTGCTGTCACTATCCCAGGTTAAATAGAGGTTGAACCCAACTATCATGCATAAATACCCCCTCTTGGAGTTACAAGTATTCACGTGGCCAAGGCTTCAACAAGTAACGGAGAGCATGCAAGATCACAAATGACATAGACATGATAATATAATATTCAGCTCCACATAGGTATCAATATAAGTCAGATCCCAGCAAACACAACATGTAGCATTACAATAAGATGATCTTGATCATGATAGGCAGCTCACAAGATCTAAACATGATGGCACAAGTGGAGAAGACAACCATCTAGCTACTGCTATGGACCCATAGTCCAAGGATGAACTACTCACGCATCACTCCGGAGGCGGGCATGGCGATGTAGAGCCCTCCGGTGATGATTCCCCTCTCCGGCAGGGTGCCGGGAAGAGCTTCAGAACCCCCCGAGTTAGGGTTGACGACGGCGGCGGCAGCGAATATGTTCTGGATGAAAGGCTCGGTGTTTTAGGGTTTTCGCGTCTCGGGGAATAAATAGGCGAAGGGGCGATGTCGGCGGACCCCCGAGGGGCCCAAACCACCAGGCGCGGCTGGGGCCCAGCCCGCCTGTGGTTTGGCCACCTCGTGGCTCTCTTCGTCTCTCCTTCGGACTCCGTGTACGTGCTGGAAAAATAGGGACTGGCCTTTTGTTTCGTGCAATTCCGAGAATATTTCCAGAAGTAACTTTCTGAAACCAAAAACAGCAGAAAACAGGGAACTGGCACTGTGGCATCTTGTTAATAGGTTAGTCCCAGAAAATGCATAAAAGTGATACGAAGTGTATATAAAACATGTAGCAAATGGTATAATATAAGCATGGAACAGCAGAAATTATGGATACGTTGGAGACGTATCAAGCATCCCCAAGCTTAGTTCTACTCGTCCTCGAGTAGGTAAAACGATAACAACAAATAATTTCTGAGGAGACATGCTTTCACACAATCTTGATCAATATATTGCAAGGCTCATGTCATGAATGAAGTGACTCAAAGCAATGATCTATAGTTTGCTAACAAATAGATAAAGAGTAAACAATGAATCATATAAGCAAAAACTTTTCATGAATAGTACTTTCAAGACAAGCATCAAAAAGTTTTGCATAAGAGGTAACTCATAAAGCAATAGATTCAAAGTAAAAGGCATTGAAGCAACACAAAGGATGATTAAGTTTCAGCATTGCTTTCAACTTGTAACATGTATATCTCATGGATAGTTGTCAACATAAAGCAATATAACAAGTGCAATAAGTAAATATGTAAGAATCAATGCACACAAAGTTGACACAAGTGTTTGCTTCTAAGATAGAAAGGAGTAGGTAAACTGACTCAACATAAAGTAAAAGATAGGCCCTTCGCAGAGGGAAGCAGGGATTAAATCATGTGCTAGAGCTTTTTAAGTTTTCGAAAGCATATAGAGAGCACAAAATAAGTATTTGAGAGGTGTTTGTTGTTGTCAACGAATGGTAGTGGGCACTCTAACCCCCTTGTCAACCAGACTTTCAAAGAGCGGCTCCCATGAAGGACGTTATTCTACCAGCAAGGTAGATCATCCCTCTTCTCTTTTGTTTACACATGTATTTTAGTTTCTTTATAGATGACACTCCTCCCAACCTTTTGCTTACACAAGCCATGGCTAACCGAATCCTCGGGTGCCTTCCAACATTCACATACCATGGAGGAGTGTCTATTGCAAAATTAAGTTGCTTACTGATAAATCAGGGCAAAACATGTGAAGAGAATTATTAATGAAAGTTGTAATTAATTGGGGCTGGGCACCCCGTTGCCAGCTCTTTTTGCAAATTATTGGATAAGCGGATGTATATGCCACTAGTCCAGGTGAAAGTCTGTCAGAAGTAAATGACAAGATTGAAAGATAAAACACCACATACTTCCTCATGAGCTATAAAACATTGACACAAATAAGGAGTAATAAAGTTTTGAATAGTTTAAAGGTAGCACATGAAATATTTACTTGGAATGGCAGGAAATACCACATAGTAGGTAGGTATGGTGGACACAAATGGCATGGGTTTTGGCTCAAGTTTTGGATGCACGAGAAGCATTCCCTCTCAGTACAGAGTTTAGGCTAGCAAGGTTGTTTGAAGCAAACACAAGTATAAACCGGTACAGCAAGAATCACATAAAAACATATTGCAAGTATTATAAGACTCTACACTGTCTTCCTTGTTGCTCAAACATTTTACCAGAAAATATCTAGACCTTAGAGAGAACAAATATGCATCCCAAGTCTCAACAAGCTCTACGGTAGTTCTCCACTACTAGGCTTTAACTACATGATGCAAGAGCTTAAACATGATCTACTTGAGAGCTCAAAACAATTGCAAAGCATCAAATCAAAACAAGACAATGATCTACAAGAATGCATATGTCTTTTCCAATACCAACTACTACATGTAGCATTTTCTTTCTTCCAAACAAACACCAATAATTTATTTAAACATAAACTCTCCAAATGATAATATAATGCAGCAAGAGAGTATTTATAAACAAGTGCTAACAGCTCGAAGAGATGCATGAAAAACAGGAGCTAAAAGCACTGCAGTAGCTAGTTAAGAATACTCAACAAATATAAGTGAAGAACATGAGTATTCACATGAAAAAGCGGAGCGTGTCTCTCTCCCACACAAGGATTGCTAGGATCCGAATTTATTCAAACAAAAACAAAAATAAAAACACACAGACGCTCCAAGTAAAGCGCATAAGATGTGAAAGAATTAAAATATAGTTTCACTAGAGATGACCTGATAAGTTTGTTGATGAAGAAGGGGATGCCTTGGGCATCCCCAAGCTTAGACGCTTGAGTCTCTCTGAATATGGTTGGGATGAACCACGGGGGCATCCCCAAGCTTAGGCTTTTCACTCTTCTTGATCACATAATATCACCCTTCTCGCTTGATCCTTGAAAACTTCCTTCACACCAAACTCAAGACAGTTCTCATTAGAGGGTTAGTGCATAATCAAAAATTCTCATATTCTGTAATGATACAATCAATCCCAAAGCTTCTGGACATTAGCTACAGCCACCAATGCTTTGTGGAGCAAAGAAATCCACACAAACACAGTAAAAGAGCGAATGCAAAACAAAAGGCAGAATCTGTCAAAAACAGAACAGTCTGGAATGACGAATTTTTTCGAGGCACTTAAGTTGCTCAGATGGATCTGGCCTAAAATAATGAAAGTTGCGTACATATCTCAGGAATATGCGTGATTTTTCTCAGAATTTTTTGAATTTTCTACAGGGAGATAAGCTCAAATCCGTGACAGCTAAAAATCTGTCACTGCGCAGAAATCCAAATCTTGCATCAACTTTCAATATAGAACTTTACTTGGCACAACATTGCGATAAAATAAAGATACAAAGGAGTTGCTACAGAAGTAACAAAACTCCTTGACTCAAAGAAAACAAAAATAACAGCAAATAAAAACGATGGGTTGTCTCCCATAAGCGCTTTTCTTTAACGCCTTTCAGCTAGGCGCAGAAAGTGAAAATCAAGTGTTGTCAAGAGAAGAAGCATCAACATCATAACTTGCTCTAACAATAGAGTCAAAAGGTAACTTCATTCTCTTCCTAGGGAAGTGTTCCATACCTTTCTTGAGAGGAAATTGGTACCTTATATTACCTTCTTTCATATCAATGATGGCACCAACAGTTCGAAGAAAAGGTCTTCCCAAAACAATAGGACAAGATGCATTGCATTCAATATCCATAACAATAAAATCAACGGGGACAAGGTTATTTTTACTAATAAAAACATCATTAACTCGCCCCAAAGGTTTCTTCATAGCATTATCAGCGAGAAAAACATCCAAATAACAATGTTCCAAAGGTGGCAAATCAAGAATATCATAAAGCTTCTTGGGCAAAACTGAAACACTTGCACCAAGATCACACAAGGCATTGCAATAAAAATCATTCACCTTTACCTTAATGATGGGTTCCCAACCATCTTCTAATTTCCTAGGAATAGAAGCTTTAAGTTTCAACTTCTCCTCCCTAGCTTGCAAAAGAGCATTTGTAATATGCTTTGTAAAAGCCAAATTAATAGTGCTAGCATTGGGACTTCTAGCTAATTTTTGCAAGAACATAATAACTTCAGAGATGTTACAATCATCAAAATCAAAATCATTATTGTCAATGGTGGTGGAACCATTGTCTCCAATAGTTTGAAAAATTTCAGCACTTTTATCAGAAAAAGTTTCAGCAGTTTTAGGCAATTTCAAACGCTTTGCAGAAGTAGTAGAGACATTATCAACACCAATAACATTACCATCAATAGTAGGAGGTTTACTAGCATGTGAAACATTAGCATTACTAGTGGTGGTGATAGTACAAACTCTAACTATACTATTCTCTTTTTCAAGTTCTTCCTCTTTTTCCCACCTAGCATGCAATTCAGCCAACATCCTAATATTATTATCAATTCGAACTTGGATGGCATTTGCTGTAGCAAATGACTTAGTATCTTTAACTTCATTAGGCATAACTTTCAGTTTTAGAATTTCAACATCATGAGCAAGACTATCAACTTTAGAGACAAGATCATCAATTTTTTCAAACTTTTCCTCAACAGTTTTATTGAAAGCTTTTTGTGTGCTAATAAATTCTTTAAGCATAGCTTCAAGATCAGAGGACACACTTCTATTGTTGCTGTAGGAATTACCATAAGAATTGCCATAACCATTTGAAGGATAAGGCTTATAATTGTTGCTACCAAAATTATTCCTATAAGCATTGTTGTTGAAGTTGTTGTTTTTAATGAAGTTTACATCAACATGCTCTTCTTGAGCAACCAATGAAGCTAAAGGAATATTATTAGGATCAACATGAGATCTACCATTCACAAGCATAGACATAATAGCATCAATCTTATCACTCAAAGAGGAGGTTTCTTCAACAGAATTTACCTTCTTACCTTGAGGAGCTCTTTCGGTGTGCCATTCGGAATAGTTGATCATCATATCATCAAGTAGCTTTGTTGCTGCACCTAAAGTGATGGACATAAAGGTTCCTCCAGAGGCTGAATCCAATAAGTTCCTTGAGGAAAAATTTAATCCTGCATAAAAGGTTTGGATGATCATCCAAGTAGTCAGTCCATGAGTGGGACAATTCTTCACCAAAGATTTCATTCTTTCCCAAGCTTGAGCAACATGTTCATTATCAAGTTGTTTAAAATTCATAATGCTACTTCTCAAGGATATAATCTTAGCAGGAGGATAATATTTCCCTATGAAAGCATCTTTGCATTTTGTCCAAGAATTAATACTATTTCTAGGCAAAGAAAGCAACCATTCTTTAGCTCTTCCTCTCAAGGAGAAAGGAAAAAGTTTCAGTTTTATAATATCCCCATCCATATCCTTATACTTTTGCATTTCACAAAGTTCAACAAAGTTATTAAGATGGGCAGCAGCATCATCAGTACTAACACCAGAAAATTGCTCTTTCATAACAAGATTTAATAGAGCAGGTTTAATTTCATAAAATTCTGCTGTAGAAGCAGGTGGAGCAATAGGAGTGCATATGAAATCATTGTTGTTTGTGCTAGTGAAGTCACACAACTTAGTGTTCTCAGGAGTACTCATTTTGAAAAACAAAATCAAACTGAATTAAACAAGTAACTAATTTTTTTGTGTTTTTGATAAAGAGCAAACAAACTAAATAAAAATAAACTAAGCAAGACAAATAACAAAGTAAAGAGATTGGGTGTGAGAGACTCCCCTTGCAGAAGCAATTCTGTTTTCCCCGGCAACGGCGCCAGAAAACGTGTTGGTGGCTCTAGGTTAATAGTGCCAGAAACAATGCTTGTACGTCACACGTCAGTTGGGAACCCCAAGAGGAAGGTATGATGAGTGCAGCAGTAAGTTTTCCCTCAGTATGAAACCAAGGTTTAATCGACCAGTAGGAAAACGAGGTTTGCTTCGAAGGTGTTGGTGGAGGAGTGTAGTGCGGCGCAACACCAGGGATTCCGGTGCCAACGTGGAACCTGCACAACACAATCAAATTACTTTGCCCCAACTTAACAGTGAGGTTGTCAATCTCACCGGCTTGCTGAAAACAAAGGGTTAAACGTATCGAATGGAAATGATGTTTGTTTGCATAAAACAGTAGAGAACAATGATTGCAGTAGATTGTATTTCAGATGTAAAAGAATGGACCGGGGTCCACAGTTCACTAGTGGTGTCTCTCCAATAAGATAACTAACATGCTGGGTAAACAAATTACAGCTGGGCAATTGACAATTGATAAGTGCATATAACATGCATGTGTGAGCTGTGGTGTCTACTATGAGATTCATTTGGGCATTACGACAAAGTACATAGACCGCTATCCAGCATGCATCTATGCCTAAATAGTCCACTTTCCGGTTAACATCCGTACCCCTTCCAGTATTAAGTTGCAAGCAACAGACAATTGCATTAAGTAATGTGCGTAATGTAAACAATACATTCATCCTTGAATAAAGCATTGCTGTTTTACCCCTAGTGGCAACAACACATCTACAACCTTAGAACTTGCTGTCACTATCCCAGGTTAAATAGAGGTTGAACCCAACTATCATGCATAAATACCCCCTCTTGGAGTTACAAGTATTCACGTGGCCAAGGCTTCAACAAGTAACGGAGAGCATGCAAGATCACAAATGACATAGACATGATAATATAATATTCAGCTCCACATAGGTATCAATATAAGTCAGATCCCAGCAAACACAACATGTAGCATTACAATAAGATGATCTTGATCATGATAGGCAGCTCACAAGATCTAAACATGATGGCACAAGTGGAGAAGACAACCATCTAGCTACTGCTATGGACCCATAGTCCAAGGATGAACTACTCACGCATCACTCCGGAGGCGGGCATGGCGATGTAGAGCCCTCCGGTGATGATTCCCCTCTCCGGCAGGGTGCCGGGAAGAGCTTCAGAACCCCCCGAGTTAGGGTTGACGACGGCGGCGGCAGCGAATATGTTCTGGATGAAAGGCTCGGTGTTTTAGGGTTTTCGCGTCTCGGGGAATAAATAGGCGAAGGGGCGATGTCGGCGGACCCCCGAGGGGCCCAAACCACCAGGCGCGGCTGGGCCCAGCCGCGCCACCTGTGGTTTGGCCACCTCGTGGCTCTCTTCGTCTCTCCTTCGGACTCCGTGTACGTGCTGGAAAAATAGGGACCTGGCCTTTTGTTTCGTGCAATTCCGAGAATATTTCCAGAAGTAACTTTCTGAAACCAAAAACAGCAGAAAACAGGGAACTGGCACTGTGGCATCTTGTTAATAGGTTAGTCCCAGAAAATGCATAAAAGTGATACGAAGTGTATATAAAACATGTAGCAAATGGTATAATATAAGCATGGAACAGCAGAAATTATGGATACGTTGGAGACGTATCAAGTACTTTCTTCAAAAGAAAACTAATAGCTCTGACAAGAGATACATGAAAATAAGAGCTAAAAGCTGAACAGCGCTAGGTATGAATACTCAACAAATATAAGTGAAGAATAGGAGTATTCTCATGAAAAAGCGGAGCGTGTCTCTCTCCCAATCAAGAATGCTAGGGTCCAATCAAGTTTATTGAAAATAAAAATAAAGTACTAAAAATAAAAGCACGCAGACGCTCCAAGAACAACACATATGATGTGAAAGAATAAAAATATAGTTTCACTAGAGATGACCTGATAATTTTGCCGATGAAGAAGGGGATGCCTTGGGCATCCCCAAGTTTAGAAGCTTGAGACTTCTTGAAATATGCTGAGGAGATCCATGGGAGCCTCCCCAAGCTTAAGCTCTTCACTCTTCTCCATCCTATTATATCACTCTTCCCTCTTGACCCTTGAATACTTCCGCCACACCAAACTCAACGTAATTCTCATTAGAGGGGTTAGTACTCAAAAAGTTTAATCCAATTTGGTTCTGTAGTGACACATTGCAAGAACTCAATAAAACATTAGCTACAGCCCTCCACGTCTAGAGAGCCTTGCTTAAAGCCCACAAGAGACAATGCAAAAAACAGAGACAGAATCTTTCAAAACAGAACAGTCAGTAAACATGAATTTTTTCGAGGCACTTACGGGACTCATATCGAAAAACGCTGAACTAACGAAAGATGCATACATATATCAGGATTACGCACAAAATTTTTCAGATTTAATTCACAATCTGGTGATTTTAGGAATTTCGTACAGTGAACAGCAGAAATCTGTTCCTACGCAGCAATCAAAATTTTAGCAACATCTTATCATTAGAGACTACTCTTGGCACAACAATACGAAAAAGTAAAGATACAAAGGAGTTGCTACAGAAGTAAACAAGCACCTTGACTCAATAAAATAAAATTTGAAGAAATAAGACAATGGGTTGCCTCCCATAAGCGCTTTTCTTTAACGCCTTTTAGCTAAGCATTGTGATTTTTATGATGCTCACATAAAGATGAGAGTTGAAACATAAAAGAGAGCATCAAGAAGCATATATAAAACATGTTTAAATCTAACACACTTCCTATGCAAAGGAGCCTTGTAAGAAAACAACTCAATGAAGAACAAAGTGATTAGCATAGGAAGGCAAAACAAGTGTAACTTCAAAAATTTCAACATAAAGAGAGGAGACTTAATATTATTGTGATATATGAAATCGTGTCTCCCTCTCTCATAAGGACCAGTAGGTCTTAAAGTACCCAGAAAATAAAAGCAAATCAAGAGAAAGCTCAAAACATTCATCATAAAGAGAAGAAATTTAGTAACATGAAGATTTCTATAACCATATTTTCCTCTCTCAAAATAATTTTCAGTGGCATCATGAATAAACTCAACAATATAGCTATCACATAAAGCATTCTTATCATGATCCACATACATAAAAGTATCATTACTCTCCACATAAGCATAAACCGTTTCATTAGTAATAGTGGGAGTAAAAGTATCACATCCATCATTGTAATCATCATAAATTGGAGGCATAAAATAATCATAATGAATTTTATCCTCAATAGTAGATGGACTAAAAATATCATATTCATCATTGTAAACATCATATATTGGAGGCATATCATAATCAACATAAACTATATCCTCAATAGTAGGTGGACTGAAAATATCACAATCATTATAATCATCAGTAGCAAAAGGATTTTCAAAAACTTCACTCGGAGGAGAGGTCTCAAATATATAATCATTTGTAGCAAAAGGATTTTCAAAAACCTCAACCTCCCCAAGCTTAGAGCTTTGCATAGCATTAGCAATAATGATGTTCATAGAATTCATAGATATAACATTGCTACCATCACGCAAATAATTTTCCATAGGTTTTTAAATTTTCTCTTCAAAAGCATCATGTCCTAACTCAAGATAAATTTCATAGATCTCTCTAATTTTTTTGTTGTTTTCCATTAAGCCTAACTAGTGAAATAAAAACAAGAAACAAAAAGATATAATTACAGATTCTAAAGGAAATACCTTCGAGCACTCACACGTCAGCAACAGTGCTAGAAAATAGCTAAGTAGCTGGAGGATATGAGTACCTTTTACCTTACCTCCCCGGCAACGACGCCAGAAAATAGCTTGATGTCTACGCACGCTTCTATTCTTGTAGACAGTGTTGGGCCTCCAAGTGCAGAGGTTTGTAGAACAGCAGCAAGTTTGCCTTAAGTGAATCACCCAAGGTTTATCGAACTCAGGGAGGTAGAGGTCAAAGATATCCCTCTCAAGCAACCCTGCAATTAAGATACAAGAAGTCTCTTGTGTCCCCAACACACCCAATACACTTGTCAGGTGTATAGGTGCACTAGTTCGGCGAAAAGATATTAAAATACAAGTAATATGGATGATTATAAGTGGTAATTGCAATCTGAAATAAAAATGGCAGCAAGCAAACATGTAGCAGAACTGGTTGTAAACGGTGTTTTAATGCTTCGAAATAAGGCCTAGGAATCATACTTTCACTAGTGGACACTCTCAACAATAATAATATAATTGAATACATAGATATTTCCTCTTCACTATGCTACTCTGAATTATTCTCTCGTTGGATAACGAACACCAATCCACTGCGTAGGGCTATAAAAGCACACCTTAAAGTCGCATTCCACATCTAGGGAACCCCACACTGTCAACTTGAGCGCCCTAAATAGTACTAGACAAACACCACAATTTCATAGAGACATCCAACACAAATAATAACTCATGATAAGTATTCCTGTAATCTTTAGCCTAAGAGCCACACACGGTGCGCACACTGTCAACTTCGCACCGTGGGATAAGGTGACTCTGGAGTTTACATTAATAAAACCACTCAAGTAGCATATAAGATAATGAAGAGTAACATCTATGAATTCAACTAGATTACAAAGCTCATGATCACATAAAGATCACACCATGGGAGAGAGATAAACCACAAAGCTACCGGCATGAGCCCTCAGCCCCGAGGGAGACTACTCACACATGGTCATGGTGATGAGGAGCTTGATGGAGAGGTGCAGTCCGGAGTGGAGGCGGCGGCCCGCGGCAGCCACGGCGCGGCGGCGGCGGCCCTTGGGGGCAGCGGCCCTTGGCCCCTCTTCTTCCTTGGAGATGGTGGTGGTATGGAGGAGGTTCTCCGCCCCCAGACGGCTGCCTGGGAGGAGGAAAATTCGTGGTATGGGGCTCCCTCACGAGTTAGGTTTTCTCTCCTTATATGGACTCTCGGATTTCCGTCATCCCCTCTTGGGCTCCACCAAAACGGGCATATCTGGTGCATCCGGACTCAGATTGGGCCGAATTTTAAGTCTAGATTTATTAGAAGAAAATTCCCTGCAACTTTAGCGACTAGACTTTTTCCATATGACGTCATTTTCGGACCGAAACGGGTCCATCTTCGAGAATAGTTTTCAGACAGATTTCAGAAAACTCCAAATTCGACTCCAACAAGGTTTCCTTTGCCCAATTTTGATAATTCCTACACATTAAAGTGTAAAACAAGAACATTGTGCACTTTGGCAACTATTAGTAGGTTAGTCCAATAAATGTCATAATATGATATAAAGTGCATATAAAACATGTGGCAATTGATATAAAACATGCATGGAACATCAAAAATTATAGATACGTTTGAGACGTATCAGGACGCACATGGGCTATCATAACCATCCAGGTCTCCCTAATAGTCATTGATCGGAGAACGGTTCTCGATCATATATGGAGTGATCCCGAACCGTAGGGTGACACACTTAAGGGTAGGCGACGTTTATTTAGATTGGACGCAGAAGAGAAAATAGAGAGAAGAACACCGGAAGTGTTTCGGGACATATCCGATGGAGTTCGGAGGGCGACGAAATAGTTTTCAGAGCCGGAATAAGTTAAATAATATGTATTTAATATTAAATAATGTAATTAATAATTAAATATATTTTTATTTATTTATTTTAGAATTTATTTGGCAGCCCAAACCTTAATGGGCCAACTCCCGGAAGAGAGGACCCATGGGGGGGAATTCCCCCCCCCCCCTCCCCCAGCAAAGGGAGGCACATCATGGAGGGTGGCCGGGTGGGCCACAAGAGGCCCACTGTTGGGAAACGTAGCAGAAAACAGAAAAATGCTAACTAGCTTACGCCAAAACTTAGCCAAGGATCTAACTATGTAGTAATGCGGTAACGGAGAAGATGTCGACAACATACCCTTGTAGACCGAACGCGGGGATTACGCTCCCGCAACAAGCGTTATCGAAGTAGACGACGTAGCCGACCTCAAGGTCGCGAAGAACTTGAAGCGACGAAGACGAAGACGGCGTGACGATGACGCCCCGGCGCCCCAAGTGTGGCGCCTCCGAGTACTCGCACAAGTGTGGAGCTTGACGGCAACTCCCGGGCTCTCTGATCCAGCTGAGATAGCGAAAGTAGAACTTTTGGGTGGAATCCCGCAGCACGACGGCGTACTACGGTATAGATTTCTCACGCGTGCGCAGTCCTTCAAGGGACCACGCACTGCCGGAGGTGGAGAGAGAGAGAGAGGAGACAAGCAGAGGGAGCACCTCGGCTGTCATACAATATTAATTGTATTTTCTATGTGTTTTAAAACAATTAATATGCCTCTCTTTATATAGGGGGAAGGGGGATGTCAATGCCTTAGCTCCCCCATGTGGGACTAAACAAAAGGGAGAGGGAGGGGGGGGGGCGCCGGCCACCATGGCCGTGGTGGCCATGGGCCCCATGCGCCTGGCCCACCGGCCCCTCCTCTTGAGTGGTGTGGCCCCACATGGCCTCTCCTTTGGAGTTTGGCCCATTTAGGTGTTTTGCCCATTTTTCTCTTTTATTTAATATAGTAAATTAATATATATTCCAGCTATTTAAGAATACCTTGCTGAATAAGTATTCAGCACAACTTTCTGAACTTCCGTTTGAATACTATGTTAACTTCTGGACGGAACACCCAAATTTTCTGATTTACAGACAGTATTTCTGTCGCTATTTTTGAACCGATTATCGGAATGATGCAAATGATATACCATTAGAAAGGTGCGGAAATTGCGCATCTTTTTCATCTTTACGGATTTTCCAAATTCTGTATGCTTTTAAAACAATTTTAGAAAAACTACACTCAGTTTCTGCGAATTTCTCCATTTTCGTAATAGTTTTTGGCCGCCATTTTCAAACCCCTTGTCGGATTGATGCAAATGATACGCCGTTGGAAAGCTATGAAAAATACGCACCATTATCGTCTTCACGGATTTCTCAAATTCTTTACATATTTAAAACAATTTTAGAAATACCACACTTAGTTTTCGCGAATTTCTCCGTTTGCGTACAGTTTTTTGGCCGCCATTTTCAAACCACTTGTCGTATTGATGCAAATGATACGCCGTTGAAAAGCTACGAAAAATGCGCACCTTTGCTATCTCTGGCCAAGTTTCAAAATTCCTTACGGTTTAAGAGCAGTTTTAGAAACAAGCAATACTCTTTTCTGAAATTTTATGTCCAGCGGACTGTTTTTTGGCAATTAGTTTTAAACCGCTTATCTAAACGTGAGAAATGATATTGCGTTGGAAAGATATTGACTAGACGAAACTTTTTCATATAGAATTCTTTTTGAAATTCATTATGGTTTATGATTAATTTTGAAAATATGAAAAATAGAGAAACGAGATGACATGTGAATAGATTTAAAATTGACACGTTTGTGGTGTTCGGATTGGGCGAGTCAGCATGGGAGAGTCAAATTAGACTCATAACCTTACCAACTGCACGCATCGGCGGTCGATTTGGACAAACGGAACTCGTATCAACGTTTTCTACGTGTAGTATTTCCGCCCAGAAAAACAGAGCATCTGAACTTCCTTTTACACGTTTGTGAACTTCCGATCGCGAAATTTTTGTTCCGTATCACGCAATGTTTTTATTGTAGATTTTAAACCATTTGTTCAAACGATGCATATGATATACCGTTGTAAAGGTATCAAAATTTTGCAACTTTCTGTTTCGACTATTTTATAGAATTATTCATAGTGTAATAAGTAGTTTTAAATATACTAAGTGCTGTACTTTTAGAATTTTATTTTTTTTCATGTTGTTATTCAGACTGAACTACGAGATTATATATATTGAACTTCGAAATTTTCGGAGAGTGCACGTCTAAATTTGGGAACTTCGCGACAAAAAATTATGAACATTTTTTTCCACTCATGATTTGTATTTTTTTACCGACATAAAAATAAAACTTGCAGCGCGTACAAGGTGAACTTCGGATGCGTTTAAAATGAACTCCGACTTGTTCAAAGCGAACTCCCGACATAGAAGTAGCATCCAACGCATTTTTATACGAATTTCTGACACGTTCAAGGTGAACTTCGGATTGGTTCAAATTGAACTTCTAAAAAAATTAATAATGAACTTTCTTCTATTTTCCAGATGAACTTCCGAGAAAAAATAAAATTATCTGGCGTGGCCGAGAAGAACTTCTGAGAGAAAAACAAATTATCCGACTTGGCCGAGAAGATCTTCCGATGTATTCAAAGTGGACTCCCCCATGATGCAAAGCGAACTTCTGAATAGTTAAGTGAACTCCAAATGGAAAAGTTAACTTCCGACGCGGGTGAGATGAACTTCGAGTACCTTTAAAGTGAACTCCGAACACAGTCAAAATGAACTTCCCATAAGTAACAAAATCAAAACATGAAAATAGACAGTAGCTAACGTGAACCTTTTACAACCGGACGAATTGTATTTTTTTATCATAGTAAACACCGCAACAGGACGACCTAAACTATCCTGAAAATAAAAGTGAATTGTATATTTTAATGAGCTTTTAACTGAATGTTTCATGTAGACGAGCACGAATGGTTCAAAATCAGAAGAAAAAGTGAAACACTGATTGTACGTGTTTTTTATGGCACATCTTTACGATAAACGGTAATTCGCGCCACAAAAGAGTGAGCTGCTATCGTACACAATATGTGTAAAATGTAAACTTTCTTTGGAAAATACATGGTCTAAACCAAATTGTGAGACTCATCTACTGAACTCACACGCAACACACACAGGCTGTTCCACTCGGCCAGCACAGCACGCAAATAGGCAAATTCACACCATAGCACATCTTACGGCCAGGCACTATTTTTATGAACTAGACTTCAGAAGAGTTCTCAACTAAACTTCACAACAACACCATGCTGAACTTTAGATGCCGGCCACGCAAATAGGCAAATTCACACCATAGCAGCATCTCTGAATTTCGTGGGTGCCCATCCCCTCACCTGTCTCCACTCGACCTCAGATCCCAGCATCAGCGTCGTCTGGGTCGTACGCCAACCGATGCGACGACCTGGGATACGAGACGACGGTGGTGTGGGCATGCCGGCGGCGGTGCATATGGAGTGGACCCCGCGGCTGCACCCATGGACTTCATCGTCGGAGGTTTGGACCAGCGCACACGGAGGTCCAGATCGTGGCGTGCGGGGAGGAAAATGGTCGGAAAACGGCTTGGCACTAGCGATCGTACGACACGCGCGTGGAGGATTCCCTAGAGGCGCTATTTTTGTTCTGGATTCAGGATTTGTGCTCAAGGTCGAGTGCGGGGCGCCGTGGACTTCGATGGGCCCCGATGTGACCTTCCGTCGGGCGACGCGCTGGACTGTGGGGAAAGAGCAGCAGCCGGCCGTGTGCTACGCCATCTCGGCCTCTAGCTCAAGACGGTGGCGGAGCTCAGGCTCCTTCCTCGACAGAGAGGCTGCCCGACGTGGAGGGCAGGCCGTGCCCTCCTAGTGCAGATGGAGGCGAGGCGGCGCGGCTGGAGGGTGGCTGGCGCGCGGGGACGGCGACCTCTTCGGGGATGCGCGCGGGGGGGGGGCGGCCAGGGAGGAGAGGAGGCGCGCGGGGAGGCGAGCCGGCCAGAGAGGAGAGGAGGCGCACGGGGGACGGCGACCTCATCGGGGATGCGCGCGGTGCGGAGGAGCGCGGCGGCATCCAGGCTGTGTAGGCACCCGGGACGGCGACCTCGTCGTGGATGCGCGCGGGGCGGCGGCCTCGGGTGGGGTGCGGGGGCGGCAACCTCGCCGTGGAGGCGCGCGGCGGCGGCCAGGGCGTGGAGGGAGTTCACGGGAGGGAGGAAGAAGATGGGGGATCAAAGGGTCGGGTCGAGCGCGTGGTAGCCTGGTACTGTAAGTGGTTTTACGGTTTGGTTCGGTTGGTTGTGCTGAATAACTATTTAGAAACACTTAAAGGGGTTGTGCTGAATAGTCCTACCCATTAATAATATATATAATTCATAATTAATATATTTGCATATTATTTAATCTCCTGTTGCTCCGTAACAATTTCCGGACCACTCCGAACTCTCTTCGGACTTCATCGGAACCCGTCCGATTCCACCGAAACCCTTCCGGTTTATTTCTCTCTCTATTTCTGTAATTCCGATAATTCCAAAACGATCTCCAAGCATCGTCAAGACCTTAAGTGTGTTACCCTACAGTTCGAGAATACTCCAGACATGGTCGAGACCCTTCGCTCGCCAATGGCCGTCAGGGAGATCTGGATGGCTGTGACGGCCCCTGTGCATTCTACGAATATCGTCGTTGAACCATAAATATGAATATTCATTCCTTTTGTTTCTTCGATACTTCCATTGTCCAAGATACGATCGTGAACATCCTATTCTTTGTTTTATCTCGTCATCGATAAGGGCTACTTAACTCGTTCTATGATATTACATCCCCATGACCTAGTCATACGCTGCGCAGCTTTATAGATGTAATCTCACCGAGTGGGACCAGAGTATCTTTCCACTACGTGGATGAACAAATCCCGCTCTTGATCCATAGGCCTCAACATGTCCCTTTCGAATACCCAAGTGTCCCACCTTTATATTCACCCATTTATGGACTGACGTTTGATGCACTCAAAGTACCTTCTGGAGGCAGCGATTAATATGATCTCATGGTCTAAGGAATAAGTTACCATATTACTTTCCTATTGCAATAATGAACTTCGTGACACGATCCTATTGCAATACATTGTTGGGTATGTCCATCATTTTATTGCACTAATAAAATGACCTTATTATCAACTATATAAATATCCATGATCGGGAATTCTCGATCATCAGTTGACTAATGAACTAGTTTATATAGAGGCTTACTAGGGACCCTGGTTTGTTTACATATCACACGTGTATTAACAATTCCTATTAATACAGTTATAGCATGACATAAAACTTATTATAAACTTAATGTGATAATGTGATAAATACTTATTATTTATTTGTCTTTAGGGCATATCTCCAACAGTCTCCCACTTGCACTAGATTACAATAAACCAGTTGCATTTTACTATTTGATCATAACCCCTTATCTTATAAGCGTTTTATGATGATGCTTTCTTGTGGAAGATGTTTCCCTTTTAACGGTATGTACCATACTGAACCGTATATTCTTTGAGATTCACTGATATCACCTTACTTGATATCATATTGTTATCTTGATAACATATATACACATTTGGTGACTAAATGAGACTATCGTTTCCCTGTGTTACTCTGATTCTTAATCAGCCAAGAACCCCAGTAAACCACTTAGCTAGAGAACACATTTTTCTCTAATAATCATGCATGTATAATTTCGAAGTATCTATATACTCGTCATACCTATGTAGATTCTGACATACTATTGTCAGTACAGTGTCTAACCGCTTCCTACGACAATTTGGTCCTTCTAGCCATCCAGATGGATCTTTTAACACAACACTTTGTTGAGTTCACTATCCTCTATAGACTCGAATTCTTTATCCTTAGTTTCCTTTAATCAATAAAGGATATATTTCACTCATAGTGATTTCCAAAATACACCCCAGTGATTGTTCTTCTAATAAGAACATGGGTCATACTACGTCGAGCACATAATATGGTTTTATATGATGCCTTTTATTATATTGTCATACAAGGTGGCAACATATCTCACAACCACTATTATCGTGTAAAATCCATAGAAATGGTTTAACTAGATTTCCAAGGACTTTTCCTTGATTTATTCTATTCTGACTTTTCAGAATCTAATCTAGAAAACATCTCGACCTTTTATTTAAAACTTCTTGATCTATCTAAATAGATTACCAATGTTTTAAATCATACACAGCTTCATCATAATTATCTTTAATTAATTTTACCAGTACTCTCCTTTATATGTCGCTTACATGCAAGGATTTGAATTTAAACTCCCACTCAAAATGTCAATCACATATGAGACTTTCCAAAGCTCCCACTCAAAATGTCAGTCACATTTGAGATAGTGTAGCACATCAGGCTCCCACTTAAAATATATATTTTACACATTTAAATTTTGGCAAGCTTATTCGACTCCCACTTAAATTATCAAGTATAATTTCTTTTGATATTTTGATTAATTCAAAATCATTGATCACTTATCAATTCGAATTTCACAACACGAAGTATTAGTACTTTGCTAATATAAATCCAACACATTAAGCATGTCTACATTAGTGTAGTCAAACCTTTTGATTTTGTCCAAGACATTCTTTATGACAAAATTAGCTTTATGTCCCTTTCATAGTTTCATTCCTTTCATATAACTTTTATATAAATATTAAGTAACTTCTTTTACTTAATAAGATCCAAATAACATTTATCCTTATAATCTTAAATGTAACTCAGGATTTTACACCTCTTAGTTGTTTCTCGTATTTTAATATCATCTAATTTCTTGTAGTTTGCATATGTATTTTGTTCTGGCAACAAAATCATTTTGATCATGATTATCAATTTGTGACTTGACAAAATATTCTTGATCCATATCATCTTTCACAAAACTCTTCACGAAACACTATGATCTCTTATCATCAATTTTCATTTCTTTTCGTAGAGTGTTGTTTCCGAATCATATTCCGTCCCATTACTCCATGATTCATTGGAACAAGGTCAATTACCTTCATTCAAGTTTTGTGCTATTCCATCAACCTTTCTTTGGAAACTTGTTTTCCGAATACTACCAAGACAGCAATACAAGTTTTGCTTCTATTGGTATTTGGTTTGTGTTATATATATCATACTTCTTATGAATTTTCTACAAGGAACTATTCGTGCATGGTTTCACATTATCATATAATCCTACAAACCATGAGATTTAAAATAATGTCATTAACACGAATTTTAGATGGAAAAATCATTTTCTAAAGTGGGGCGATTTATCAATTTTACTCTAAATAATATTTAAGCCTTTATAAGAGATTTCTTTTCAAGACCATACTTTATCTAAATAGAGTATGATTACAATATTACAGATTAACTTGCTTGATGTGTTGTCTAATTATTATAATTTGTGGAATCGAAATTTCACAAGTCTTTTATGCTAAAACATATCAAAATCACTGACCCATTAATCAAATCATATAGTCCCGATTTAATTTTAATATCCATCTTTCCTCTGAAAATCCTTTTGATCTTTTATCAAACAATTTCAGTTTAATGCCCCTTTTAGTAAAAATGATTTACTTAGAGTCATATCAAAAATTTCAATAATAATTTTCGCTATTAATTTAATAATCATCGCGTATGATTTTTAATTAACATTTCTCACACCTTTTAATCATCATGTCATAGACTTTGGCACATGTACACTCAACAAATCAAAGTATCTAGAGATATGTTATAATGCCAACATGATTAAAATTCGGTGTAATTGTTTCTAAAACAATATCATTATCGATTTTGGATTTTAGCATTCCTATTTCTCATAAATGTCCAATGTGCAATCATTGAGATTAAAAACACGAATAACTTATTTGTAACCGAAACATGATCATAAGAAGACTTTATTCATAATAAAAAACAACTGGCTTGTTCCATTACACATATGAATAACGGTTTTGCAAGATGCAAAACACACTAATTAAGATCTCTTACATGATTACAAAATCTCTTATTCTAAATTACTAATCCGAAATGATAACTAAAGGGATAAACGCCATTGGCCATCAACTGTCTTGCTTGCCATCACTTGTTCACCATCACATTGTTCTTCTCAGCCCACTTGTGAGATTCAGGTCCTGCTTTCATAAAACAAAATAAGTATCAGATACTTTTCAACAAGTGTTATAAGAAAAATTCATTTATAATTATGTATATCAAAAATATACCGTATAGATCGATGATCTCTGCTTCAATGGGATCTAATTTCACATTCATGAACTGGCTTATGAATTTATAAAGAGTAAATGAATCGCTCTTCACAACATAGCCACGGACATGCTCCTCATAGCTAGGAGGTAGTGAACGCAACACAATCTATATTGCAAAAGCATCCGCCATCCAGTAGTCATAGACATTAGTGAGATTCAGGTATATGTGATACATCTTGCCCAAATGAGTTTCCAAGCAGGTATGTTCCTCCATCTGGAGTGAAAGGAACTTATCCAGCTGCTTAAACTGCTCAAGCTTCATCTGGTTTATGAAATGAGCCTTGACTGCATCCATCATTACAAAAGGTTCCATGTGTTGAAACTATGCTTTCAACTCAGGCTCCATGCTAATAGACATGATGCTTTGAACCTCAATGAAAATGCTACGACGCTGGCGAAAATCCTCATCTTCTTCATCGCTTGTAGAGTCATTCGGCGCATCTCCTAAATGCTCTTCGATTACATAGAGTATATTATTGTGTTTGAGAGTTTCCCTCAGTTTCTCGTACCAGTAGATGAAGTTGGACCCGTTTGCATATAGTGAATGTCCTCTAAGGAAATAACCAAAATAGAAATTGTCGTTGGGTTAGAGCACCATCTACAGAAAAATCGTAAAGAGAATAAGGCTAAGTTTATAAAATAGCATGAGTTTAGTTCATAATCAAATTATCAAACATACTCCACTAAGATAATTATCCCTAAAATCATCTTAGCGATTACACGACCCCAATTCACTCTACCACCCCCGATCGTCACGGCCGGCGACATAGCTGCAAGGGTGGACATCGAAATGTCGATCACAACATTCATCTGACTCATGCTCGATCTTTCGATCTTCATGTGTTTCGAGGCTATGTCTGTATATACTAGGCTCGCCAATTAAAACCTTAGTGCCTTGCTTGTGCAACGTGGCTTACACCCACGGTATGTGAACGCAGATACGTCTGACACCCGATCGTCACGGCCTGCCTCGTAACGGAGAACTTTCGGTGGTGCACACTAAGGGATAACACAAATTTGGTATTTTATTAAGGGACCATCCTATTATAGCTACCGTCGTATATCTAATATTTAAGCAATCAATAGGATATACACACAACAATACAATATCAAATAATGAACTGAAGTGCGATATGACATGGCCTTTGCGTCTTGACCTCCATGGCGCGCCTTGGTGATGGCCCTTGACGTAGTTACCTGCGTCAAAAGAATATGGGTTAGGTTGAGACTCCAAGTGCAGAGTGTATAGTATAGGAAAGACGGTTTTCCCCACGAGGGATGACTCGAGGGTTTAATATCGAACTCTCGGAGAATCAGTGGTGAAAGATTTATCTTCTTATCCTTCTCTTGAAAACCTACAAAACAAAGTAAATTGTTTGTGCCCTCAACCTCACCTAGTGGTTGTCAAGCACAAGGTGTGAGAATGATATGAAAATAAAATGAATGCAAAACAGTAAATAAATATGCAATGATGATAAATAAATATGCAAGGATGGTGTAAGTAATGATGGATGATATTTTTGGGTTTTGTATTGTGAATGCAAGATGTAAAAGTGTTTTTGTATTTTCGGATTTTTAAATGGCAGAAAATGTAAAGTGGATAAAAGTTGTTGGAAAGGTGTTTCTTATGATTAAAAATGGACCGGGGTTCATGGTTTCACAAATGCACTCTCTCTTTAATAAAGTGGTAGACAATGGAACACTAGAATTGACATATGAGATTGCCACATAAAGGTTTCATGACAAGTTACTAATTATATGGGCATCACGTCCTAACATAGAGATCTTTTGTTTATTAATCTCTCTTATACTCCACCAAGATGCGAACTAAATCATAACACCTTAGTAATTAAGATAAATTAGAGCATAGCATTAAGTTTCATGACATGAAGTTAAAATAAGAACATGCTAGATCTAGTCATGGAGTAGTGGCAATGGTCACACCCACATCTCCGGTAGCAAGGTATTTTTCTTTATCCCTAGTGAGGCAACAAAGTAAGGTAAAACCCAAGTGGATCGCGGAACTTTTGTCACTTTCACCGCACTAGCCACCCCCCGTTACTCCATCTAATGCACACGTTCCCCTCACACGCTCTCATACACAAGTTTGATCAAAACAAGTAAACAAGAACGGGGTACATAATATGCATCTACTTTCATAACTGAAACAAAACTATTGCAATCTCAAACATATATTAACTCATAAAAAGATCCACCACAAAGGTATTACATAGATGACCGTAATCATGTTCAGCAGCTCATACGGTGCTAATTAGTGAAGCTCAAGAGAGGAGAGATACATAAGTTACTTCCACAAACCCATAGTCCAGGGGTGGACTACTCCTTCTTCATCATGGAGACGGTGGAGAAGTCGTTGGAGAAGATGGAGACCACCCCGGCAGCGCCCCGCCGGAGTTTTCCCCCTCCAATCTGCAACTCCAGGTCTCTGTTTCGTGGTTTCTGTGTTTCGGCGGCTCCTCTCCGAAGGGCGTCGGGGACTATTTTTATAGTCGTTTTAGGTCAAGACGAAGGTTCTGGAGAAAAGATCGACGACAACGGAGCCTCGAGGCCCCAGATGGTGGGTCCCAATCTGGCCACGTGGGCCACCCTCTTCTGGCCCTCGGGCCTCCGTTGTTCGCTTCCTTCGCTCCCACGCTTTGTTCCTTCCAAAAACTGATGCTCGTAAATTTCCAGGTCATTTGGACGTCGTTTGGGTCCCTGAAACATCAAAATATAGAAAATAGGGTTTTCTGCCAGTGCAGGGTTAATTCCAGAAAATAGGAAAACTGTGAAGTATTCCCAAAATCAATATAAAACAATGATATAACCCTTATATGATGCAAATATGATTGAAATATAAGTAATATAATGCAAAGTTCATGTATGCATTTTACATGCATCAACATCCCCAAGCTTAACCTATACTCGTCCTCGAGTATGAAGGTGATAAAACTAACATGGACTTTGCTTTTAATACTATAAATGGATATCAAAGATGATTACTATTGCTACATAGAGTCAAATGATTCATTCTTCAAAGGAGTAGCAATATACAAGATAGATTATGAAGTGATATCAAATATTCAATGTAAGGATGTTCAATGATAATTCACAAAGTGTAACATAGAAGAAAGTACTATGGACCAAATATATGCATAATGAAAAGTAAAAACATCCTATAATGGTCATAGAGTATCTTATGAAATCTGAATATAAAAGGTGGACACATTGGAAAGATATATAAATGAGTAGAGGTAAAACATGAATAAGTTTCATCTAACTTCCAAATGCTTCTACTTAAGTTAATGTTTGCAATGTGGTATCCATTGGTGTCAAGCTCTCATTACCCCTATCATAGTATCTTGAATGGTTAAAGTTTAAAGTGAAAGCAAATATGAGTAGTGTGCTTGACAAAGTATGGGTTGAATGCCTCATGCCCCGTGAATACGAGTACCTACACCAACTGGCTACTCAACTCGGGTCACAAATCAAATTCGAGTTTTAAAGTCATTGCAAGTAATAAAAGCGTCATCAAGAGCATCAACTGGGGTACCTCTTGTCCCAGGACATGGAACAAGCCCATGTCAAAATGACAAGACAAACAAACAAAATGAACAATCTCCACACCCTTTTTATTTACTATTGGTATAACTTTTTATTGTGGGGTGCATCACTGAAGGTTCACCATAGCATGTAAGTAAATTTCCACCATGAATGATGCATGGCTTAGATTAGCGGCACAAGCGTCTCTCTAGCCATTTATACTTACTCCTCAAACTTACCAAGTTTCCACATTTATTTCGCTCATGTTAGCATCCATAAACAAAAGTACATGATATCAACTGAATATATAATTAAGAGCACGTTGAAAGCTTGCCATGTGACAGCACATATGAGCTAACTCCCAACCAAGACTCTTGTCAAGCACACAACTTCATAATTTTAATCACAATGGTCATGTTCATTAAGTGCAATAAAAGTAAAGTGTGCATCAAGTTTGTGAGAGCTTTTTAACCAACTTTTCCCATAACAATCAATAACATAAGCATTTTAATTCAGAGTATAGATAATACAAAATAACATGATAAACATACTCGGAATAGCATAAAGCTAATAGGTAGATATGGTGGACTCACTGGAAAAACTTTGGTTCAAGGCGTTGGAAAACAAGTTTTTGCTTGTTGGAATTTTTGGGCTAGCAAGAGGGAGAAAGTTGATCGTCTAAATGCATGCATAGTGTCCATAGAACTAACCAATCCACGTTAAACAAATAAAGTAACATTCAGCATCAAAACATGAATAAAAGATAGCTCTTGATAAAACACTTGCAAATTAATACTCATTAAAAGCACATGAATCATGCAACTATATGTATCTTTTTGAATCAACTCAAACATCCCTTTCCCAATTTTTTAATAGCATCCAACTTAATTCAACCCAAATTTCCAGTAGCTCTCTCATATATAAATGATAGTGGTGGTCTCAAGACAAACAAAAATCAAACCGAAATAAAAAGCAAATAAAAGACGCTCCAAGTTTATGCGATAAAGTGCATTGATCGAAAAACAGAAGTTAGACGTGTGCAAACAGAGTGTGTTGGTCCAGTGGGGTTGTCTTCACATCCCCAAGCTTATGGTCTTCACCATCCTTGGATAGCTCTTGGTGCATCTCCTCTAATCCCTGTGAAAAAAACTTTAAAACACCGTTTCTCCCATTTCTTTTCTGTGGGGTGACATTAGTAGTGATAGACAAATGAATTACTTGATGCATAAAATCCTTAAACAAAAATTCATATGAATGTCCAGAAAGTGTATAATGTTGTATGCTTACTTATAAACTCAATTGGATAAAAAAGATTCAAGTTAAAAGTTCAAAGAATGCATCAAGCAAAATGGGTAGAATCTGTCCAGAAAAATAGCAGCAGCAAAACGTATTTTTCTACCCTACTTAAATATGTCGAAAAATTCTGAAACAATTCATGCTTACAGAGGATGAAAAGTTGCAACTACAGTTCAAATATCAGCTCATTAGGAGTTACATAATAGGAATTAAAAATCATACCGTACACAGATTCGTGTTGGAATAAAATCTCCGAATGCAAATAGCAACTTTTTCAAACCAAAATAGGTAAAACTTAGCACTTTATTAAAAATTGCAGAAACAAAACTAAAAACTAAGTCTCTTGTTACAGCAAGAGGACACAAAGAAAATCAAAAATAAAAACAATCGGGTTGCCTCCCGTAAAGCGCTTTCTTTATAGCCATGTAGCTAGGCTTCTCACCTTGGTGATCATGAAGGTTGCAGCTCATGAGGGAGCTTATATTTTGGTGTGTACCTCTTCCTTGGGAAGTGCTTCGTGCAAATGCCAGGATCCCATGGTGCTCTCAAGCCAATCAAAATAATAGTCAAGTTGAAACCTAGTAAAGAGAAAAACAAAACACAAAAGTAATAACAACGAAGTCTAACTTTCTTTCTATGCATTGGCATTTTGTATATGAATGAATCACAATAAATAGAAATTTCACAATGCATATTAACAGTAGTTACTTGCAGCATATATTTATTAGTAGCATAAAGAGGGTTCTTATTACCTCCTCTTTTATAATAGTTGCAAGTAGAAGAAATAAATTCAACCATATAATCACAAGAATCATTCAACTTAGATAATATAGGCACATAAAGAGGATCATTAAATTTATTTTGGAATTCATTAGCATGCTTCCCTATTTCAAAATAATTATTAAGATCAATATAAAGTTTGATATCATGGTTGCAACAAATATTTGGAACTAAAGATAATTGCAAACCACATAAGTATTTCTCAACATAAGCAAATTTCTCCTCCATGGTGTAACTAGGAGAATTTAAGAACAAAGTAGGACTCTCATGAGTAAGAGTACCATCACAAACAGCAAGTATATCATTTTTATCCTCACATAAATTTGTAACAACTTCTAAAAATTGAGGATTATCAATAAGCATAGGACCATCATCTAAAGCATTATCATATAGCATATTTAAACAACACTCCTCATTATCATCAATAAGTTCACTAGTAGCATCATTAAAAAGTAAAGGAGCATTATTAGTTTCATCATAATAGCATGGGTTATCATATAGGACCATAGAATTTTCAGTTTGACACTCATCATAACATGGTTCTCATAAATAACAAAAGATTTTTGAGTTTGAGTGCTACTATCAAATGTTGATGGTGAAGTTGGGAGATCCAACTCTTTCCCAAGCTTAGGTTGGAACATATCCATTTCAATCTCCTCTTCACATTCTTCCTCTTCCAATCTTATGTTTTCATCATCCTCTTCCTGCAAAATATTAGTACTTTCCATGGAAGCAAGAATTCTTTCTTTAACATAAACATTGTCACTAAATTCTTTTTGCAAAGTTGGAGAATAATAGAAATTTGTCCTTTCATTACACGAGCTTCATGACTAGTTGTAAGAAATTTATCAATAAGAGAGTCTATCTCAAGGGCTCCAACATAAGCAATATATTTCTCAACTTGTTCTATATCAGGGCATGAAAATTTATCTTCACGATAACAAGCAATTATAGGATCACTATTATACTTGCATTGATAGTGGGAATGTTTAACAACTCTTCTATTGCAACAAGTTATACCATGTAACTCACAAAATTGAATAGCTATTATGTGAAGAGCTTCAAGAAATTTACGCATTCTTTTTCCCTCTTCGGTTGATTCATATTCAAAGTAGGCTTCCATAGTTTTGACATAACCATTAGGCATAGAGATTCCAGAAAGTTTCTCCATAATTTAACGCACATATTAAAAACAGCACTAATTTTTTTTGGTTTTTATGATTATAAATGAAAAACTGAAAGTAAAATGAGACTAAAACAATGCAAACCGAAACAACAAATGGAACACAAAATGCAAAACTGAAAATAAAATATGAAACCGAAATATAAATATGATATGCAAGACAATAACAAAACAAAATAAAATGATTTGAAGGTAAAGATGGATAAGATGATGCTCACGTAGGTGCAACCTCCCCAAGCTTAGGTGTTTGCACAAGTTGGTGATGAAGTTAACTTTGTTGTGAGATACCCTTGGATAAATCTTTACAACATTGATTCCCCGGCAACGGCGCCAGAAAACTGTCTTGATGGCCCTTGACGTAGTTACCTGCGTCAAAAGAATATGGGTTAGGTTGAGACTCCAAGTGCAGAGTGTATAGTATAGGAAAGACGGTTTTCCCCACGAGGGATGACTCGAGGGTTTAATATCGAACTCTCGGGGAATCAGTAGTGAAAGATTTATCTTCTTATCCTTCTCTTGAAAACCTACAAAACAAAGTAATTGTTTGTGCCCTCAACCTCATCTAGTGGTTGTCAAGCACAAGGTGTGAGAATGGTATGAAAATAAAATGAATGCAAAACAGTAAATAAATATGCAATGATGATAAATAAATATGCAAGGATGGTGTAAGTAATGATGGATGATATTTTTGGGTTTTGTATTGTGAATGCAAGATGTAAAAGTGTTTTTGTATTTTCGGATTTTTAAATGGCAGAAAATGTAAAGTGGATAAAAGTTGTTAGAAAGGTGTTTCTTATGATTAAAAATGGACCGGGGTTCATGGTTTCACAAATGCACTCTCTCTTTAATAAAGTGGTAGACAATGGAACACTAGAATTGACATATGAGATTGCAACATAAAGGTTTCATGACAAGTTACTAATTATATGGGCATCACGTCCTAACATAGAGATCTTTTGTTTATTAATCTCTCTTATACTCCACCAAGATGCGAACTAAATCATAACACCTTAGTAATTAAGATAAATCAGAGCATGGCATTAAGTTTCATGACATGAAGTTAAAATAAGAACATGCTAGATCTAGTCATGGAGTAGTGGCAATGGTCACACCCACATCTCCGGTAGCAAGGTATTTTTCTTTATCCCTAGTGAGGCAACAAAGTAAGGTAAAAACCCAAGTGGATCGCGGAACTTTTGTCACTTTCACCGCACTAGCCACCCCCGTTACTCCATCTAATGCACACGTTCCCCCTCACACGCTCTTATACACAAGTTTGATCAAAACAAGTAAACAAGAACGGGGTACATAATATGCATCTACTTTCATAACTGAAACAAAACTATTGCAATCTCAAACATATATTAACTCATAAAAAGATCCACCACAAAGGTATTATATAGATGACCGTAATCATGTTCAGCAGCTCATACGGTGCTAATTAGTGAAGCTCAAAGAGAGGAGAGATACATAAGTTACTTCCACAAACCCATAGTCCAGGGGTGGACTACTCCTTCTTCATCATGGAGACGGTGGAGAAGTCGTTGGAGAAGGTGGAGACCACCCCGGCAGCGCCCCGCCGGAGTTTCCCCCCTCCAATCTGCAACTCCAGGTCTCTGTTTCATTATTTCTGTGTTTCGGCGGCGCTCCTCTCCGAAGGGCGTCGGGGACTATTTTTATAGTCGGTTTTAGGTCAAGACGAAGGTTCTGGAGAAAAGATCGACGACAACGGAGCCTCGAGGCCCCAGATGGTGGGTCCCACGCGGCCAAGGAATCTGTCCGCATGGGCCACCCTCTTCTGGCCCTCGGGCCTCCGTTTGTTCGCTTCCTTTGCTCCCACGCTTTGTTCCTTCCAAAAACTGATGCTCATAAATTTCCAGGTCATTTGGACGTCGTTTGGGTCCCTGAAACATCAAAATATAGAAAATAGGGTTTTCTGCCAGTGCAGGGTTAAATCCAGAAAAATAGGAAAACTGTGAAATATTCCCAAAATCAATATAAAACAATGATATAACCCTTATATGATGCAAATATGATTGAAATATAAGTAATATAATGCAAAGTTCATGTATGCATTTTACATGCATCACTTGGCAGGGCTCCGAATCCGCGGCGCCACCTTTTGCCATCGACTAGTTTGAACAATTTCATAATACTTACCGTGACCATGTCATATTAAAAGCCTCTGCAAAACAAAGTTAGACGTACTACCTTCTTTAGTTTTGCATGTTTTACGTGGCTTCTATGGCTTTCGTAAAAGAACCGTTTCTTACCTACGAAGATAAACCACAACACTGATCAAATCATTGTATGTTTCATATCCCTTTCGGGCCCTCCATTGAAGATGCCAAGGTCATCTATTGAGAGACAGACAGACACGCGCCAGCCACATATACGGTACAAGCCGTACGTCAGGTGTGGAACCAGTCTCACGTAAGCGTACACGTAAGGTCGGTCCGGACCGCTTCATCAACTCAATGCCGACAACATAAGCAAATGCACGCGAGAGGGTAACAATGCTAAGATCAATGCCCACATAACATATGTGCTCTAACCATACCAGCAAAACTACGCATAGATCGGCTCTGATACCACTGTTGGGAAACGTAGCAGAAAACAAAAAAAATCTAACTAGCTTACGCCAAAACTTAGCCAAGGATCTAACTATGTAGTAATGCGGTAAAGGAGAAGATGTTGACAACATACCCTTGTAGACCGAACGCGGGGATTACGCTCCCGCAACAAGCGTTGTCGAAGTAGACGATGTAGCCGACGTCAAGGTCGCGAAGAACTTGACGCGACGAAGATGAAGACGGCGTGACGATGATGCCCCGGCGCCCCAAGTGTGGCGCCTCCGAGTACTCGCACACATGCGGAGCTTGACGACAACTCCCGGGCTCTCCGATCCAGCCGAGATAGCGGAAGTAGAACTTTTGGGTGGAATCCCGCAGCACGACGGCGTACTACGGTATAGATTTCTCACGCGCGCAGTCCTTCATGGGACCACACACTGTCGGAGGTGGAGAGAGAGAGAGGAGACAGGCGGAGGGAGCACCTCCGCTGTCATACAATATTAATTGTATTTTCTGTGTGTTTTAAAACAATTAATATGCCTCTCTTTATACAGGGGAGGGGGGATGTCAATGCCCTTAGCTCCTCCATGTGGGACTAAACAAAAGGGAGAGGGAGGGGGGTGGTGCGCCGGCCACCATGGCCGTGGTGGCCATGGGCCCCATGCGCCTGGCCCACCCGCCCCTCCTCTTGAGTGGTGCGGCCCCACATGGGCCTCTCCTTTGGAGTTTGGCCCATTTAGGTGTTTTGCCTATTTTTCCTCTTTTATTTAATATATTAAATTAATATAAAAATAAATATAATTTATAATTAATATATTTGCATATTATTTAATCTCCCGTGGCTCCATAACAATTTCCGGACCACTCCGAACTCTCTTTGGACTTCATCGGAACCCTTCCGATTCCACCAAAACCCTTCCGGTTTATTTTCTCTCTCTATTTCTATAATTCCGATAATTCCAAAACGATCTCCAAGCATCGTCAAGACCTTAAGTGTGTTACCCTACGGTTCGAGAATACTCCAGACATGGTCGAGACCCTTCGCTCGCCAATGACCATCAGGGAGACCTGGATGGCTGTGACGGCCCCTGTGCATTCTACGAATATCGCCGTTGAACCATAAATATGAATATTCATTCCTTTTGTTTCTTCGATACTTCCATTGTCCGCGATACGATCGTGAACATCCTATGCTTTGTTTTATCTCGTCATCGACAAGGGCTACTTAACTCGTTCTATGATATTTCATCCCCATGACCTAGTCATACGCTGCGCAGCTTTATAGATGTAATCTCACCGAGTGGGCCCGGAGTATCTTTCCACTACGTGGATGAACAAATCCCGCTCTTGATCCATAGGCCTCAACATATCCCTTTCGAATACCCAAATGTCCCACCTTTATAGTCACCCATTTATGGACTGACGTTTGATGCACTCAAAGTACCTTCTGGAGGCAGCGATTAATATGATCTCATGGTCTAAGGAATAAGTTACCATATTACTTTCCTATTGCAATAATGAACTTCGTGACACGATCCTATTGCAATAAATTGTTGGGTATGTCCATCATTTTATTCCACTAATAAAATGACCTCATTATTAACTATATAAATATCCATGATCGGGAATTCTCGATCATCAGTTGACTAATGAACTAGTTTATATAGAGGCTTACTAGGGACCCTGGTTTGTTTACATATCACACGTGTATTAACAATTCCTATTAATACAGTTATAGCATGACATAAAACTTATTATAAACTTAATGAGATAATGTGATAAATACTTATTATTTATTTGCCTCTAGGGCATATCTCCAACACCCAACTATGACGGCACACCTTGGTGGTGCGGCTGGTGTGGGGATTAGTCCCACACCGCCAAGACACCAAGCCTGGCAGCGTCCCTCCTCCTTTATATAGTGGTGCCCCATGACTTGGAAATTCACCCAACTCTCTCTCTCTCTCTCTATCTCTCTCTCTCTCATTTGTTTAGACGTGGCTCCGCAATTGGGGCCACTAGTACAGAACGACACATCGGATACCCCTCTATGGCAACGGCGAGAGTTAGGCGACAGAAAAATGAGCTCCGCGTGCTTCCACGAGTGCGCGCGCGCTAGTCGGTTGATGGGCCCGACACAATGGTAACGGAGGCTGAAAAGATCTCCGTTGCTCATATCTTGGCAACGGAGGAAAGAATATCTCCGTTGCTGATATGACCACATCTGAAACGGAGATCGGTCTATCTCCGTTTCCCATGTGAAGGCCCATTAAGCGGTGCCGGTATTAATATCTCCCACTCCAGTACTGTATCTCACTCTCACTCTCACAGTCTCACTCTCCCAGTTCCTAACCCTAGCCGCACACGCTGTCCTCCTACTTCACCCATCGATGGCGAACCCCTCCGGCACCGACGGAAGTCAGGATGGAGCATCTTCCTCCTCCCACCCTCCGAGGCGCAGCCCGGATCTCCCCTACAACTGGGGCGAGATCCCTGACGACTGCGGTCGCGAGTTCATTCGGAGCCGTCAAATCCCATCCGGATCCACGGCGGCGGCGGCTGATACCCACAAGTATAGGGGATCGCTGAAGTCTTCGTTGGGAAGTATTACCCAAATTTATAGTTCGACTCGATGGGAACACAAGAATATCAATAAGACCTTGGCAATTGAGGCGTCACTCTCAACCACACCTGTATATCAATAACTTGCAGCAGTAATAGTGATGGCAGTAGTATGATTCAAGTAACAAGCAGAACAGTAGCAGTGAACAAGTGTTTCCCAGTTTTCACCGGAAAAGTGAAAGTGTAACTCAGAGATTTAAAACGTAGGCATGAGGTGATAGCGGGGTGTTGCAAGAATGAGATTGATCATATAATAAGAAACAAATAACAATGGGACCTATCTCTAACTCCGATATATGTAGGTATGTGTTCCATATTTAGTTGTGCGTACTAACCAAGAGAATTTGCACAACATCTATTGTCCAACCTGCCCATTTCACCGGGGCCAACTTGGAACTACAGGTAATTAAGGTCTACCCTTTCGAATAGACCGGAACAATGCATTAACACTTCATGAACACATAGAATCCTCAAACTAAAACATCTCCCCCTTGTTTTCCCTATATGTCACGTTTAGGGTTCGCAGGTTCAACATAATAGCAGGTGATACACTTTGCAGATAAATACCAAACTCAAATATATGATGGGGCAATATAAGTTCAGTACTGAAATCATGCCACTCGGGCCCTAGTAGCAAGCATTAAACATAGCAAGAGTGCATCAACACAATACAAAAGTATCCTCAAGATAAAACCCTAAAATCCCGAACAACGGGTAGCATTACATGATCAATCTCATCCAATCCCCATCCACCTCACATGCCTACAGCGGACTACTCACACATGGTGATGGAGAGGGAGCTCATGGTCGATGGAGATGAAGGCGGTGAAGATGGCGGTGAAGACGGTCTCCGGATCCCTCCACCGGAGGAGAAATCCTGGATCAATCTGTCCCCGAAACGAAGATCGTGATGGTGGCGGCGGTGTGTTTCGCGAAAGCTCCTCTCTCCTAGGGCAAGCACTTTTTCGTATATATGAGGGGGTACGTCGAAGACCGAAGGCGAGGCGGCGCCCGAGGCCCATTTGGGCTGGGCCCACGCGGCCAGGTACAGGGCCGCGTGGGACCCACCCATTTGGCCCTCGAGCGCTTCCTCGTGTCCATCTTTTGTCCATTGTCCTCCTTTTCCATAAAAATTGACGTGGTAATTTTCCCCGATTTTATTTCCTGCAGAAATAGCCAGAAAAGAGACTTTGCTAAAAACAGCGTCAGATTCAGCAGTTTTATTCAAATATGGGAAGATTCCGGAGCAAATTATGAGGCAAAGTGCTTGGAAAAGTAGATGCATTTTGGATGCATCAGCTCCCCCAAGCTTAGCTCGTTGTTTGTCCTCGAACAACTCAAACGTAGTGCAGAAGCGATAAAAGACTTTGACAAGAACTTTGCATTGCATATGTAACACAATTTAATATCAACAAGCATTCAAAGCATAGCTTCAACAACAAATGATAAGATGCTAGCAAAGGTATATCTAATCAATGTTAAAGCATTTATATTTGTTGCAAGAGAGATATCATGTAGTGTCAATACTTGGATGAGTTTGCTCAACTGTAGAAATAAACAAAGGTTCTTACATCGCTAATGATTGAATCATGACAAGACTTTTGAGGTCTTTTGATTCTTTCTTTTGTTACCTGGTGAAATCATTGTGCTTACAACCTTGCTCTTAGTTTTAGCAAACCATTTGATATTACTAATATGACTCATATGCTTGACCGACTAATGGTTGAAAACCTCATGCCCCGTGAATACGAGTACCTACACCATGGCTACTCAACTTGGGTCACTAGGCAAGTTCGAAATTTTCAGTCATTGCAAGTAATAAAAGCGTCATCAAGAGCGTCAACTGGGGTACCTCTTGTCCCAGGACATGGACAAGCCCATGTCCAAACAACAAGACAAACAGACAATGAACAATCTCAGCACTCTTTTATTTACCATTTGCATAGCTTTTTATTATGAAGTGCATCACTGAATGTCCACCATGGTGCGCTGTAAATTTCCACCATGAATGATGCATGGCTTAAGTTGGCGGCCCAGGCGTCTCTCTAGCCAATTATTCTTACTCATCAAACTTGCTAAGTTTCCGCTTTCATTTCGCACATGATAAGCATCCATAAACAAAAGTACATGATATCAACTGAATATATTTTAGTGCAATGTTGAAAGCTTTACATGTGTCAGCACATTTCAGCTAACTCCCAACCACTAAACCTGTCAAGCATACAACTTCATGTTTATTATTTGAAAATTATTTTACTTTCTATTGGTTGGCAAGTTTAGTAAGCACAATGGGATGCGTAGACCTTTGTTTAGAGCACAATTATTCAATCCACAACCAAGTATTGTCACTAAATAAAATTTCACTTGCATCATCATATAACATACTAGAACATGGAGAAGATAAACATTTGCTACCATTTCTCTAGATGTTGAAGAAACTATGATGTGCTCACTTGCTGTTATTAAAGAGTCCACATAAGCATGGCAAAGGTGTCATACCTTTCATCCACTTCATGCACATCAACTTATCATCGTTGTTCTCCTCTCCCAACTTGAACTGCACAATAAAAACTCAAATCTGCCAGAAAATGTCACTGCATACAGTACTGTTTTTACCCTACCTAGACACCTCAGAAAAATCTCATATTTTACGTGTGTGTAGGTTATGATGTGTTGCAGCAGTGGTTAAAATTTCAGCTCAATCGGAGTTACAGAGAAAAAATGAAAAATAAAACAGCGAGCAGATTTCAGCAATTTCTGCACCTCCGTTTTTGCGTTTGTTTCAAGAAAACGAAAATATTTTTGTTATTTTTCGTTCTAAGAAACAAAAGACAAACAACCAGAAGTAAAAGAAACAAATAAAATCTTTTTGTGTTTTTGCGTTTTCAAGAAACTTATCATAGCAATATAACGGTGATATAAAACAATGAATGGAGAGTAAGAGAAGTACTCCCCCAAGCTTGCGATCAAGCTAGTATCCTGGGTAGTTGCCGTATCCACTTCCACTTCCAGGGTAGTAACTATATGGGTAGCCTTGCATGCTTGGGTACAGGGGCTCCGCCTGAGGTATGTACCCCTGTGTCTCTGGAGCTTGTGGCTCCTCCTGAGGCGGCGCCTCTTCCACTATCCATTTTCCGGTACTCCTGTCAAAAAGGTCAGTACGGGGGAGCCTAATGGACACTCGCTGCCCACTAGTGCTCAAATAGTTATACAGATAATGTTCCCCATACAACGTACTTATATCCATGCGAGTAGTCAAAGCAAAATCAAGTAATTTGGACTCTCGCACTAGAGTACCCATGTTATCACCATATCCTCTCTCGTTTTTAATGTAATTGTACACCATAGTAGCAATAGCACCAGCATAAATAGGAGTTTGATCAGTAATATTTCTACTCACAGCAGTATGCAAAGATCTAGCAAGTATGACTCCCAAGTTATATTCACACGGTGTATTTTCTTTTGCACATTTTAGTAGATAAACCATTGGTCCAGTGCAAGCAGAATTGTTATCCCTAGCAAGAAATCCTCTTGCAAGAAACAACGCAAAATATCTCAAACTTGGGTGCTGTATATGAGTAAATTTACCCCTATTTAATCTATCATGAGAGTTTACAGATATAGTATGCCAAAACTCAACAAGCTCATGGTTGGTATCAGCACGAGTTTCACTCCAACTCCCTGAATTTTCTACACCAATAGCATTGCAAAATTCCCCTAGAGACATAACAAGGCGCTCACCTCTCATAGTAAATTTGCAAACAAAGGTAAGAGGGGGTGCCTTACTTTCTTCCTGTGCTTTTGGGGCTCCGGGCCCTCAAATCTGAAGGTAGAGAGAATTCCCGAGAGTTCTTCATATGTATCTTGGGGGTTCTGAGAACCTAAGCAAACCAGTTGTAGACGAAGGTGTCGAAGTCCTCTTTGATCCCCCACTGTTCAAGAACATAGGGATCTTGCCATCTTGTTGTATGTATTTTCAGCTTCTCCCCTACAAAGAATGCATCATCCTCCCACAGATGGTCGTCATCATAATTGAGGGAGACTTTGCATGCTCTTCTTCTTGGTCTTGAGCTCATCCCAACCAAAGCTTTGCCCTTGCTAAACATGATACCTTGCTGCCCAAAAACAATATTCAACAAAAATCAAGATGTAACACCTTAAAACAACATTAAGCCATCCATAAATAGTCTCCACATCAATATCATGCATCAATATCAACTAGAAAACTTGAATCTATGGATTTCCTAAGCATAAAAGGGTGACACCTAGTGCAGCAAAATACTTCATGCATGAGGCATAAGAACAAAAAGTAATTGGATGAGTGGAGGAGTCACATACCAATGAGCAATCCCACCAAACAGATTTGAAAAATCTGCCCTAAACTTGGAGATCCAAGGATAGCAGGAAGAGAGCTCGAGAAAATTTGGGAAAAATACCTGGGGCTGGTTTCCTGTCGAGGGGAAGGAGATGGGCACTGGATACTCACCTAACCCCCTCTGTGGGCCAAAATAGTGGGTCCCACGCGGCCAGGTACTGTGGCCGCGTGGGACACCCCCTTTTGGGCCCTGGTGGCCCTCTGGTGTCTCCCTTTTGGCTGTTAGTTCCTCTGGTAAAATAACTTACCTCCAAATTTTTCTGGAATTTTTAGAGAAATTCTCTGAACAGAATTTTTCAAACTTCATTTCTGGAATTTCTGAACTTTGAAATAATTATATCCATGTAATTACTCTAAAATTCTATAATGAATACAACAAAATGCAATAATTTTTATGGGAATCAAGTTTGCATCATTTCACATTAGAATGAGGTTGATCAAGTCTCATTAATAATATGTAAAAGATATAACACATGATTCTTTATTTTATATGTTTCTGAGCAATTTCAAGTCACCTCATATTTGATTGGAATAGTTCCAATCATTAAGATAGCATATTTTGGTTCAGGAGGTGGCAATGCAAACTCAAAGCTTCCTATTATAAGAGTATTCCTTTTAATGGAGTTCACACTCTGGCTTACCATAGTAACAGATTTCTTCTTAGGAAAATAGATAGTGTGCTCATTTCCCTTGACATTGAATGTTACCTTGCTCTCAGTGCAATTTATAACAGCCCCTGCAGTGTTTAAAAAGGGTCTTCCAAGAATAATAGACAAATTATCATCTTCAGGCATTTCTAACACAACAAAGTCTGTAGGGATTAACACATTAGCAATAGAGATAGGGACATCCTCACATATTCCTATAGGCACAGCAGTTGATTTATCAGCCATTTGTAATGATACTTCAGTTGGAACCAATTTGTTTAGGTTAAGTTTCTTATATAAAGAAAAAGGCATAACACTAACACCAGCTCCTAAGTCACATAGAGCATATTTCACGTAAGTTTCTTTAATATGACAAGGAATAGTTGGAATACCAGGATCACCACGTTTTTCAGGCATTTTCCCTTTAAAGGAATATTCAGCAAGCATAGCAGTTATTGCATCAGTAGGAATCTTTCTTTTATTAGTCACAATGTCTTTCATGTATTTGGAATATGGAGGGATTTTAATAGCATCAACAAGAGGAATTTGCAAACACAAAGACTTAATCAACTGTAGCGGACCTGCACTTAGAAATTGGCAAGGTACCTGTGTATAGTGCAAACCCCTGGATCGATTCATTTGCACACACAGTTTACGATGAATATCACAACAAAGTATCAATTATTACACGCGGATCCAGTACTTAGGAAAATATTCATTACAAATTGCATAGCACGAAGCTAGCTTTTAAAGAGTAAAGCAGCAGAAATTTATTCTTCATGGAGTCTCCATCATCTTCATGTGCCACAGGCGAAACATGTTGGTTGCAGACTCGAAACCCTTAACGAAACTCACTCGTCGTCAGAACAATCTGCAACAAATAAAATTTTGCAACAGAGTGGGTCAGATACCATTAAAAATGGATCTGGCAAGTGACACTATGTGGACACTTAATGGAATAACTCTATAGCCTATATGCATATTTGGCTGGTGGAGTTCAAGGCTATTTTGCATAAAAGCCAATTTTGCCTAACACTTTGTAAAACATTTTCTTCAAAAGTTGGAGACGATATGGTATAAGACCATAGTCTCATCTACCCTTGTTCACCATCAAGTTTTACTTTCGAAATTGGAATGATGAAGCCTTCGTTGAATCCTTGATCAGCTGCTCAAATTGTCCGTAACCGGGGACACGGCTAAGTACTTAGTTTTTAAACTCTGCAGAGGTTGTGCACTTTCACCATTAGACCCAACAAACCCAAACTATTCTCAAGCACTCAATTTGTGCTAAGGAAAAGGAGAGAGTTGAGACGAGACTTTTCAGAAGCATTTTCTCATCCCATGCCGCCTTGACCCGTTCCCATTCTAACCATCTACCACCACCTGTCAAGACGGGACGAGTCCACGCAACTTAATCCATCAAGTCAGAGCCCATATGACTAATGGTTGCACGGTAAGCAATCTTCACTTAGAGAAAACATTGGCCCCTTAATACCCTGGGTGGCAACCACAAGTGACCATCCCTTAGAGGTCACCCCTAAGAGATGACACTCAACCTTTCCATCATCTTTTCATCACCAAGTCCACCCAGGTGATAAATTACTTAGTAGAATTTAGCTTTAAAGAAAACACATTTGCATAGCATCCAATAATCTACTAAGTTATCAAAAGGGATTCTAGACACAACTAGAGTAAAGGTATGGTGGGTTTAGCATATAACTATAATACTATCCAACACATGCATATAAGAAATACACTAAGTAATGCATATAAAATACTTAGGAAAACTTCATGGGGGTGTGCCACTTGCCTTGGCAAACAGAAGTGTAGTAGTAGCAGTTGCAACCACTTTCGTCTCTCTCCGGAATTTCTAACAAGTCAAACAAATCACAAATAAACATACAATCATAAATGCAACACTTAGAAAAATATGACATGCATGAGATGCAGGATGATACAAAGAAATGTGGTATGAAAGACAAGCAAAACAAAATAAGGGAGAGACAACAAAATAACATTATCCCATTGGCTAAGGCAAGGTCAAGATTGAGCAAGAAATAACAACTTGAAAAGTTGCAAGGTTAGTTTAAATCTTCATACGTTTGATCTTCAAAACATCTTCAACTCCTTTGTATTCTTCAATGGTCTTCAATTAGTACTCTATGAATTTAGTCTTAAACACCAAGGACTTGGTCTATGTCCAAGGTGAGACAAAATAGAAAGAAAGAGAAGATAGAAAGAAAGAAGTAGTTGGTCTTCCAAGAATCTTCTCCAGGCTTCCTTGTAGTTTTCTTCTTGGTGTGACTTCATTTAATTATGTAGACTTGATGGTTCTAAAGACTTGATTTTGCTGGCAGCGTCAAGGTTGGTCTTGATTGTAGAATATTCACCAAGAAGTTTAAGAGAAGAAGGAAGAAAGAGAGGAAGGAATGGAAGACTTGGAAAATGTTGCTGGTTGGTCTTCATGAACTTCCTCTTGATTTCTTCTTAGTCCTTTCTTCTGGAGTCTTGTTTTCATGCTAAGTCCATCTTTGTTTACCACTAATTTCTAACTTAGTGGTTTTTGACTAGGAGAGTCAAAAGAGCCAATATGCATCCTCAAAAATTTCTAAGGAGGAAGTCATGTAAGAAGTACAAAAATAATACTAAGGACTTAATATGCATGCCATGCTTATGAAAATGCTCAAAGGAAAATGCAAGAAATAAAGATGATCCAAAATAACTAAGGACCAAGGGTCAAATAATAAGTCACAAATAAATTCTAAGTAAAAGTTAATCAACGCTAAAATTCTCTAAGGAAAAGTGTTGTCAAAACACTTGTCAAAAAATTTCTAAGGAAGAAATAGTTTTATTTTGAGAGAGACAAAATATTTCTAAGTACTTTAAGTGCTAAAGTCTCCAAAATACTACTAAGTTATTTTACAACTCGAAAATAAGAAGAAAATAATTTTTAATACATTTTATTAATTAACATAACACCTGAAAAAGCATTTAAACAATATTTACTCAAAAATCATTGAAAAATTATTTTACAAAATTAATAGAGTATTCCTACGGCCAATACTTAGGCATACAAAACTATAGAAAAAGAGTTTACTCAAAAATCTATTTTTAAACTCAAATTATAGTCAAAATACTATTTAAACCATTTTTAAAAATTAACTAATTTAATTTCGACAAAACCTCAAAATAAGTATACCAAAAGTTTCTACAAGTCATAAGCTTTCCAAAAATATATTTTTCATAAGATTTGGATAAACGAGTAAAAAATAATAATGAATCTAATTTGCAGGGACCTATTCGTGATACGCAGGGGCTAAACTGTGAAGAAAACAAAATAAATCTTCTCGCCGAAGTCCCTTGGCAACGTGGCGGCTTCTGATTGGAGCGCATCTCTTCGTGGGCAGAAGCGGGTGCGGACACGGGCGCGGACAAGCGGCTTCGTGGGCAGCTTGTCGACGTGGCGCCTCCGGATTCGCCGATACCTCTTCGCGTCGATGCTCTAATCTCGAGCGTTGATCCTAGATCTAACGGATGGGACGTATCGCGTCCACAGATGGGCGTGCTACTCGCCGGAACTACTCCGACGACCTAAATATGCGGTGGCGCCATGGCTGGCGTGGACGCATGCGACGGAGGGGAGGGGTTCGGGATGCGCGAGTCGTACCACTGGGTGCAGAGCGTCGAGGCGAAGTCGAGGAAGGTGTCGCGGTGGACGGGGACGCGCTGATTTGCCGTGAATACCTCGCCGGAGTCGAGCGAGCGGCGGCGAGCTTCGGTCGAGCACGGACACGGCGATCTGGGGCAAAACAAACCACGGTAAAAATCATACGGGTGCGCACGGACATCGCAAAGAATATGGGGCAGGGGAGAGAGCTCGAGGTGGTCGATGTTCACCGGAGTTTGAAGAACACGGCGGTGGCAATGGCGGCACAGCGGCGGCGATTGCGGGCAGCCTGGAGGCGATCTAGTTAGGGTTTTTGGGGGGTTTGCGAGAGGGTTTGGTGGGGTTTATATGGGGCAAGAGTCCCGTACGAATCGCGAACAAATCCCAACGAATTTGATCCGAGTTTGGTTAGGGTTTCGGGAGAGTTTCTTGCGAGAGAGGTTGAAGGAGGATGACGTCATCGCTTGCGTCATGGGTGGGACCCACATGGCAGCGACAGAAAAGAACGAGGCGGGCCTGGGCTGCTGTTGGGCTGCTGCGCGTTGCTCTGTGCGGCAAATAGCCGGTTTATTTATTTTTTGTTCAAAACTTTTCTGAAATAATTCATAAGTTCATAACTTTTAAAATATGAATCCTTTTGGATTCAAACCAAATTCTATAATTTTGTAAAATCAAACTCTTTGTTTTGAAACTTTCAAATATCATTTCCCAAACATTTTGTCTACTAAACTTTTGAAAAGTGTTTAAATGGATTTTGGACATATTAATGTCATTTGAAAATTATAGGGTTTTATAAATTCCTTTTAAACTTATATTTTAAACCAAAGCAAAATATGGTTAATATGGTTAATATCACTCAATAAAATAATTTTGTATAAATCTCAAATAGTTAAAAAAGGGTTTGATAAACAAAAAGAATTCAAAACTCATTTTAGAAACCAAATAAATATTTTCTTTCAAAAGCAAAACTATAAAACTTGAAAATAGAGAATAGGTAAGTAATAGAATAATTCTCAAAACTTACAAACTATTCACAACCAAACACACTTTTCAAAATAGGAATCATTTTGATTTCCAAACTAGGATTTTAATAAACAATATGACACTTAATGTCAAAGTTTAAATTAGGTTTTAAAGTAAACAAATGTGGCTTAAGTAGATCTTAAATACCACAATATAAAACATTTGCAATTATTTATATTGCAACAGATTCAAACGATTTCACAAACAATTCTAGCAGAACAACACATTCATAAAAGTCAAAAGAAAACTTGGAGCATTCTTTGCTCTACTAATATATTTTGTTAAATATGTTTTCATGTGGAATTATTATTCTCACTTTTAAAATATCCAAATGCAAACAATGCTATATGATGATGAATGTATGCATGAATTTTCTTTTCAAAGCAAAATACATAATAGTTTTAAAAGTTTTAAATTTTTCTGATTTTTCAACTTTTTGAAAACTAGGGATGTTACATCAACTCAAAGAATTTCTCAAATCTAGCATCATCCAAAGTTTTTATTACCTCTTGGGGATATGGTATATGTTTTTGTACCCACGGATCCTATCTTTACCTCTTTGTGGATTAGGATGGCTCTTCTTCTTATTCTTCTCAGTAGATGGTGGAAGGTCTTCTTTATCATTAGGTTCAGGTTCTTCAATATTTTCATCCTCTTGTGGCTCTTCTTCAGGTGAAGGTGATTCTTCTTCTTCATTATTATTATCTTCAGTCTCAGCATCAGAAATAGAAATATCCTTATCTTGCTCTTCAGAATCATCAATGTCCTTGTTTTCATTGGGAGATTTTCCTGCAGAAGATTTCTTCTTGAGAGCTTCTTGTTCTTTTCTCTTGGGATGGTCTTCAGGAAAATCAGGATCCTGAGTACTTGCACCTCCCCTAGTGTTAACTCCACAAACCTGTTTCTTCACCATAAGACTTTCATACAATTGATTTTGAAGAGAAACCATTTGTTCAACTTGATTATTCATCATCTCACAGAGTTTAACAATTCTTTTTACCTCTCCCACACTAGCATGTAAACTTTCTCGAAGAGATTTAATTTTGTGAGAGTTATCCATAATAGTCATTCTAATATTATGCTCCTCAGGATTATGATGATAAGCAAAATCATTCATGTAGGATACATCAACAGGAGGTGTTACCTTTTCATTACCTTTTATGGAGCTAATAGCATTGACTTGAATTGGAAAACATGGTTGATCATCAGGAAGTTTAACACCCATTTCAGATAATTCCTTAAGATGAGAGGTTTTAATTCCCTTCTCTTTAATAGCCTTGGAAGCTTCCTTCATTGTTTCGTTATCCAATTTGAGCATGCCTCCTTTCTTCTCCGGAAATATCTCTTCAATATTCCAGTCTTCATAATTCCTAGAGATAGTCTCCAATAGCTCAGTTGCTTCATCAACGGTCCTTTCCCTGAAAACATTACCTGCAATACCAGCAAGATAGCCTGGTGTTTTCGGTTAGACCATTGTAAAATATATCAAGTATTTCATTACTCTTGAAGCCATGGGTAGGACATTTACTAACCATCTTACTATACCTCCCCCAAGCTTGGGGTAAATCCTCCTTCTCTTTCTGTGAAAAGCTGCTAATCGCAACAGTCAAACCATGAATCTTATCAGCAGGGAAATACTTATTATAGAATACCTGCAAACATTCTTCCTTGCTAGTAATACATCCAGGTTCTAAGCGATTATACCAAGTTTTAGCACTTCCTCCCAAAGTAAAAGGAAACAGCTTTAAGAAATAGTAGCGTTGATGGATTTCATCTTTACCAAATAACACTGATAAGTCATGCAAGACAGCAATGTGTTCAAAAGGAAACTCATCCTCTCTACCATAAAACTTATATTTTTCAGCTTTTTCAATTATTTCAGGATTAACACTAAACTCATAATCTTTATCTTTAATTTTAATAGCAGGAGCATTCATTTTCTCAGTAATAGGAAAATATCCATCAAGAGGAGAATTTTTATAGCTATCAAGTTTATCCAATTTATCAAAGTCAGAATTCATAAAAGCCATAGTAAATGCCTCCTCTTCCTCAGAAGAAGTTTCAAATTCATCATCACAGTATTCATTATCTTCTAACTCAGATTCCACATTTTTATTAGTAGAAGATTCCAGATTTTCAGGTGTTTCAGTTATCTCAGATGTTTCAGGTGTCACTTCTTTGTCTATGCTACCACATAATAAATCATTTTCATTACTAGTAGACATTTTAGACAAGGGTGAACTAGATAAAACATTTCCTTTTTTCTTAGGAGCAACAGCAGAAGCAACATTAGGTGAAAGTTTGGCCTACTTGGCAAATCCGTACCTCTGCGAGTAGTTGAAGGCCTCACTTCCTTCGGAGTAGTCTTTTCCTTTCCCATGGTTAGGAACAAGCAAAAGCAGCGAATAGATGATAACAAGTTGTCTTACCAATAAAGCTAGGTTCCCCGGCAACGGCGCCAGAAAACGTCTTGATACCCACAAGTATAGGGGATCGCTGAAGTCTTCGTTGGGAAGTATTACCCAATTTTATAGTTCGACTCGATGGGAACACAAGAATATCAATAGACCTTGGCAATTGAGGCGTCACTCTCAACACACCTGTATATCAATAACTTGCAGCAGTAATAGTGATGGCAGTAGTATGATTCAAGTAACAAGCAGAACAGTAGCAGTGAACAAGTGTTTCCCAGTTTTCACCGGAAAAGTGAAAGTGTAACTCAGAGATTTAAAACGTAGGCATGAGGTGATAGCGGGGTGTTGCAAGAATGAGATTGATCATATAATAAGAAACAAATAACAATGGGACCTATCTCTAACTTCGATATATGTAGGTATGTGTTCCATATTTAGTTGTGCGTACTAACCAAGAGAATTTGCACAACATCTATTGTCCAACCTGCCCATTTCACCGGGGCCAATTTGGAACTACAGGTAATTAAGGTCTACCCTTTCGAATAGACCGGAACAATGCATTAACACTTCATGAACACATAGAATCCTCAAACTAAAACATCTCCCCCTTGTTTTCCCTATATGTCACGTTTAGGGTTCGCAGGTTCAACATAATAGCAGGTGATACACTTTGCAGATAAATACCAAACTCAAATATATGATGGGGAAATATAAGTTCAGTACTGAAATCATGCCACTCGGGCCCTAGTAGCAAGCATTAAACATAGCAAGAGTGCATCAACACAATACAAAAGTATCCTCAAGATAAAACCCTAAAATCCCGAACAACGGGTAGCATTACATGATCAATCTCATCCAATACCCATCCACCTCACATGCCTACAGCGGACTACTCACACATGGTGATGGAGAGGGAGCTCATGGTTGATGGAGATGAAGGCGGTGAAGATGGCGGTGAAGACGGTCTCCGGATCCCTCCACGGAGGAGAAATCCTGGATCAATCTGTCCCGAAACGAAGATCGTGATGGTGGCGGCGGTGTGTTTCGCGAAAACTCCTCTTCTCCTAGGACAAGCACTTTTTCGTATATATGAGGGGGTACGTCGAAGACTGAAGGCGAGGCGGCGCCCGAGGCCCATTTGGGCTGGGCCCACGCGGCCAGGTATAGGGGCCGCATGGGGCCCACCCATTTGGCCCTCGAGCGCTTCCTCGTTTTCATCTTTTGTCCATTGTCCTCCTTTTCCATAAAAAATGACGTGGTAATTTTCCCTGATTTTATTTCCTGCAGAAATAGCCAAAAAAGAGACTTTGCTAAAAACAGCGTCAGATTCAGCAGCTTTATTCAAATATGGGAAGATTCCGGATCAAATTATGAGGCAAAGTGCTTGGAAAAGTAGATGCATTTTGGATGCATCAGCGGCCACCGACGCCCGGATCTCGTCCTCATCGTCCTCCTCGGACGATGAGGACGAGGATCTGGAGGTCGGTCTCCTCCGCTCTCGCGCCTCCTTTGAGCGCGAGCGCGCCGAGGGTGTCATTCGGGCGTCTGCGATGCAGAGAGCTATCCGCATCTCCGCCGCCGAGCACGCGATAGAAGCCGCCGAGGAGGCATTGTTCCAGACGCGGCTCCGGGCAGCCATAGACCTCTCTCTTCTCCCTAGCCAGGGCCCTGGGCCAGATGCGGCGGCGGAGGAGGAGGATGAGGAGGAGGAGGACGCTCCGGTGCTCGAGCAGGATGAGGTATCCTCTGACGTCTCCTCTGGCAGTGGCTCCGGCGCCGACGCCTGGAACGCAATCCGCGACGGAAAGCGACCCCGCCTCGCCTAAGGTAAATGACCGCTATGTATTTGCTATGTTAGCTACTTATTTAGCTCGGTTTGCTCTGTTAGTTAGCTTTGTTCAGCTATGTTAGCTACTTATTTAGCTCGGTTTGTATGTATTTGCTATGTTAGCTACTTATTTAGCTCGGTTTGCTCTGTTAGTTAGCTCTGTTCAGCTATGTATTTGCTATGTTAGCTACTTATTTAGCTCGGTTTGCTCTGTTAGTTAGCTCTGTTCAGCTATGTATTTGCTATGTTAGCTACTTATTTAGCTCGGTTTGCTTGTTAGTTAGCTCTGTTCAGCTATGTATTTGCTATGTTAGCTACTTATTTAGCTCCGTTTGCTCTGTTAGCTGCTTATCCCACTACATTTTGCTTTGTTTACTGCTTATTAGCTCTGTTTATTAGCTTTGTTTGCTGTTTTTAACAAAGAATATTCGTTGTGTCAAGGGCTTGGTGGATGCTTGGTGACGATGCTGCTGCCGTGAAGACCTAGGAGCGGGGCTCCATACACGGTGCCGTCACCAGGAGCAGTACATTTTGCGCAGCAGGATGAAGACAGTAGATGTTCATCTGGCGGCCGTGAAGACATAGGAGCAGAGCTCCAGCCACGCGCACTGATGAACTTTTGTAAAGCAGGGCGTACAGAAATACGGTGACGACCGGGCGGCCGTCTAGTCGCATGGAGCGGGGCTCCATCGACGGCACAGCCCGTCACCGTGTTTTTTTTGTTTTCCTGTAACCCTTATTAGAAATGGTGATTAGCAAAACTCCGTGTCTAATGTTAAATATATCAGAAACGGTTTATCTCCTCCGTTGCCATTGAGATCTTCACATCAGTGACAGGGCCGGGGACACGGACCCTTTCTCCGTTGCCGATGGGTTTTTTTGTCCCGTTTCCGATGTGTCGGTTTGTACTAGTGGGCTACGCACGGGTTGAGGTTTTCTCCACCATATGCACACCATCGTGCTGTTGGTCTTCTTCGGTTCAAGTCTTCTGCTTTCGCTGCTCGGCTGGATCGGAGCCCGGAGGTCGTCGTCTACACCGTACGTATGTAGAGCTACGAGGTGCCACGCTTGAGGCACTTGAAGAGGTTCGTCTACACGACCTTGAGGTCGGCTACAACGCCGCCATCGTCTTCGCCGCCCGTCTTCATCACACATCGTCATCGAAACAGATCTTTCGATCGTCGACGCTTACGGTCTAAAAGGGTATGTACACCGTTCCCTCCGTTACTTTATATCTGCATAGTAATAGATCCTGGTTATTTCGGTTATCGTTGTTAGGAAATTTTTTGTTTTCTGCACACGATCCCCTTCAATGGGTGCCCATGACAAGGGGTTGGTGGTGGTCGTCTCACTGGAGTGGGCTAGAACTACAACTTCTACCACAACCACTAGAACAAGAATTTGATAAACTAAAGGCCTACAAGCAACAATTAGCAGAAGGCGTTGTCGATCTATCACATGCTACGAGTGATCCTGGGAATGTGATCCAATCTACTTTGTCTTGCATCGGGAGGGAGCAGGACTAGCAGGACTAATCCTACTACTCCTACTACTTCGACTACGACAACTTCCCTGTCTGCTCAAGTGGTGACCATGCAAGCTGCCACAGGTACGGCCCCTCGTGCAAACATACCTTCGCAATCTGGGAAGAAGATGTATTGTTAGAAGTTTACTAGCACGACACACATGACTCAAGGGTACAAGGAGAAATTGCTTTGTGATATATGTTGTAAAATATTGCATGCTAGTTGTGCCTGTGCATGGCCATTACAACCTACCGAACCTAGATTGTGATCCACGAGTGGTTTTGCTGCTAAGGCCCTTGGGTGTTTCTATGCTCAGAGCATAGAGAAGCGGTGGCGATTATAGAACAAAATTTAAGGGTTGGCTCAATAACATAATGCTCAACTAAAATTAGTTGACGAAGCAATATGGTCTTATGCAACTCGATTTCTTATATTAATGCATGCAATTATAAAATTAAATACTAAAACAAGAAGCACAATAAGTCGATATGGTACCGTTTTTGCAACCAATCAATATGGTACAGTGCTAAGTTCGCAAGTTCATATGGTCCCAACTATGCTGCCTTGCTGCGACCTGGCCGAAGAGCGATCGAATTTGGTTATGTAACTGTAGCTCTCCCTAATAGCTATCCCTATTGGGCAGAGCCACTAATGGGCAAAACTTAGCAGGCAATAAGGCCCAAGTGGGAAAGCCAAGTCTACAAAAACTGTTTGATTGCTTTGTTTCTCTTCTTCCTATCGAGAACGCAATAACTAAAGCTTTGATACATGGATAAACAACTGGAGGATATATATTTGATATTATTTTTGCAAAGTTGGAGGGTAGGCTAGAGCCCCACGAAGCCTACCCGGTAAATTTCCTCTGCTAAGAAGGTGAATACTATTTCATTTTCAAATATTATGGCGATGCTTAATGTTAAGAAGCGTATTCCCACTGTTGCTGAGTTAGAATGTTTGGAAAGTGATACGTCTTAAAAGTATCTATAATTTTTGATGTTCCATGCTTGTTTTATATCAAATGACACATGTTTATCCTAAAGTTTATATCATTTTATGAAATTTATTGGACTAACCTATTAACCTAGTGCCCAGTGCCAGTTTTTGTCTGTTTATTGCAGAAAAGGCCCAAAAATGAAATTACTCAGAATTGGACGAAAATATAGCTGAATTATTTCCAGCAAAAATAAGCCACGGAGCCAGAAGACCACCTGCAAGAGCGGCCCACAGCCAGCACGCGGCCTAGGTGTCGGGGGAATGATTAACCCGCGACTTAAGGTTGCGCTATCATTGTTGGGCCACGTGAAAGATGGGCCAATCTCGCATCGCGACTCGATAAAGGAAAGTTCCAGAAGGTCGGTGCAAACTTGCCTTGGAAGACAAGAAAGATAATCAGGCTTCGTGTAGAACTCTTGTAACCTGACGAGCCTCTGTGTATATAAAGAGGACTCGCAGGACTTAGAGAGGGTCAAGCTATCAAGCCCTAAACCCTAGCTATACGGCGAGTACCAGATCGGATCGCCTCCATTGTAACACCTCGATTATCATATCAATACCAATCTAGGGTAGGCAGGAAGTAGGTCTTTTACCTCACATTGAGGGGGCCGAACCTGGGTAAATCTGTGTTGATCTTTGTTCCTGCGATCCCAAGCTCGGAGATGCTTGACTCGCGTAATCCCACACCTACGAAGTCATCTATGACACTTGACGTGACAAACCCACGACAGTTGGCGCCCACCGTGGGGCCTGCGGTCAAGAGCGTCACGTTCCGCGCAGGATCCATGAAGGGAGCTGAAGATCTTGCTGTGGCCGTATCATCACGGTCAATGGCACACCCCTCATCGACGATTCAAGCTGGGGGCCGGAAGCAGATTACTTGGAGACCGGCCACGTCATCCCGTTTGGATCCATCAACGTCTTCGTTGGCTTCATCGGTGGCAGGTCCATTAGCTCGGTCCAGGAAGGCAATTCAGTAGAAGAAGTCGCCGATGATGGGGAAGAATCCGTCGAAAGCATGGACTCGCAAGAGTTTGGGTCCATTATACCTGCCTTTGAAGAAAGTTGCTGGGGTTACCCACCAGAAATCGCATTATCACCAGATCGAGAGACGGCGCGAGTCGCGGTTTACACCATCGGAGGAGCAGGCGCATCAGGAACTGCTGGAGAAGCCGAGGCATCGGCACCCCCAAGCAACCCACTTCTTTTCCCCGTGTCAGCCACGAATGCCGCCCTCCGTGTCGGGGGAATACTTTCTGGATTAACCCGCGGCCCAGTGCGACTTACCTTACTCGCACGGACAAAGGCCCACTTGGGAGCAAGCCCAATATTGAACCGCCATAAGGGGAAAGATCTAGAAGACATATCCCGGAGGACGTGAAGACCAAGTAGTCTCCGAGTAGGCCTCTGTGGACGTATTCCTTATGGGGGAAGTTTCCTTTTGTAACCTAGCGAGCCTCTGTGTATATAAAGAGGACTCGCAGGACTTAGAGCGGGTCAAGCTATCAAGCCCTAAACCCTAGCTCATACGGCGAGTACCAGATCGGATCGCCTCCATTGTAACACCTCGATTATCATATCAATACCAATCTAGGGTAGGCAGGAAGTAGGTCTTTTACCTCACATTGAGGGGGCCGAACCTGGGTAAATCTGTGTTGATCTTTGTTCCTGCGATCCCAAGCTCGGAGATGCTTGACTCGCGTAATCCCACACCTACGAAGTCATCTATGACACCTGACGTGACAAACCCACGACAGTTGGCGCCCACCGTGGGGCCTGCGGTCAAAAGCGTCACGTTCCGCGCAGGATCGAAATCAGGCTTCAAGGACATCGCCATCGGCCAAGTTGAAGACATCAATGGGGTCCCCTTCATCGACGACTCAGAGTGGGGACCCGAGGCAGATCGCATCGAGTTGGATACATCGTTCCCATCGGATCAGTAAAAGTTTTCGTCGGATCCGTCAGTCGCAGATCTATGGATGCGACTCAAGGAAGCGAATCGGTGAAGGAACTGCGGCCGGTCAGGGTCCGCGTGTTGGAGGAGCTACAACAAGCTACGGCAAGACTGCCCATCCCCGTCCCGTCAAGACCTGTTTGGGGATCTCTACCAAATCAGGAAGGAGACCTCAAGATTGAAGAGATTGAAGCTATCAGGACGGAACTCTGTGAAGAGGCACAAAGACTCGCGGCTGAGCGCGAAAAACTCCAAGAAGAAGGTCGACGACTCCGTCGCTGCCAGCCAAAGCACCAGGCGGTGCGAACCAAGACGACATCTGAGCGCAAGAAACTCCAAGAAGAAGAGTGGCGACTCCGTCGTTGGCAGCAAAAACATCAGATCAAGATGGACAGAGGAGAGATGAAATCACAGTTCCACGGCGACCCAGAGAGCAACGTGCACGCCGCGATAGGGATATTGTCAAAGATAGCACCGGTTGGAGACACACGAGCTGATAAGGAAGCTCGCTATGCGATCGACCTACTGCAAACCGCTGCTTTACAACAAGCAAATATGTATGGAGTCACGCCCAATGAGCCGCAAAACGAGGTATCATGGGGAGGAGAAAGTGCAGCGTCGAAGAAGTGGTCAACCAGCTAGCAGGTTTGCAGGTATCATTGGAAAAAGAAAAGAAGATAGAAGGCGAGTCGGACGTCCGGAGCGACTCAGCCATCCCAGATTGAAACTGATTCAGATGAAGATTCAGCGCCAGTAAACTCCTATTCATTATTGAAAGGACCAGCATGTTTTGGAGAGGAAATACGGCTCACTCGTTTCCCCCCGAACTTCGACGAGTCGCAGCGAGTCACCACCTATCGCAGTGACCAAGACCCTGCCTTATGGATAGAAGATTACGAGGCAAGCATAACAGGGGCTGATGTGACTCAAGAAATACGTGCGAAATACTTCCACTTGGCAATACAGGGAGAAGCTAGGGATTGGCTGTTAAGGCTGCCATCAAAATCAATAAGCACATGGGAAGACTTGAAGGACAAGTTCATCGCAGATTCCAAACAGAAGATATGAAAAACCTTAGACAATGCATTCAAAAAGAGGACGAATCAAGCGGCGACTGGATCAAGAGAATCGCGGAGATCCTTGGCTCCGCCAAAAACTTAACAGTACAAGCTGCAATACAAGCTATGAGAAAGAACTGTAGATTTGAGCCGTTGGTGCACAAATTAAGTCGCGCTGAGCACAAGATTGATAGTTTCGACCAGCTTTTGGCAACAGCTGACAAGTACGCAAAGACAGATAAAGGGACAGGCGGCTTATCACAGAACCCAACAGGGAAATTGCAAGTCGCGAAACTGAACATCGCGCACACCAGATGGAGCAAGGAGTGATAAGGCCTTACTCCCTAATAACTGCAAGGGGATCTTCGACGTGCCTTGCGACTTACATCGCAGGAGAGATGGCAGGCCAGCGGGTCACACAAAGGCGCAATGTCATTATTACCGGAGGTGGAAAGAAGGCGACACGCCAGATACGGCTCGCAGCAGATCGATGCAGCACAAGAATAAATCTAGCTCTCGTCAAGGGCCTGACGTTTTACCTAGAAGAAACATAGGACAGTTTCATACAGTGGAAGTACAAACAACGGATGGAAGCCGGAAGAGCGGTCAGATTTCAACGCCAGAAAGGTATCGTCGCTGGACAGAGCAATCGGTTATTTGGAGTCGCGGCGATCACCCCCCAGAAGTAAGAGATCCAGGACAGCCAGCTCTGTGGTCACGCCTGAAGTCGCGGGATACAAGTTAAGTAAGGTCCTAATGGACGGAGGAGGAAGAGTAAACATCCTATATCAAGACACGCTCCGAAGAATGAATATACCCGAGACGAGGCTGCGACCATCCAGGAAAGAAATTCAAGGCATAATCCCAGGAGCTGTTACGCGACCAATCGGAAAGATAACACTTGAAGTTAGCTTTGGAACAGAGCGGAACTTCCGCACAGAGCTCCTAGACTTTGAGGTTGTAGCAGTCAAAAGCTCATATCATGCGATCTTTGGAAGAGAAGCCTATGTCAAATTTACCGCTCGCCCCTGCTACGTCTACCTACAGTTAAAGATACCAGGACCAAACGGTGTTATTACAATATATGGAGACAGGCAGAGAGCGTTAGAATGCGAGAACGCAGGCTCAGTACTCGCAGAAGAAGCTTGCATCGCCAACTCTTCACATGGATATCAGTCGCAGATCGGTAATCGCAGCTCAAAACGAGTCGCGTTGGAGGTACCGCGGAAGCGGCCAACAGGATGCAGCCACCGGATGGTAAATACCCACCGAGAAGTCGCGCATCAGCAAGATAATGCCCCAGAGGTCGCCTTGATACAAAAAGAAGACAAGATGGCGCATGTGCATAGACCCAGCCTCGATCAACAACCCCAGCCAAAGGGGCTCAGTTATCGTGAGTCCTTACAAAGCAAACTCAACTCAACATAAGTCGCAGCTCAGTGCGGCTAATCGCCTAACAAATTGCTCTCTGCTTCAACATGAGACATACATCGGAGCTATCATGCTCGACCCGAGTCGCTTTTAGCGACTCAAAATTGAACCAATCAGGTGTTCAACCCACTCCGTTAGGAGTATTAATTCGCAACTAAGTGCGATGAGTATCAAGTATGCATGGCCTGCGGGGAATAGAAAACCCGCATTAAAGGGCCTGCATCATCCTGTAACACCCTGTAAAACATCGAGTGATTATGAAATAAAGCCGGCACCCTTGACATTCAAGGGTTTGTCGTTTCGCCTCAACTATCATTGAGTCGCTGAGTCTTTTGAATTTCATATATCACTGACCCTTGAGGGCTCCTTACGAGCATCGCGAGTACCAATCGCACCTCAAATTTTGCCAAACTAGTGGCAATCCTTAAGCTAGAAGCGTCTTGCATTATGCGGCCAAAGTACTGGGGTGTGGCGTCAATCGAGCTTGATTGCCTATCATGGCCGCTCTCGACCCTGAACACACATGTTCCTAGGAAATACTGAGCCGCGCGAGCGTCTACTTAATGGAATTATCAAGAAAAGAACCTGCTTATAGGTCACAAAATACTGTTTATAATACATGAATGTCTTACAGACTAACGGGCATGTCCCACATTATTTATTTTTCCTCTTCCGAGCTACAGGAGTGGGAATTGGCGCGGCTTGTCTCGCAGTTGCAGTCGCAGGTGTCCTAATAATCAGGGCGCCGCCAGACGAGGCAGAAGGGCCACCAGATACTGTTGCTGGAGTGGCAGCCCGAGATGACTCAGCTCCTGAGGACTTTTCCTTTGACACCTTGCTCCCATCAAGATTGAATTTATCGAGATAAGTGCCCAAGTCTAAGTTATCAACAAATTTTGTGGCATATCCGCGCATCCCTTTCCAGATATCGAAGTACTCGCTTATTGGCAGTTCAGTATCATCCGCGCTCATCGCCAGGCCGTGGCGAGCAACCTTGCCAACATCTATCTCTGGATAATATGCTCGAAGCAATGTCAAGACATGCGCGGCTCCGGCGCGAGCAGAGGATCGTTTCCAATCAGAGACATAATGCGGAGCCTTGAGCAGTTTATTTATCCAATACTCGCAAGATTGGGCCATCAGTCGCAGGAGAGATTACCGTCATAACTTCCTTGGTAACCTTTAAGAAGCGCTGGCTGAAGTCAGACAGATATACCAGTTGATCCTTCAATTGGAGCGGGACACTGGGGCCTCAGGCCTATGTCAAGAAAGAAAAGGCAAGAAACAAGTCAGAGACTAACGTTGGTTACCCAAAATATATGATTAAAGGAATAAAAGAAACCAGCAAGCTGCAGGACGGCTGATTTGACCATGGAGCCAAAACCCTCAAAGGCTTTGAGCAGCGAGTTATATTTTTCATCTCGCGCGGCGAGTTCCTTTGCGTGGTCTCCCTTCAGGCGATCAATCAATTCAGATTTAAGAGTCAGCCCTTCTCGCAAAGATCTAATGACTCGTCTTTCTCCATGAGTCGCTGCTGCATATCGGCTTCAAGTTCTTTAAATTGCTCTTCACAGGAGTCGAGTTGACCTTTGAGAGATTTTATTTCCTGATCTTGGTCCCTAATGACCTCATTATGCTGCTCCAGGCGAGACTGCATCATTTCAGGATGGTCTATGGAAATGCCTTTACCCTTTATTGAGCCAGAAGCATCAAGCAAGGACAGTTCACGCTGAAAAAAACAGAGCAAAACGCATGGTAAATTATCCAGGAATTTGGGGGCTCGAGATTTGAAGCCAGGAAAAGAATCAACACCCCGTGCGATGACACAAGGTTTTGATCCTTGGGGGCTACGGTATATGTACCTGGCGACTTGAAGAAAATTGCTCAACTAAGCCGCGCAGCAGAGCAGCATGCTTGTCTCCAGCAGAAATTATGGCATCTGCGATTGACTTAGAACTATTTCCTGGAGCTGGAATTCTATTTTCAGTAGATACCCTACCAGCAGCAGGAGTTGTGGATGGAGCTGCGACTGGAGTCGCGGCAGGAGCCGCATCTGCAATACCTTCCTCCAGGGAGGGCCTTGGATGAGTCGCACCATTACTGTTTCCCACGTTTTCATCAGCAGCATCATCCTCGCTCATAGCTGCTGAGAAGAAGTGGGATGGGAATTAGACTTGGTATCCTCTTCAGACATGGCCCTGCAAAACATTGATGGGTTAATAAGCTGACCTAGCAGAGCCGCAACATTGAAAAGAAGGCGAACCATACCCAGAGGCGACACGGATACTCTTCATCAGGCAACCAGAGGAAGGAGAAGATAAACCTTGCAAATCTGAACCTACAGAGTATGAAAAGAAGTGGTGATCAGCAATTCCTTGCCAGAAATACAAACACAAAAGAAAAGGAGAGAGTCGCAAACAATTACCCGAGCTTATTGAGAAGCAATCCTTTGCAACAGCCTCGGAAGAAAAAGTAGCCTTGTTGGGATCAGCAAGTTTTAAAGATTTGGCAGTTCTTGTTTCTGCAGTAACGCCAAGGCTTTGCGACGTTTCTCAGGCTGCGCGGGGTCTTCTGAGCTCTGGCATAAAATACGTTTCGAGGACCTGCGAGGCACCTCAGGAAGTTCCAGGAAAGGTGTATTTGGAGTCGAGGACAGAAGAGCGTCGGCCATTTGTTGTTCCTCTTCAGAAGCACTACCCTCGTGCATAACTGTATCTTCGCCAAAGGCTGCGGCTTGCTTTGACGACTCAGCCGCGGTTCCTTGGTTCAAGTCGACGTCCTCTGAGGAAGAACCCAGAAATAGGGATCGATCTGAAAAGGAGCTCAGGTCAGAAATAATTAATTTTGGAGAAGGAATTTTCGAGGAAACAGGTGACAAGTAAACATTACCACAAAAGGCTTGTGCTCAGCCCAGAAGGGAGCAAGTCCGACGTTGTCATACGAGTCAATATCCTCGTCCGTCACTCGGCGAATGAAATTTATCCACTCCCCTTTGTCCCAATCTTCAGGGCAAGTACGATCGACGTCGTTTGCATGACAAGTGAAATCCACCATAAGCCGCGAGCGGCGACTCACAGGCTGAACTCGCCACTTAGTCCAGCAAGATATGAGATCTAATCCAGTGAGACCATGGAGTGTCAGCGCTCTCACCTTGTCTAGAAGGGATTCGATAAAGGGCAACGAAGAAGGATCAGGTTTAGAAGACAGAGCATCGGTAGCCTCGAAGGGAAGAGGAGACCAAAGAGGAAGAGGAATTTCACCCTCAGGAGAAGTGTTTTTACAATAGAAGAATGTCCTTTGCCACTTTGATTTTCTTGGCAAGAGTTAGTTTTGGGAAATACTACCCCTACGGCGTTGGAAGGAAATGGCGCCGCATTGGAGAAAAGGACCATCTGTGGTTTCCCTTTGACTATTGCAATTGAAAAGAGCAAGCCAGAAATCTATTGAAGGCGGGATACCCAGATAATCTTCGCAGAGGACGTGGAAGTTGCTCACTTGCAACATCGAATTAGGGCCAATATCATGGAAGCGGAGACCTAACCGCTGCATCAAGGAGCGGAAGAAGAGAGAGCCCGGGGGCTTGAACCCGCGCTCAACATGCTCCGCAAAAATCACTACTTCTCCTGGTTGAGGATTGGGATTACCTCCTCACCAGCCGCCCGCCATTCGCATTGATCTTTTGGCGGAAGAAGGCCCCGTGCAGATAGGGATTCCAGGAAATCTTCGTCGACCCACGAGCCTTCCCAGTTGCACTTGCGGCGAGACATTTTTCTCAGATTATGGAGATCTCCACCGAAGGATTGTGAGTACGAGAAGCGAGATTGGAGGCGGCGGAAAGGAGCAGTGGATGCGTAATGCAGGACTTGATGCAGAACGCTGGGAAAAACGATGAGCCAAGATAAATACCCAGACGCGGAAGACGTTTAGATCTGAAAATCAACCGTCAAGGCAGGTTAAGTCGCGTTCTTGAGCCGCCAAGAAGATTATAAGCGCAGATTGGAAATAAGAAAATTGGAGTTCAGCTGGGATAATTCACGTGCGCGGCTCAGGGGTTTGTTAAGACGAAGGAGCCTTCACTCGAAATCCAAGCTAAACTTGGGGGCTAATGTCGGGGGAATACTTTCTGGATTAACCCGCGGCCCAGTGCGACTTACTTACTCGCACGGACAAAGGCCCACTTGGGAGCAAGCCCAATATTGAACCGCCATAAGGGGAAAGATCTAGAAGACATATCCCGGAGGACGTGAAGACCAAGTAGTCTCCGAGTAGGCCTCTGTGGACGTATTCCTTATGGGGGAAGTTTCCTTTTGTAACCTAGCGAGCCTCTGTGTATATAAAGAGGACTCGCAGGACTTAGAGCGGGTCAAGCTATCAAGCCCTAAACCCTAGCTCATACGGCGAGTACCAGATCGGATCGCCTCCATTGTAACACCTCGATTATCATATCAATACCAATCTAGGGTAGGCAGGAAGTAGGTCTTTTACCTCACATTGAGGGGGCCGAACCTGGGTAAATCTGTGTTGATCTTTGTTCCTGCGATCCCAAGCTCGGAGATGCTTGACTCGTAATCCCACACCTACGAAGTCATCTATGACACCTGACGTGACAAACCCACGACACTCCGTGCAACAGAAATTGAGGCCGCCAGGGCCGAGCTCCTGTATGAGGTTCGAAGGATGGAAGAAGAGCGCCGCAGGCTCGATCAGATAAACCAAGGAATCCAACAGGAGCGGCAGAGAGTAGCCGCGCTGGCTGCGACTCAACGACAGGTTGACCCGCAAACACAACTGCGCGCGACTCAACCAACAGTGGAAATCCCGCTCACTCCAGCCGCGGGAACGGGAATCCAGACGACTGCGGAAGGAAGGGTACCAACAAATCAAGAGACCCAGCAACAACCAAGGAGGTTTCACACCCCGCAGGGCCATTACCAGAACCCTGTCGATAATATGTATGCTGCGGCTAATATCTTGACTCAGATGGTACCAACAGGCGATGACCCGGTCAATGCTGAGGCGCGGCGCGCGATTCAGATGCTAAGTACGGCAGTCCTGCAACAAGCCAATAGGGCGGAAGCCGAAGCACAGCTGCCCCTCGTACCAGCCAATCACAGGATTGCAGCAGAAAGAAGCGTCCAAAGCAGGCCACCAGAGAACGTATCAGGAGTCGCACAGAGGCAGCAGGAGCAAGTCGCAGAAGCGCAGGCGAATATGCCAGTGGTGCAAACGCGGCCCGCAGATAACCCCGCGGGCGCGCCCACAGCCCTGTCCTCGCGACTCAAGGGACCGGCGTGTTTCACTGAAAGGATCAGATCGGAACCTTTTCCTGAAGATTTCAAAGGGCCACGCAAGGTGGCAAACTACAACGCCAGCATGGATCCAACCACCTGGCTGAACAATTACGAGATGGGGATGAGCATTTTGAACGCCTCAGAGGAAATATGTGCAAGGTACCTCAACATGATGCTAGAAGGTGCAGCGCACATATGGCTGCAAAATTTGCCTCCCAACTCTATAAATACTTGGGAGGAACTGAAGGATGCCTTCGTTAAGAACTTCCAAGGAACTTGCAAACGACTCTGCAATATAGAAGATCTCGAGCGTTGTGTCCAGAAGGAAGGCGAGTCAAGTCGCCATTGGATGAAAAGGGTGGCAGAAATAATACACTCCTCAGATAATATACCACCAAGCTCAGCCGTCCTGGTGATGGAGAAAAACTGCAAGTTTGAGCCGCTGATTCATAAGCTGGGTCGCATGAAGGATAAAGTCAAGAGCCTCAGCGAGGTGATGGCTGCGGCTAACAAATATGCCAGCTCAGATAAAACCAGAGACGCGTCAGACGGAGAAGAAGAGGAGGTTGCTGCCAAAGGAAAGAAAAACTCCAACAAGCCCCAGCAGCAGCAAACAAGCCACAACAACGCGAATCAAAACAAACGCAAAACGAAGATGGTCACTCAGGGCTCGTCGCCAATGCGTGGAGGATTCAGAGGCCAGCGTGGAAGGGGTCGAGGATACGGCTCCCGTCCAATCAATATGCAAGAAGTTTTTAACCGGCCATGCGACCTTCATGCGACAGGTGATGGACGGCCAGCGGACCATACCAAGGCGCAATGCCACTATTACAAGAAGTGGAAAGAAGAGAGCCAACACAACGGGGGGAATTCCCATGAAGGAAACCCTAGTGCGGCTCATAACACAAATATTGGGCAGCACGGCGCGAGTAACCCCAGGCAAACGGGGCAGTATCACACAATAGTTATCGATACCTCCAAAAGGGAAGAGAAATTGAGCCGCAGAAGTCAGCAGGTGAACGCCGTGATACCAGCAACACCCAATTGGTTAAGGTGGTCAGAATACGCAGTAACCTGGAGTCGCGACGATCACCCGCCACAAGTACGGGAACCTGGCAAGTTGGCGCTGGTTGTGGCACCATACGTTGCAGGATACAAGCTGACCAAAGTGCTTATGGATGGAGGAAGCAGCATTAATATCTTGTACTACGATACGTTCCAGCGTCTAGGACTCAAGGATTCCAGCCTGCAGCCCACGTCAACAGTATTTCACGGCATTGTCCCAGGAAGGTCCGCACGGCCAGCAGGGAAAATAACCCTAGGGGTAACTTTTGGACAGAAGAGAACTTTAGAAGCGAATTCCTATGCTTCGAAGTGGTAAAATTCCAAAGCCCATATCACGCCTTGTTTGGAAGAACGGCCTTTGCTAAGTTTATGGCCAGGCCATGCTACGTGTACCTACAGTTGAAGATACCAGGACCAAAAGGGGTCATCACAGTGTACGGAGATAGAGAAAAAGCGATAGAATGTGAAAAGGAGATGCGGCCTTCGCAGAATCCGCCTGTGCCGCGGAAGAGCTAAAAGGTTATAAGTCGCAGGTGGACCCAAACGACATGAGTGTAGTTACCACGCCATCTGCCGAGCCACCAATGAAATTCAAAGCGGCCCAGGACACTAAGCAGATAAATCTTGTTCCTGGCGACTCATCCAAGCAAACCAGCATTGGAGCACACATGGAAGAAGAGCAGGAGAAGGCCCTCGTCGCTTTTCTCCAGGAAAATAAGGACATCTTCGCATGGAAGCCGTCAGATATGCCAGGGGTACCAAGAGAATTAGCAGAACATAGCCTCAAAGTGAACCCTGCGGCTAAACCAGTGAAGCAGCCACTACGGCGTTTCCACGATGATAGGAGAAAGGCAATAGGAGAGGAAATAGCTCGCTTGCTGGCTGCAGGATTCATCACGGAGGTATACCATCCGGAAGTGGGTGGCAAACCCAGTGTTGGTTATGAAAAAGAACGGTACGTGGCGAATGTGCGTTGATTACACCAGTCTTAACAAAGCTTGTCCAAAGGATCCATTTGCTTTGCCGCGAATCGACCAAGTGATTGATTCAACTGCTGGGTGCGAGCTGTTATGCTTTTTGGACGCCTATTCAGGCTACCATCAAATCAAGATGAAGAGGGAGGACCAAGAAAAGACGTCCTTCATCACACCCTTTGGAGCTTTTTGTTATGTCAGCATGCCCTTTGGGTTGAAGAACGCAGGTGCGACTTACCAAAGATGCATTCAGAATTGTCTACATGAGCAAATAGGTCGCAACGTTCACGCCTACGTGGATGATATTGTGGTTAAGTCGCAAGTTAGCCAGGATCTTATTAGTGATCTGGCAGAGACATTCACAAATCTCAGAAAATACAACATGAAGCTCAACCCCACAAAGTGCGTCTTTGGAGTACCAGCAGGAAAGCTATTGGGATTCATAGTATCAGAAAGAGGCATTGAGGCCAACCCTGACAAGATAAAGGCCGTGATGGATCTCCAAAAGCCAGAAAAGATAAAAGATGTGCAGCGACTTACGGTTGCGTAGCAGCTTTGAGTCGCTTTATATCAAGATTGGGAGAGAAAGCACTACCTTTGTACAGACTGTTGAAAAAATCAGACACCTTCGTTTGGGACGCAGAGGCCGACGAAGCTCTGACAGCCTTGAAACATCAATTGACAAATGCTCCAGTTCTGGCGGCTCCAAAGGATAAAGAGCCATGCTACTATACATAGCGGCAAATTCCCGTGCTGTGAGCGCTGTCATGGTTGTGGAGAGACAAGAACGGAAAGGAATACCCTGTCCAGAGACCAGTATATTACGTGAGCGAAGTCCTCACAGCTTCCAAACAGCGTTACCCACAGTGGCAGAAGTTGGTGTTTGGAGTGTTCATGGCGAGTCGCAAGCTGAAGCACTACTTCCAAGAACATCCAATAACTGTGGTTAGTTCAGCACCATTGGCAGATATCATCGTAATCGAGAAGCTACTGGAAGAGTCGCTAAGTGGGCGATCGAGTTGGGACCACATCACATCAGCTACGAGCCGCGCACATCAATTAAGTCGCAAGCCCTTGCAGATTTTATTAACGATTGGACAGAAATCCAAGTCGCTCCTAGCATGGCAGAAACCAAATACTGGACCATGCATTTTGATGGGTCAAGACAGTTGCAAGGCTCGGGGGCTGGAGTTGTTCTAACATCTCCCAAGGGAGACAAGCTGCGGTATGTGCTACAGATACACTTCAACTGCACAAATAACGTGGCGGAGTACGAGGCACTGCTTCATGGTCTACGTATAGCAAAGGAGATGAACATCAGTCGCATACGCTGTTTTGGCGATTCAGACTTGGTGGCACAGCAGGTCTCTGGAACGTGGGACAGCAAGGATGCGAACATGGCTGCATATAGAGAGAGGTGGACAGAATTGCTGGACATTTCACTGGATACCAAGTTGAACATATTGATCGGAGACAAAACGAAGCTGCAGATGCCCTGTCTCGGCTTGGATCCAACAGACAGTCAGTCCCACCCAATGTTTTCCTGGATGAACTGCACAATCCATCAGTCAAACCTCCAGCAGAGATTGACATTGCAGAGCCAGAGGACGATTCAACTTTAGTCGCAGCCCTGCATGAACAGCCAGGATGGACAGAGCCATACATGGCATATTTAAGTCGCGGAGTGCTGCCAGACGATGAGATTGAGGCGCGCAAAATCATACGACGATCAAAGGCCTATACAATCATCAACAACGAATTATACAAGCGCAGCGTGTCAGGAGCATTCCAAAGATGTGTCTCACCAGAAGAGGGACGAAAAATCTTGCACGAAATTCATTCAGGCGATTGTGGCCATCATGCTTCGTCAAGATCTTTGGTGGCAAAGGCGTTCCGACATGGATTCTTCTGGTTAACAGCATTAGCAGATGCAGAGCAAATTGTCAGAGTGTGCGATGGATGTCAAAGATACGCTAGGCAAGATCATATGCCAGCTCAAGCACTTCGCACAATACCCATCACATGGCCTTTTGCCGTATGGGGTTTTGACATGGTAGGGCCTTCAGACGGTCTTCAAACGGAAAAACTCACCTCTGGTCATGGTGGACAAATTCACAAAGTGGATAGAAGCAGAACCTGTGGGAGATTGCGAGGCTGAAACAGCAGTCAAGTTCTTGAAGAAGGTCATATTCCGCTTGGGTACCCCCATAGTATCATTACAGACAATGGGAGCAACACCTCTGAAGGGGCTACACAGATATTTTGCGCAGACAATGGGATAAGATTGGACCTCACGTCAGTAGCACACCCGCAGAGCAATGGACAAGCTGAGCGAGCTAACCAGGAAATTCTCCATGGAATTAAGCCGCGCCTTATTGAAAAGGTCGAAGCATCTCCAGGATGTTGGGTGGAAGAATTGCCAGCAGTACTGTGGAGCTTAAGAACAACCCCTAACAGATCCACAGGATTTACACCATATTTCATGGTCTATGGAGCAGAAGCAGTCATGCCCAGCGACATCATACATGATTCACCAAGAGTTGCGGCTTACATCGAGACAGATAATGAGATAGCTCGGCAAGACTCGGTGGACACATTAGAAGAGGTTAGAGACTTGGCAGCATCAAGGTCAGCGTATATCAACAAGACTTGCGACGCTATCATGCCAGACGCATCAAAACCCGCACCTTTCAAGAAGGCGACCTAGTACTGCGACTTAAACAAGATCACAAGGGAATGCATAAGCTGTCCTCTCCATGGGAAGGACCCTACATCATCAGCAAGAAGCTAAACAATGGGTCGTACTATCTGCTGGATGTAAGGGAAGAAAGCAGCGAACGCCATGATTTCGAGGATCGTCTCGAGGCACCTCGCCCTTGGAACGTCGCACACCTGCGACCGTACTATACATAAGAAAAGGCTAATCAGAGCCAAGCATCATCCTTTCCAGCTTTATAGCTGAGTATCATCACAGCCACTCAGGGCTAGAACTTCAACTTTGGTCGCCACCTAGGCGCGACCTATGCAACATCTGATCGCCACCCAGGCGCGATCGACCCTTGTATCAGAAACCGGCTGCCACCTAGGCGCGGCCGTAAACTTTGTATCATCTCTGGTCGCCACCTAGGCGCGACCGACCCCATGTATCACCATGGATCGCCACCTACGCGCGATCCAACCCTATGTATAACACTCGGTTGCCACCTAGGCGCGACCTTATGTGTCATCATAATCAAAGCTTATCATAGCTTAGCCTATCATGGCAATATCATTATGTTTCTTGGGGTCTTTGTTACCCTGAAACAGCCAATTTATTGGCAATTATCAAATTTACCTTAAGTTGGATTGCTACTCGCATTATGTGGCCAAAGTACTGGGGTGTGGCGTCAATCGAGCTTGATTGCCTATCATGGCCGCTCTCGACCCTGAACACACATGTTCCTAGGAAATACTGAGTCGCGCGAGTGCCCACTTAAGGATTCAGATGGCCTAACTAGAGGTCGATGTACTGCTTATAGTACGGCAACACCAATTACAATTACTTGTATCTTAACAATTGTTTTATTCATGATATCAAGTTACAGGTGATGACCTTCAAATTCTCTGAGAAGAATTGAGACAATTACATCCTCTCAATCCTTGGGGGCTACATCATATTATCATCAAAAATTTGAAGATGGATCGTCATCAAGTTCTGAAGCTATCAGGCTACTCTAACAAAGAAGCTCACGAAGTCAGATGATCTTCCAGGTGCGAGTCAAGGCCAATCCTGCACAATTATAAGTCGCGAAATAAGGAAAAGCGCGGCCTAAACATTCAAGATCAAGAAATACTATGAAGTTCAGGCCACGCTTGGGGGCTAATGTCGGGGGAATGATTAACCCGCGACTTAAGGCTGCGCTATCATTGTTGGGCCACGTGAAAGATGGGCCAATCTCGCATCGCGACTCGATAAAGGAAAGTTCCAGAAGGTCGGTGCAAACTTGCCTTGGAAGACAAGAAAGATAATCAGGCTTCGTGTAGAACTCTTGTAACCTGACGAGCCTCTGTGTATATAAAGAGGACTCGCAGGACTTAGAGAGGGTCAAGCTATCAAGCCCTAAACCCTAGCTCATACGGCGAGTACCAGATCGGATCGCCTCCATTGTAACACCTCGATTATCATATCAATACCAATCTAGGGTAGGCAGGAAGTAGGTCTTTTACCTCACATTGAGGGGGCCGAACCTGGGTAAATCTGTGTTGATCTTTGTTCCTGCGATCCCAAGCTCGGAGATGCTTGACTCGCGTAATCCCACACCACGAAGTCATCTATGACACCTGACGTGACAAACCCACGACACTAGGGGCGCGGCCCAGGGGGTATCCGCGCCGTGGGCCCGCCTGCCCCACCAGAGCATCGCCTTACGATGATCTTCGCCTATAAATTCACGCGTGACCTAAAAACTCCAGAACACCGAAGACTTTTCCCAGAAACGCCTCCGAGCTCCGCCGCCACCAAAAACCCTAATTCGGGGAGCAGAAGTCTCTGTTCCGGCACCCTGCTGGGACGGGGAAGTGCCCCGGAGCCATCTTCATCGCCGTTGCTGCTTCCCATGATGAGGAGGGAGTAGTTCTTCATCGAGGTTGAGAGCTCTACCGGTAGCTATGTGGTTTATCTCTCTCTCCCATGGTGTGATCTTTATGTGATCATGAGCACTGTAATATAGTTGAACTCATAGATGTTTCCCCTTCATTATGTTATGATATGCTACTCAATTGGTTGTATCATTATAATTTCCAGAGTCATCTTTGTCCCACGGTGCGAAGAGGACAGTGCGCGTGCCGTGTGTGACTCTAGGGATAATAGATTGGAGGGATACTTACCATGAGTTGTTCCTTATGTTGGATGTCACTATATAATTGCGGTGTTTGAACTTTAAGGTGTTACATACCTACGCAAGTAATTGTGGTGTTCGAACTCTAAGGTGTGCTTTTATATCCCTACGCGATGGTATCGGTGTTTTATGATATTGTGGTGTTTGTTTACTCAGACTTTAAGGTGTGCTTTTGTAGCCATACGTAGTAGATTAATATTTCTTTCCAACATGAGAATAGTTCAGAGTAGTATCTAACTTGCATATTGAAGAGGAAGTATTTACACGTGTTCAATTATATTATTATTGTTGAGAGTGACCACTAGTGAAAGTATGATCCCTAGGCCTTGTTTCTAAGCACTGAAACACCGTTTACTCTCGGTTCTGCTGCATGTTTGCTCGCTGCCATTTTTATTTCAGATTACAAATAGCACTTGTAATCATCCATATCACTTGTATTTCACTATCTCTTCGCCGAACTAGTGCACCTATATACCTGACAAGTGTATTGGGTGTGTTGGGGACACAAGAGACTTCTTGTATCTTAATTGCAGGGTTGCTTGAGAGATATATCTTTGACCTCTACCTCCCTGAGTTCGATATACCTTGGGTTATTCACTTAAGGGAAATTTGCTGCTGTTCTACAAACCTCTGCACTTGGAGGTCCAACACTGTCTACAAGAATAGAAGCTATAGTAGACATCAGAAAGGTTTTTGAAAGTGGAATGGACATGAAAAGTGAAGGACATCGACAACAAAAAAATTTCTTGTCAAACTTCCCAATATTGAGGTGGGTGAAACGGTGTTAGGATATGAAGAATTCTCTCTGACAATAACTAGTCTGTCTATATCAATGATAAATGAAGCTTTGCATCAGTTGCTAAGGCTAAGTTGTACTCTGTGTGGGTTAAGGTGGGTGGCATACCTGAAGAGCTGATGCACCACAAAGGGATTTGTGCGGCTACACCAAGCCATAGAAGAAATAGATACTCCTACATTGCTCAAATTTCAGCTAGTTAGGGTCAAAGTTGGGGTTAAAGATCTTGTCCTTATCCCCCCTTCGACCGAAATCAACAGGAACCCATATGTTTATGATGCATATTATGATGTGGGGATGCGAAATAGCATGCTTATTGAAGGGAGAAGTTTCAGTAATATGATGGCGATAGACGATGGAAGTCCAAGTAAGAGATATAAAGCAAGTGGTGGAAAATGTTCCGAGGAAGAAAACTTCAAATTTTCCAAATAAGTGGTCATCGAAGACAGCCAATTTTTATGAGAGAAGAGCCGAATAAGTTCATTAATGCAGAAACATAGGACAAAGTGGTTGTTGAGATGCAAAAAATGGACGGGGGGATCTTGGCGACCTAGTTACACAAGAAGGAGGAGATTAATATAACGAAATAACTTTTCTTCAAATGGAATAACTAATAATGGAGATGGACGGATTTATCTCAGGATTATGGATTATCTCGTGACAAGAGATAAGAAAATATTGATGGTGAAATTAATGAACCTCTGGAGTACTGAAGAATTGAAGAAGAGTGAAAAGTTGAGGAGGAAAAAGGAAATACACAGAAAGGAAAAAAAAGCCTTGGGGGAGGAGAAATTAGGAAGAGACTGCAGTCACAAGGGTATGTGAAAGTTATGGATAAAGCCAAGGACCTAGCAAGTAAGACGAATCTCGATCCTAAAGGTAATGATTTCCCAACTGTCTTGAACACCAAATTATTTTCTATGTGATTTATCTGATAAAATGCATGTGAATAGTGGTTGTAACATTGTGAATGTAACATCCCAAATTTTCGAACTAAGAAAAACTTAGTTTCACAAGACCCAAATTTCAGAGCCAACAAAAACTTTTTGAGATATTTCACTGATGATTGTGTTTTCCTTACCATTGCTATGTTGGACCTTGTGTGACTTGTTGTTCTAGTTGTTTGACCAATAAATATTTAACCTTGGTGATCAGGTCTTGACAAGAAAAGAATAATTCCATATATCCTTTGCCACTCTTCTTTTAGTCAAATGCAATTTCAATAATCATTTGGTTTTGGCAACAACCAAAATACCCATTTTTGAGACAGTAAAAGTGTTTCCCAAAATTATGTGTTTCCAAAAATATGGAGATCTATATGCTATTTCCTACCTAATTTTCCAACCTTAATATTTTGCATGTGTTCAACTCCTATTTTATAAACTCCTATTTTTACTCCATTTGGAAAATAACACTAGTGGGAAATATATTACCCCACATATTTTTATTTATCAAACCTTTTGAAAGCCATTAAGTATGAGTTGAGATATTTCCTAAACATCATCTTGTCATAATTAGGAGTGGTCACTTTTCCACAAGATAGCATTGTGGAAATGGTGGCCAGATTTATTCTTGTGGTTTGAATTGTGTGGTCTTGGTTGTGATGTTGATATTGTTGTGTTTGTTCGCTTGTGTGGAAAATTAATCACAATTGCTTGAACATTAATTAGAACACACTTGGCAACAAAATTAGGAATGTGACTTAAATTTAAAACAAACTCCTCAAAATATTCAACAAATGAGAATTAAGATCATGAGATAAAGAAATGATCTTAATAGATTATTTTCCCTACTTAACTATCTATTTTCTTCAAACAAATATTTTCTCTATGAAAATAAAAAATTATTTGAAGTTAATATATTTGTCAAGGAAGTTCCAAAAGTTCAAAAATAATACTTTGAACTTGCTTTAAAATTTCTAAAGGATTATAAATTTGTATTTAAGAAAAATGCCATATTTAAACCCTATTAACAAAAGTTGTTCAAAATATTTTATTTTGACACCCCAATTTTTGTGGAGCCTCTACATGCTATGGGGAGGCTACTTGATTTTTCCCATAATTTTCTAAAATGTTTTAGTGCCTCAATTAAATCGCTAAAGTGCTACTGGAAATAAAAGAAACATGAAATAAAGAAAAGCCAGGGGGTTTTCTGTAAAATTGCGTCCTCTTCCTCTGTCATCGACGGAGCATGAGCTGCTTAGCGCCAATGGCGAGCTCGCCACTGTGCCCACGCTCCTCCTGCCGCGTCGAGAGGATAAGGAGGCCACCGAGGACGCTCTGCTCCTCCCACCCCTCACTTATCTTCTCCCCTGCTCCCTCTCTCTTTCTCTCTCTCGTTGTTCTGCACCATGGCCGAGCCCTAGCTCGCGCCCGCCGCCACATCGCCGCCGTTCTAGGACACCCAGAGCAGATCAAAGCGCACCACCGCCTCTGCCTCGTCGTCCTCTTCGTCCTCGTGCAAGGAATCGTCGCGGGGTCGCCCGCATCGTCGCCGCCGTCCGTATCTTCTCCGACTCCGGCCGCCGCCCGTCGAGGAAGCTCGCCACCGTTTCCGTCCCTCTCCGTCCCTTCCGAGCTCACACACGCATCGAGGGTGAGCACGCCGTCCTGTGGGACATCCTTTCCCTCCCCCTCTCGCCGTATTTCTTCTGCTCCGCCGTAGCCGTAGCTCGTCGCCGCACGGCCTCGTCGCTGGAGCCCTTCCCGGCAACCATTTGGTCCATAGTGCTGCCACTAGGTATCCCGTATTCGTGCGTGTCGAATGCGAGTGTCAGTAGGTCCCCGCGCGCCGTAGAACGTCGCATCCGTGCACCTCGCCGCCGGTGGTCACCGCGGCCGCGCGCGTCGTCGCCGTGCACTGTCACCACCTTATATTGGTGCGCACCCGTATTCTAACACAAGCGCGAGCCAGCCCAGTGGCTAGCACACGTGCGCACGCCCGCGCGGCGCGAGTTCGAATCCCGCACGGCGCACTGCCTTTTTCCATTTTTAATTTACACGCTGACATCCGGGGCCCACTCGTCAGTGGCCCAGCGCCCGCCTGCGCCGCGTCAGCGCCAGCGAGGCCACGGGCCCCACTGGTCAGTGACTGTGGGTGGCCCGTGGCTGAGTGAAAAATGTTTCGGTTAAACTTTCTGGAAAATAAAAGAAATGGTAGAAATTTGGATAAATTTGTAAAATCCATAACTTTTTAAATATTGATCCAAAAATTACAACTAAGATACCAAAATGCTCAGAAAAATAAAGCCTGTCTTTTGGTGTAATTCATCTATCCAACTAACTTAGTTGTTTGCTGTTTTATTAAAAAAAATAAAAATGGCAGCAAAGAAATGTTTTTGAAAAATGTATAACTTCAAAAATATTGATCCAAAAATTAAGTTTGACCTACCAAAATGTTCAGCAAGTAATGTACTTCATGATTTACCATTTCTACAAACAAGGATAATTAAGTTGTAATGTTGTTTAATGGAAATTGCTAAAATGGCCGGTTTAAAAGGAATTTTATAAATTCAATAACTTTTTATTGGAATATCAGAAAAATGTGGTTGATATATCAAAAAGCAGGAAAACAATGTACTTAACTTTTGTCTGAAGTATTTCCTGTTTAAATAAAGATGCTTGTTGCTCATTTCTGTCTAAAATAGTTTTGTGATCTACGTCCTAGCATGTGCATAGTGTTAGACTACTAATGGGTATAATGCCCTTGTAAGTGTAGATCTTAGTTTGCTGCTTGTTTGTGTATCATTTGTGGTTTTGTTTGGTGTATTGAGTGTTGTTATTTTACCTGTTTGCGATGCTAGAAATAATGATGTCGGAGTGACCCTTGGAGAGGAATTTTGAAGAATGATGGGAATTTATTATATTGATCAACAAGGAGAAGTCCATGGACATATTGCTGAAACCAGGCAAGCTACTTTTCTGAGCTTACATCTATATACATCTATTTTGGTTCACCTGTTTTACTTATAAAGAGCATAAGTGATTTATGCGGTGTTTGTCACTAAAGCGATGATTTTGAAAACCCTTTTTCCAATATACAAGGATATTATTTTCACACCTTATTTAGAGGTAGGAGATGGAAATTCTTTTTCAAACTATCGGATGGGAAAAAGATCTGTCTATTCAAACTTCTTTGAAAATCCTTGGATGGATTATGGTATGCTGAGATGTCGGTGTTGAAGTGAAGAAATGGAGTATGGTGATGTTTATAAAAAAATGCACATTGTGTCCTTGTACTATGACGACCAATCTTACCCGGTGCGACCACATTTACCCCCATATGGGAACGGGGCTTAGTCATGTAGTTTGCTCATTTTAGTACGGGATACCTCAACAATGGAGATGACTCCGTTCCATGAGGGGATGGTTCGGTGACCTACCCCTGACCTGGGTCCTACCACGTTGGTGGAGGATAGAAGGTTCCAACATAAACCGCCGGGCAGAACTATGAGTCCTCACACTTAGGGCCATCGACGGATGAGCTGGACTAGGTGTCGATGGAAAGTGTCATAGCGGCAGGGTCCTGTACTAGCGTGAGCAAATGAGAGGCTATGGTCGGTGGCTCAACTTCGCATACATCTTGTATGGCGGGACGTGGCTGACACGATGAGTTGCCGGATGGATGTGGGAAAAGCGTGCTACCTCTGCAGAGTGTAAAAACTATTCGAATAGCCGAGTCCTCGGATATGGACAGTTGGAAGGCTGTCCTAAGACCATGTGAAAGTTTTACAAAGTTCTATGATTTTGAAAAGAAAATAGAGATGTTTTATATAGGCAACTATACCGAAGGGCTGGTATGAGGTTGCTGTAAAAGAGGAAGACCACGAAGGGCTATGGTCGAGAAGTGCAAAGTTTTGTGTTTTGAAAGTGGAAAATGTTTTATGCAACTATACTGCAAGGCTGGTATAAGGTTGTTGGAAAATGATTTGACCATGTAGGGCTATGGTCGAAAAAGGAGGAGTTTTGGAGAAATAAACCAATGGTGATTTTCCGGGAAAATGTTTATGAAAGAGACTTCTTACCTTTTTCAACAAAGATGTACTTTCGGGAAAAAGATTTAAAGGTGACTTCTTGCAAAGAGAGATTTATGGGAAAAAGTTTTAAAAGCCTTCTTTCCTTTTTCAACAAAGGTATAGAGATGTTTTCAAGAAATAAAGGTCTTATGAAACAAGGTTAAAACTAGTGCACGTTCATGTTGGGGGTAGTTTGCGAGTACAATTCCAAATTGTACTCATATTGGTTTCGTCCCTGGCTATTGTCTTAGCCAGATTTTGAAGAAGAGCAGTTCGAAGAAGAAGAGTTCACTGACGTCAATGCGAACAAGGGCGCTTCCCAGTCAGCTGTCTGTAGGGTTATGGCAATGACTTGGGCTCCACGTTGTTTGCTGATTTCCGCTGCAAGTACATGTTGAAGTTATGGCCTCAATCAAGTAAGTAAAATCCCTCAGTATTTATGGATGTTCTTTTGATATCAGTTTGATTGTGCTCAGCGACACACAATAAAAGGCTACCATTACTTTTTGGTTGTTCTTATGAAATGAAAACCCGCAACATATTTCCCATTTCCTGTTTAAGGCCCCACGAAATACTTACTGTTCGAAAAGAAAGCACGAGAGTTAGGGGGACAGGAGATCACAATAAAAGCTTGTGAATTATAACATAGATAGAAATAAAGCCCTAAGCCGGCGCAATTGACCCTCTTCTATTCTGGAATAGATGTCGCATTGTTCATTTATCCAATCGGTACTCTTTATTGGATCTTTCCATGGGATCGCTGATGTTGTAGGCACAAGGGTATTTCGGACAGCTAGTCCGGGGTCCCCACAGTGAAGCATATGAAAATTGTGGATATAATAAAAATATTAGGTATATAATTTATGAAGAGACCATAATAGTGCAAGAAACACTGACAAAATGGACGAGGAGAACTGCCAAGCACCACTTGATATAGATTCTCTTAATTCCCTCTATTTAAATGACGAGGAGAATCTGAGGGAGTGAGGAGATTTGAGTTCAGGTGCTTTCTCCCCTAAAAGGAAAATCCAACCAAAAACCTCTTGGAACCGATTAGTGGTAAGGCCAAAGTAAAATTAAAGTTAAAAATAAACAATGAAAGGGGTTACTTCAAATCGCAGAGGGATGGGATCCGCCGATAAGAGGAAATATGTGAGAGAATTAATGGATGACTATGTGCTGGATTTCACCGGAATCCAGGAGACACACCTAGAGAATTCTGGTTGGAGCAAATAGGAGCTAGAAAATATATATTTTCTTGCTCATCTCTCCTTCAAATGTCAAATCTGGTGGTCTGATGGTGGGGGTGATGAGTTCTGGCTAGGATGTCCAAGAAGTCGAGGAGGGGAATTATTTTGTGAGGTTTATGGTCAAGAATAGGGAATATAATTTAAGCGGAATCTGATTATTATTTATGGTGCAGCTCAACCTTCAGGAAAGGATGCCTTGCTAATTAAGGGAATTTGCACAATTTTCAATAATATTAAGATTCCTTATTTTTTTGTGAATGGGGAAGGGGGGAGTGGAGTTAGAGTTAACATCATTAGAAATGGTAGTGAGGAAAGTACATTCGGCGTGGTTAGTAGATGGAGTGTTATTTTCAATATAATTATTAAAACCAATAATCTCATGGAATTGCAACTAGGTAACACAAAGTGTAATTAGTGTAACGATCATGCAAATCCTACTTTTGATAATTTGGATAGATTCATAGTGGCTGCTGATTGGATGGATCAATATCCCCTTACACATGTATCTTCTTTACCTAGGGATATGTCTGATCATGCCCCTTTATTATCAGATATTTGGGAGGGAGAGGTAGCAAGACATATCATTTAAAATTTGAATTGAGTTGGCTCAGCGGAGATGATATACATGATGTTATCAGATCTCTATGGGAAAATACATGTTGGTAACATAAATTTCATTGAGGAATTGAAGTGGAGATCGGCAAGTACTAGGAAAAACTTGAAAGGTTGAGGTAGAAACATTAAAGGTGCTTATAGGAAGGGAAAGAATAGAAAAACCCCATGATACCAGATTTTAGATAGGAGGGTTGGAATTAGTGGTATTGCTCCAATTGATAGGGAATTGCAGCTTACCATTAAGAAACAATTCAGTGATTTGATAAGAGAGGACAATATTAAATGGTTTCAAAGGGCAAAAAGTTTGAAATTAGAATTAGGTCAAAGCTATACCAGGTACTTCATGAATAAAGCTAGTAGAAGTGTCGTGTCTCGATGCACGGACACCGGGAGTAGAGGATACCCTCTTTTAGGTTCGGCACGGGGCGCGAAGGAGGCTGAGAATCGTCTTCGTGGGCGAGGTCTAGATCAAGCTCTCCTCTCCACGATCAAAGCATGCAACCAAAGGGACACAAGGAGCTACCCAGGTTCAGGCCGCCCGGAGGCTAAAAGCCCTACTCCTGCATGTCTGGATTGATGGGTTCTTCATAGTGTGGCTTACAATGGAGCCTCCCGGATGGGGTACCCGGAAGGGTTTTGGCTGGAGGTAGAAGAAGGACAGATCCTGACCCGGAGGAGATCACCTTCCCCTCTACCTTCGCAGCCCTAGTCTAGTCTTGCTCTGGTTCGACTTGTTCCTCCCCTCCTCCGTGCCTTGGTCCTCCTTTTATAGGCTAAGGGGTTGCCACAGGGTCACGTGAGGGGCACGAGGGACCTTCGGGGTGAAGGACCCTCCTCTTCTAGTTTAGGGGGAGACGTGGCCTCTTCTCAGCCTTGGGGTGGACAGGGGCTGACACCACCACGGGCTATGCCTCCTGCCCGCGCCACCTTCGCCTTGCTTCCCAAGTCTTCTGAGGTCTTCTAGCGTGAGGTGGAGAGCTTATCCACAGTGGAGCGGGGAAGTACCCGAGAGGGAGCCCGGCCTCCTGCCGGAAGCTCAGGATATCGGGGCCTTCCTTGCCTTCTTGCTTGGTTTGGGGACCCGGCAGGCCCCCAGGACCGGAGCCCTTTGTCGGTGCAGGTCTCGCTTGGCCTCCGCAGGGTTGAAGGGTGAACCCGCCAGCTTGACTTGGTTCTTGGCCTTATCCATCTTCATCTTGGGCCCACATGGGGTGGACCCACTTTGGCAGCACTAGGGGAACCCCGTGTTCCACTGCTGCGACAAGAACGAAAAGAAAAAACAAGAGTATTCAGTTGCAAGATCGTAATTCCATCATTGAATGTGATGCTAACCTTTGGTTTGTGCCATTGAGTTTTATAAATAGTTAATTGACCAATCTGATAGGGCCATGGTAACTTTGGACTTGGACTCCCCTCATGTCCTATGGATAGGAAGACAGTGATGAGTTTTTTTCATAAATACTTAATTGACCAATCTGATAGGGCCATAGTAACTTTGGACTTGGATATCCCTCATGTACTGCGGGTAGGAAGACAGTGATGAGTTTACTAAGATTTTTCCTTTAATTAAATCAAACACATTGTTTAAGTTAAAGAACTTGATGGGTTCTAGGGTATCAATTCTCTTGGGATTACAAAAAACTCCTTTGAAACATTTGCATGATGACTTCATTCAGAGGACTTTAGATATTAGTAGACTGGATTTGAATCTATCACACCCATTCCCATGGTGTGAGTATGGATACTGATCCATATTTTTAAACCAATCCATTTGATGAACAATAGCTTGAAATTATAACTAAAGGTGTGAATACCATGCTTTCTTGGTAGCCGAGGACATTACTGGTAAAACACAAACTACATTAATGAAAATAGATTCATAATGGAGGGTCTGGTAATGTTGCAAGAAATTTTGCATGAGGTCTAGGAAAACAAGATGCCGCATGTCATTTTGAAAGTTGACTTTGAAAAAGCACATGATAATATTAATTGGGATTTTTTATGCAATGCTATGCTTAAGAAAGGTTTTATCCCAAATGGAATGATTTAATGTATATTATCATTAATAGTAAGAAGGTGAATATTAAACTAAATGAACAACCTAGGGCTTTTTAATTATGTATGGATGAGTAAGACAAGGTGATCCCTTGTCCCCTTTATCTTCAATTTTAGTGTTGACTCGTTAAGTGTGATGATTAAGAATGCTCTAGGAGATGGTTTAAGTACTGGTTTGGTACCTCATTCACAGGAGAATGGCATTACCCATGCTAGACGAGGATTTTGAAAATGCTAGGGACCTTATTCCCGTTATGCCTTTTTCAAAAAAATGTCTAGTTAAAAAAATCAATTTTAAAAAAAATCGAAGTGTTTTTCTTAGAAAATTGTGCTGAACATGTTGGCATTTATTACGAAATTTTTACTTGCAATTCGGGGTCTTTTCCTTTGAAATATCCAGGAGTCCCGGTTTAGGATGTTGGCAAGGGAACTTGTTTGACATTGGCTCAAGAGTCAAGAACCATCCTCTCAACTCATGTTTGACCACTATCCGTTTTTATATGATGTTTCTTAGAGATTGCATGTGCGTGAGAAAGTCTCATATTTTTAGAGGAAGGATGCTGCTATGGTAGGAAGAGCAGTGTATTAGAAAATACCACCTAATGAATTGCGAAATTGTGTGTTCTCCAAAATACATAGGTGGTTTGGGAGTTTATAATCTTGAGCCAATGAACATTAGATTATTGTGCAAATGGTTGTGGCGGTTGGAGAATGAAGATGGTGCCCGGCAATTGTTTTTGAAGAAAACAATATTCAGAAAGCAACTTTGTCCGAGGCATATGATAAACCAAGATATTTATGGGGAGATTTGGTTATTAAGTGGATCAAGTTATTTGAAATTATTCATAATGTTCAACTTAGAGAGGGGGATGATATGGTGGCCTGGAAAGCTGGGCTGAAAGGGTTTACAGTTAAATCCCTTGTATAATGTTCAAATTAGGCCTCTTCGTTTCTAAAAAAAAAAAAACTAGGCCTCTTGTAAAAAATTCAGACAACAGTGGATTCTGAAATCACCAGCTAAAATTAAAAAATTGTATGGTTAGTTATGTCGATAGAACTTTCACAAAAGACCATTCAAAAAAAAAAAGTAATGCGACGGAGGTAAATAGGTAATGAATGCATGTTCCGTGCTTTAGATGAAACCATAGATCATCTATTCAACTATCATGTGACTAGATACATCTGGAGTGTTTTCCAGTGTGCTTTCGACTCACCAGCACAGCTAGCTTTGGTCGATGAGTTGGGTGAGTGGGTGCTCAAATTTTAAGAGCATGAAAGAGTAGCAGCCAAATTATGTTTGGCTGCTATGTTATGGTCCTTGTGGAAAACCAAAAACAAGGCCTGCCTTGAACATATTATGCCCATTGACCTTCATGATATTATATATATCATAGTATTTTTTTATTGGATTGATAACTGGAATGACTTGCAGAAAACAAGGGTGGAAAAGGTGCCCTGGCGAGGAATTGAGTTGCTGAAGATGGTGATTTGGGACGTCTTCTAACGTTCAAAAGGCTGGGCACCAACATGTCGAAGAATAAACGTGGTTTAAGCTTCCTTCACAACGATTATTTTGGGGTCTAGTTTAGACTAGGTTGTGGTAGTTGCTCTGGACGGCTTATGCGTTTCATTTCTACCTGTAATGGTGCAAAACTGAACAAAACTTTGTAGTCCTTAAGTTTTGTTAATTAAGCTGGAGAAACCCCTTTGATAAAACAGATCTTTGTCATCACAAATAAGCTGCGGCTTCTGTTTCTTTCAACATGAGCGTGTTGTATTTTTCTGAACCTCCCGGCCCATGCACTGTGTTCTTCCATGGTAGAAGGATTCAGGCAGCAAATCGCAAATGAAGGTGCACAGAGGGCTCATTACCTTTCGACTGCAGCGAGAAGCAGTGCAGCTGAATGCCTGCAGCTGTAAGTCAAAACAAATCCTCCCAATCTCTGAACCTGCTTAAGCTATGTACAGTTACAGGGCAACTCTCCTTTGGCAGAGGGCTTAATAGAGCTACACGACTTTGCATGCTCCCTGCCAAGAAAGAGGAGCCCTGAAACTGGACTGCTTAATTGGACATCCCAACCTTGATCGTTTAGAACACTGAAATCACTTCTTTCTTCTTCCTCCTTACCTTGACCTTTGCTGCTCTCCCTCTCTGCCGCATCACGGGATTTATAGGGAACCAAAATCCAGCAGGAAAGAGCCACGAGGCATATACCTACTAGGTTTTCAAAGGGTTTTAAACCATGGATATCCTATTGGCATCCAACATCTCGCTTTCCCTTTCTACGTTCAGGGTTGTGCCCTCTAAAGTTCACTCCCCACTATGGGATTCTTCTTTCGTTTTCGAGACCCTTCTTTGGCAATTGGAGCTGACACTTTGCGCGGCGAAATTTACCGGTGATTGCTGTTCTTTGGTCTGAGAGGAGATGCATGGTCGACCAGATTAGCCTTGTTAGACTGTCAAAACTGCAGTCCACAAATGTTTCTTGATAAGAATTTTCTGTTAGATACATTTCAATTTGTTTTTCACACAATACAGATTTCATCTTGGTACATACGAACACACACTTCCAACATCGATGATGCGCACTCACCCCAATGAAATTATAGTCCATGACGACTAGTACTAGGTTCAGACTACAAATAGTGAAATAAGCATCACAGACTGCACTTATAATGTGCCTGGTAACTTTGACTGAACTAATTACAGTTTTCGCCTCTTTAATCCTCTAGCGTGCAACCTCTCGTTTTGGATTTTGACCCCCATATACCTGTCAGGGTTACACACAATCAGACATAATCATTATTATTTTAAGACAGACAGATTGATAAGATCCGACCTAAAAATGCAACCATGGAGACAGAATCAGTACCACTAGGACCTGCCTAAAAAGTGCTAAACATTTATAGGGATAACCAAATACTATTATCTGTAGAAATATGTCAAGAGATCAAAAGTAAACGATTACCTGCCGAGCATCATGACGGTGGCCTGCGGATTGGTTCCCGGCGAGGCATTGAGCGTGGAGCCGTCGATGACGCGCAGCGCCTCGACGCCGAGCACCCGGTAATCGGCGTTGACGACCCTGCCGACCTGGCAGCCCCCGTGGTAGTGCCAGATGGTCATGACTGTGTCCTTGCAGAACTGCTCCAGGGACCTGGAGTCGTTGTCGTGCCGGGGCAGCATGTTGACGGGGAACTCTGCCGTCATGTTGAGCAACACCTCGATGGAGAAGTCGGGGTACGTAAATTTCTGGAAGGACTTGGACTTGATGATGTGCTCGATGACCGTCAGGCCTTCCACGCAGCGCCGGAGGTCCTCGGGATGCGAGAAGTAGTTGAAGGTCACCGCCGGGTTGTCGTCCGGGTTGAGGTTGCGCAGCTCGAGGTGTCCCGTGGACGCCGGGCCCATGACCTTCTCCAGGATGAAGCCGCCGCGGAACGCCGCGTCGTCGAGCCGGCTCATCGCCGCTGCCGCGCGCGCGATCGCCTCCGGCGTCCGCTGTTTCGGGGGCACCGTCGCCAGCTGCCCCGTCTGCAGGAACAAGATCACTGTCACCTGTTCATTTGACGCTAGTTGTGACACTGTCACTTGCAATGTACCTGTGGAGAGAACATGCCGAAGTTGCGGGCCTGATGGTGGGCGCCGCCGGAGCCGGAGGTGGAGCCCCGGTGGCGCGGATTGGCCCAGTTGGAGCCGCTGGCGCCCTCAATGTAGCTCCCGAACTGGGTGATGCCGACCACCTGGATGAGCGAGACCTCGACGGGGGAAGGCGACGGCACGAAGATGGCGTTCATGGGGTTGTCAGCCATGCCCTGGCCGACCGCGGACTGGTTCAGGACGAGGGTGATGTTGAACGAGCGCAGGTGGCTCGCGGGGCCGACGCCGCTGAGCATCAGCAGCTGCGGGCTGCCCATGGCGCCAGCCGAAAGGATGATCTCGTTGCGGCGTCCGGTGTTGAGGTACGCCTTGTGCATCCGCCCCTGCGAGTCGTGGAACACCACCCCGTGCGCCACCGGCCGGCGCCCTGGCACGAAAAAAAGAGAGGCGTGGGTAACGAAATGCCAGTTCTGTAGAAAATCTTGGAGTAAAACAAACGAAGTGCCGTCGTGTGATGCTGTGAGGAGCTGATTGATCTCACCTCCGACGTTGAACAGGATCTTGGCCACTCTGGCCCGGAGCAGGACGTCGATGCCCTCTGGGCGCGCGTACCGCAGCAGGTCGGCGGCCGTGTGCCGCCGCCCCTCGTCGTCAAAGATGGACCCGCCGACCTTTGTCCCGTCGATGTGGTCGAACGTGAAGCCGTTGTCGGGCGCGATGCCGGCCTCCATGAGCCCCCTCTGCAGCGCGGCCTGCCAGGGGCCCAGCTCCGGGTGGAACGCCACCACGTCCTCCACCCAGCGGTACGCCTCCTTGGTGGCCTCGAGGTCCCACCCGACGTCCAGCACGTACTCGTCGCTTGCCCGCGTGTAGAACCCGGCGTTGATGCAGCTGCCGCCGCCCAGCACCCTGGGGCGCGAGTTGATCACGCCGTCCTCCGACACGAACCGCTGCACCGGCGACCCCGCCGACTGGTCGGCGAGCGTGGACATGAAGTGGGTCATGTTCTCCACGCGCTGGTCGTCGTACGGTGACCCGCCTCGCTCCAGCAGGAGCACGCGGAAGCGCCGCGACAGCGTCGCGGCGAGCGGGCACCCCGCCGTGCCGCCGCCCACGATGATGTAGTCGTAGTACGACACCGCCGGCGCCGTCCTCGCGTCCTTGGCGAACGTGTAATTGACGCCTCGTGCTGTTTCACGCATGCGCGCGCGATGATCAGTAACTTGCTACACAACAATGCATGCATGATGGACACAGAGAAGAGAACGAAGCGGAGAGAATCAAATCAGTCACCTTGTTGCGAGCAGCACAGGAGCGCCAAGACGCTTGTGAGGACGTATATGGCCAGTGTCCGTGCTAAAGGCTGCTCGGACGCCATGGGGAAATGCAAGGTTCGATTGGGCAGTAATGGAGCCTGGCTCTTGGGTGACCAAACCGTATGATACCACGCTCCTTTATACATCGACTTCACCGACCACCGGTGCCATGGTAGCTCCAGTAAAATCGCCCGACGACCCGGCACGCACGCTCTTGTTGTACACATGCGACCACACCAACCATGCCACAAGCGTGGCAAAGAAGCGGTAGGAAGAAGGACTGGCTAAACCACCAGAACAACCTCTGAGCTCATCCATCTCTCTTCCCGGTTTCGTGGCGACCTTGCACCGGGCGCCGGGCGGGTCAGCGGGTGTCCGATCTGGCACAGCCCAGTAAAACGGTTGACGCACCTCCATCTTTGCCTCCTCCAAACGGCCTGGTTCAGTCAGGTTTATTTAACACGCTCGTGCCCCCTGCATTTGGCACGCCGGAGTTATCCGCCTCTCGACCGGGAGCCAGCCGTTGGGACCTCAGAATTAATGCCTCAGGATTGCCTTCTGGAGCACAGAAATATGCTGTCAGTGCAGAACATTGTCCAGCTCGGAAGGACACGACTACTTGACTTGTCAGTGCACACCAGGAACCATATCCATGTTGCATTTCCAACAAAAAGCTAAGCTGTCACATTTCAACAAAAAATTGTCTACGTTGCATCTGAATTTGCAAGTTCATGGGATACATATCTTGAAATCTGAAGAACTTTACACCTGCCTCATGCATATTGCTACAACACACTTTCTTACGTCGACGTGTAACAGATAACCATTTACACCGTTTATTAAAGCCCGGAAAGTGGAAACCAATGTTGCTATACTACAAACCCGATTTGGGCAGGAACAATTTTGACTGTCTGTACATTGTGCAGAGAGAGAAAAAAAAGGCTGATCTGCCTCCTCAGAAGAGAGTGTTGTATGTGCAGAACGTCGCGACAATGGAGACTATGGAGATCACAAGTGGCGGAAGCAGGGTGACATTGAGGAGCAGTCCGTGCCTAGGTAACCCGCCCCTGTGATCGTCGCGTCAGCGACCACACGGGCCAGTGTCCCGGCCTCCGTCGAGAGGAGCCCGCCGTTGTAGGTCCCTCGGAGAGCCTCGACGACATGACTCGCGAGAGCAGGGATAGGTTTACTCCTGCATTGTTCATGAGCAATACAGAGGTTGTTTATGGTTACATTTTCAAGATACAATCTTGCTGAGCTGAATGGTCTGGTTACAGTTCACGTACCTTCGAGCACCTCTGCGAATACGAATGTGATGAGAGCCGAGGAGACGTATTGTGGAACCGAGTAGTGAGCCGTGTAACGGAAGCTCATGATTATGCCAATCAGAACCATGATTTCAGACACCAATAGAATTTGCCTGCGGAGCAAAAATAATTTGAGAACGAAAATCTTTAGAACAGGTTAACGAAGGCTAATTGCAATTATGATACTTGAGAAGGTAAGGTGGTATAGCTTCACTTAATTTTATCATTTTGATTTAACAATACAACAGTATTTGAATACTGAATTTCTGATATGTGAGAAAAGCATTATGGCAATTATAATACTTGCAGGGAAAATTAAGTCTTATTACCATAAACTATGGTGCTTGATCCTACTTGAACCCTAAACTTAGAAAACTTATACATTAAATCCTGAACGTTCTGAAATTGTTTAAAATGTACACCACACCATATTCGAAAGTGGTTTTCTATTACAAGCCTTTAAAAAATGTGAAGATTCCTAGATGTTGAGAATCAATACACATATTTTCTACCAAAATGTCAAGTTATATATTTCCAGCATTCCGTACATCTATGAAGATATTTACAATTAAAAAAACTGAAACATCAAATCAATATATAAAACCAGGCTAAGGTCGAAATTAACCTCTTCTAGAAGGAAAAAAAGGTTTTGTAATTCAGGGTTCAGGGATGTTACCTGTCCTCAAACCAATTGGTAACGTAGGTCCCAACGAAAGCGTTGACTGGAAGAACAGTCAACCCAAGAATCGCTAAAAAGATAGCCACTGCACTTGTATTCCAGTTAAAATAGTATGTGGTGACGACACTTGATTCGGAGAGCAAAATTTCCATCGCATACTTGAGCATAAAGTATATCAATAGTTGTACCTGAGAAATGAAATGCTCATGTGAAATTATCAAAGGAAAATAGAGATGACCATGGTTTCAACACATAAGCTAAACCTAGATATTAGCATGCAATGGTCCAAAGAAAAGAGGATCGACACCTCCAAGATTTTCTCTGGGCTGCTCAAATTATTTGACATGGTGTGTGACTGGGGTGTCTGTTTATGTGTGTCAATGCAAATGTACCTTCTAGTAATTGCATTATATTTTATTTTTAAACAATTAATTATTAAATCAAGACACCGTATCTCTGGTAATGGAATTCTGATACCTTATGGAAAGTCCTTTTGGCTCCCGAGATCATCCCACTATTTTTAAAAGTCAAAACATATATTAAAAGTTTCAAATTATTCTGAAAAAAAGTTCAAATGTTGTCAATGATGTATACTATAAGCGTGCAAAATCACAGTGCGGAGTGTGTTGTAATATGGGCTACACAAAAATGACATAAGTTGGAGATTTGAAACTATACATTGTTCACTATACTCAGATCTGTACATTTGTCATTTTTGTGTAGCTCAAAACCCAAAGTATTTTGCATTGAGATTTCACACGTTTGTAGGATATATCATTGAGAACTTGCATGATTTTTTCAGATTTTTTAAAGCTTTTAAATATATTTTTTAATTTTTGAAAATAGTGAGATCACTGAAGCTCGGGAGCACGAAATCTCCACTCGATACCTTACCCCTATTGTATTAAATAAAATATTGAGGTAATGTGCTTTATTTTGGTATGCTTTGTTTAGAAAATAGCAAATAAGTAGCTCATAAGAGGAAAAAACAAACCTTCACGGAGGTGTCAGCAATTTATATGCTGCAACAAATGATGTTGCTGGTTCGTGGGATTTTTTTGAGTCTTCAGTATCATCATTATCCTCCGAATTCACATCCAACCTGTCTTCTGAACCTATAAGCAAAGGTTGTGCTAGACCTTCCTCCAAATTAGCACTTTCTTGATGACCTATTTTTAAAAGAAGTTAAGTTCATGTAAGAACAACTCCTGACGATGCTAAAAATAATGCCAGTGGCAGAGTACAACACCCTTATTGTGCAAGAATATTCTAGTGTACTTTACTAGTTTAGGCCCCGTTTGAAACACAGGATGAGAAATAGGAATAGGAGAAACACAGAGACAGGAAAGGAATGCAGGTGCAACTACTGTGGTCTGCTAGTTGAGACTTACTAGATTCAGAAGGCGGTGCACTGGATGCGGCCTTAGCGAAGTGTTCTGGCTCTTTGAATGAAAACCATAGCCACACCAAGTAAAGAAGCCAAGAGATGGACATGATCCATCCAGGCAATGTGCTCTGGTTAAAAGTGAGCGAGTATATCGTAAATTTTGTCTGAAGAAAACCAGCAAGACCAGGGCCACATGCCATTCCAAGAGCACTAGCACTGACAAATCCTGCAGAGGCTTGTAGCCTGGTCTTGAGAGGTACGCAGTCGCTGATATACCGACGGTTCACAGCTCTTGCAGAACCCAACCTGTTGTCAGTATGACCAAAAAAGTAATAACTTCAGAAAATTTCAAGATACAGAGGATAAATCACATGCCATTGGAAAAAAAAAGTAAGCTTAACGAAGAGAGAAAAGGTATGCATACCCGCATAGTATCCGGCCAATCAGGAGTACTGTCAGCGAATTCAGGTCATATGCCAATGCATACAGCAGGTTCCCAGAGAACAGCATAATGCTACTGAACACTAGAGGTCTGAAGTAGGACTTGTTCGACCATGCACTGAAATAAACCGAAGAGAACACTTGTGCAACCGCCATTGAACCAATAATTATGCCACAAACTGTTGGCGCAGCTCCAAGGCTCACTGAGTAGTCATCGCAGTCGGCACGATGATATATGTGTTCACCATGTAAAGAAATGTGTTCACTAGGTTAAGCAACAGAGACATGAAATGGTAGCTCTCATCATTGACATTGTCCTCCGATCCACTAGAAGCATCGTCTTGGACGATAGTGCGTGTTGCCCCAAGTATTGCATAAAATTCGTCGCGTGTGTGAGTTTCTGTACTGCGTGGTTTACTTGGTCTATGATAGGGTCCTGAATATTAGAGAAAAGAATCACACCACATTCTTCAACCATACATAAAATAGGCCATCCAATCAGGAGGACAGAAAAAATACTGAACTGAAAGAGAGTGGAATCGTGGAAACATATTACCTTCAATACAACCGATGGATTATCATAGATAGATAAAAAGCTTCCACGATGTTCATCTTCCAGATATGCAAGGTTGCGTGATAAAGCACCTGCAACAGCTACAATTCCCTGCATTGGTAGAAGTGCATATAAGTAGCAGAAATGCTGATTAGCTGTAGGGAAAAATAACAAAAGCAGTGCCAATGTAAAATGCCAGCAAATTACCACTTGCTTAAAGACTTGCTGAAGCTGAGAATAAGGATGGTTTGCACGAGTGGTGACATAATAATCTGTAAACTTGTAGCCAAAGCGCTTATCAAACTTCTTCAGTATCTTCCTCAGACCGGTAGCATTCATGTCAACAAAGCGGAGAAGCTTTACAAGATCTCTCCCGACTTCTCTGTAAGCCTCACGGAGTTCAAAAACCCTTGATGTATCAACTTGTCGCGAAATAGCAGCGCGCTGTGCTCCCAATTCCTCAATTCTGTTAGCAAGGTGGCCTTGTTGTTGTAGCAGAAAGAGCACAATCCTTTCAATCTGAATTAGAGGAATACATACGAATTTTAGCTAATCAAAACGATCTACCCCATTGAAAAGACCAAGTTCATGATGCAACGGGAGATAGAATGGATAAGTAGCTCCGAAAGATCAATATATGATAATTTCAAGAGAAACCACTCTTGCACACCTGATCATCAAGAATCCTCGAGAACTCTTTAAGTATTTGCTCGCAATCTTTGCCACCAATTTGGGTCTGCTGAACGTATTGCTTTAACATTTTCTTCATCAATTTGTAATTAATGTAGTACCTAGAAATAGAATAAAAAAAAGCTTGTAAGATCTCTGTAGAATTTATTAGCATCGTGAAGAAAATTCTGAGACTCAGGGAACTGGCTTGTAAAATGTGTACTGAGTTCATCATCATAGAACTACAAGAGTTAGATGGATCCTCGTTTTTCATTTCATTTACAAGATAAGGCAAATTAATGGTATAGGATGGACACAAACCAGATGTTTTATATTCGAGTAATATCTATGGCATTTAATACGAATAAGAAAAACAAAATCTTCTGACCCAAAAAATATTAAATCAAAACCATTCCAGAAACACTCCAAGAAAGCCATACCCTTTCCATTCTTCTACTTGGTCTGCGGCCAACTTCTTTCCAAAGTTAACCATCTTGCTGTTTCAGTACCTGAATCTAAAAAGAAAGAGAAATGATTAGATGACATCTAAAGAAAAAAGTAAAACTGTAGTATTAATTAGAGCGCATTACCACAATGCTACTCCGTATTACATAAGCAGGATCAGGAAACTATTTTGTGTATTTATTTATTCTGGTATCAGAGGATGATTGAGTTGCAGTCTAAGGTACTAGGAAAGAGGGAAAGACAGCGATGTAACGCCCCCTAAAAAAAGAATAGTAGGATTTGGCCAATCATTCAGTGTGTGTTCACACGATTCAGCATCAATCAATCAATTTTGTTCAGGAATCCATCCACGCCCGGCAGATGCCCGTTGTCCAATGAGTGGCTTCTAACACTGGATCGCAAAGAGAATACAGTAAAGAAGAACTAAATAAAAGTCTCCATGCGTCACTGGAGCGGTAAATTTTAGTCTACTGTAATATTCAGTTACAAGCGTGCAAATATCTGTCGCACGACTTATAGTTGGTTGCAACTACATTAATCTATTAACAGGGGACAATCGGACAAAATTTAGTAGGGTCGGCTATATCAGAGATAACATTAACATTAATCTATTAACATGGGACAATTGGACAAAATCAGGGTCGGCTCAATCAGAGATAACATTAACATCGTGGAAGTAGCTACAATATGAAGGCAGTTTGAACATCTGGAGTAATCGATTGGTTGCCAGATGTGAAAACTAAGATCCAAAGCCAGGTAGCAACACAACAAACTAGAACCTGCATAAGACGTGGCAACGGAGTGACGCTTCCTTTTTGTCCGAGGAGATCATTTATTATGATACGGAATCAATCATGTGTCCCTGTAGTACTTCAACAACTTCTCTTTTACTACTTTTCATCAGTAAAAATGAATGAACATCAGTCCTTTCACATCTGCATTTGTCTAGAGGTGGTTGTTCTGAGGTGAAAAGGTAAAAAAATGTTGCCTTTCCTTCTTATACAATGACCTATTACATCATTTACATGTTTGTTGGTAGTTGTTGAAGTGTATATGGAGCAGGATGAACACAGACACATCCATCGAATTACCCCCTCTTACTTGAAAGAAAGAAGAGCTGCTAGTTCTCTTGTTATGAGTACGGACTACCAACCAAAAGGAAGAACAATAATTGGACAAGGAACATGTGCCTAAGGCGCGGTCCTAGAGACAAACATGGACCTAGCCATTGGGGCAATCTACTCTCGTCGGACATTTCTCTGTAGATTTCCTAACGAACTCGCATATTGAATGAGGGGACGACCCGACAGTGCGCAATGAGATCTAAGGATCAACTCGGAGCAGCAAAAAACGCAAGACAACTAGCAAGATGAAATCGCAATGCATAAAATCGTTAAACACGCGACCAGGCAGGGCAAGCAGTAACAAACTCGCGGTCTCAAATCCACACAGACACAGGCAGACCCAGAGTAAGAGTCAGAGTCAAAGAAGGAACTCACCGTGACCAATGGCCAATGGAATCGAGCGATTTCGGAGTTTGGTCTCCGGTTCTCCTTCTTTTGTCCCTCTCCGCGGACAGATTCTGAATTCTCGCCGGTTGATTAGATGAACATCAGCAAACACGCACGCAGAACCGCGCGCGAACTGCAACCCGGCAGTACGTTTCTGCAGCGCACCAACTAATCAGCTTCGCGAAGCATCAAGAAATCAACCACGGAGGATGTGCGGGGATGAACGGATTACTCTCACAGGTGTATACGGCTCCACTCAGGCACTCAGCCACAGGGACGGAGGTATGAGGCTGGGGGGGGCAGAGAGACCAGAGATGTGGGTGGCCCGGGGTATATATACAGAGGCAGCGTGAGCAAGGAGGAAGAAGAAGGCAGATTGGATTGGAGGGGGGAGGTGTCTCCTCCAGCTCCAGGTTGTGGCGGAGACGGCGCTGCCAGTTTGGGCGCTGGGGAGTTTGTGCTCCGCGTGTTGCGGTCGCGGACGTCGAGGATTCCATCTGGACTCTCCGCGCTGGCTAGGCCTTTTCCCCGGCGTGTCAGCGTCGGACTCCCCGCGCGGGCCCGTGTGATTTACACGTCCTCGCCCTCACCTCGCCTCCTCTCTAGGTTATTTTCGTGCGAAGATAGACTTTGTATGAAGATCACTTTTTGTTCTAATTTTTTTTGTTTGGTTCCAAATAAACCCTTAACTTTTGAAAAAGTCTCTATCACATCTAACTATAAGAAAACTGTGGTGTCGTCGACATGTAGCAAAAATTAGGGTAAACCATGTCAGAATAATTAGATTAATTAGCTTGATCTCTTTCCATATTTGTGTAACCGAATATGCTGGAGTATATGCTGGAGTATAAAGCATATTCGGGTGCGCCTGTTGGCCCAATTTACGTCCCTACAACACCCGCAAATTAGCCTTTCGTTCCAAACAGTGCGTGTTTCTTGGATATAGTCCACGACATAAGGGTGTAAAATGCTTAGATGTCTCCACTGGCCGGGTCTACATCTCTCGTGACGTTGTCTTTGATGAAAGCATTTTTCCTTTCGCCTCCTTTCATCCTAAAGCCGGGGCCCTTCTACGCAAGGAAATCCTCCTCCTTCCAAATCAAATCCAACCACTAAATGGGGGTGCGAATAATAATGATCATATGCCTAATATTGCCTCACCCTTGTCTGATGTTAGTCCTGTGCAGGTAGCAGCCGAAAATCCGGAGCAAAACGCTGAAAATCCGAGTCAAAACGGCTCAGAATCAGATTCTGATTTCATGTCGCAAAACGATGAACCGACAGGCGGCGATCCCGAGGATGATTCGTCGACAGGATCCGGCGCTGGATCCGGGGCTCATTCGCCTGAGCCCTCCGATCCCGAGGAATCCTCCTCAGCTGGCGCACCGGAGGAAAGCGCGTCCAGCGCGCGTGGCGGGTCCGCCACGGAGATTTGTAATCCTGTCTCCGAGCGCCACGCGGACGACGTCAACTCGCGCACAGGCTTCCGACCAGCCTGTCTCCGCGTTGGGACAAACCGACGAGGCCACGCGGCAACCTGCGACTGCCCAGTCGTGTCGCGCACGTCCGGCCTCCCAGGCGCCAGGATCTTCTGCACCAGGCGATGCTGCTTCCCCTCCTGCACCGAGAACAAGGCTACAAAAGGGCATTGTTCAACCTAGAAAAATCACATATGGTACAGTCCGCTACAACACTAATGGCCGCACTATTCGATACAATTTCTTGTGTACCACAGGTGAACCAAATAATCTGCATGAAGCACTTAGCAACAATAATTGGCGCAAGGCGATGGATGAAGAATATGATGCACTAATGAAGAACAAGACTTGGCACTTGGTTCCATCACAACTTGGTAAAAATATAATTGACTGCAAATGGGTATACAAAGTCAAGAAAAATTCCGATGGCTCTATAGATAGATACAAAGCTCGTTTGGTAGCAAAAGGGTTCAAGCAACGTTTTGGCATAGACTATGAAGACACTTTTAGTCCAGTTGTTAAAGCAGCTACTATTAGACTTGTTTTGTCCATTGATGTTTCCAGGGGCTGGAGTCTTCGACAACTTGATGTCAAGAATGTGTTTCTTCACGGCATTCTGGAAGAGGAAGTATACATGCGACAACCTCCTGGGTATGAAGATGCAAATGCCCCTCACCACATTTGTAAGTTGGATAAAGCATTATATGGGCTCAAACAGGCACCGAGAGCATGGTACTCACGCTTGAGTGCAAAATTGCAATTTTTGGGTTTCAAGCCATCTCGAGGAGACACATCCTTGTTCATCTATAACAAGTCAGGTATCATGGTGTTTGTGCTAATTTATGTGGATGATATCATAGTCACCAGTTCATCAAGTCAAGCCATCTCTACTCTAGTACATGATTTAAACACCACACTTTGTTATCAAGGATTTAGGAGATTTGCATTATTTCTTGGGTATTGAAGTAAGAAAAATTGATAATGGACTTGTTCTTACCCAAGAAAAATATGCCTTGGAATTATTAGCAAAAGTTGGTATGGAAAATTGCAAGCCATCACCCACACCTTTGTCTCCATCCGAAAAATATTCTGCTCATAAAGGAGAGGCACTAGGAACTGATGATATTACACGGTACATAAGTATAGTAGGAGGTTTGCAATATTTGACATTGACTAGGCCTGACATTTCATTTTCAGTTAACAAGGTCTGTCAATTCTTACATGCTCCTACCACAGATCACTGGACATCAGTCAAACGCATATTGCGGCATATCAAAGATACTTGTACCACGGGACTCACTTTTAGAAAGTCGTCATCTACCTTAATTAGTGCCTTCTCAGATGCAGATTGGGCAGGTTGTGTTGATGACAGACGGTCCACAGGGGGATTTGCCATATTCTTTGGACCTAATCTTATATCGTGGAGTGCTAAAAAACAACCAACCGGGTCTAGATCCAGTACAGAGGCTGAATACAAATCTCTAGCCAATGCCACAGCTGAAGTTATATGGGTGGAAACTATCCTCAAAGAACTTGGTGTAAAGATTAATGAAGTACCATGTCTATGGTGCGATAATATGGGTGCCACATATTTATCTGCTAACCCTGTTTTCCATGCCAGGACAAAACACATAGAAATTGATTTCCATTTTGTCCGAGAAAGAGTGGCTCAAAAAATGCTTGATATACGGTTCATCTCCACACATGATCAGGTTGCTGATGGTTTTACGAAGGCCTTGGCTCCTCGGGACTTAGCAGAATTCAAACGTAATCTAAACTTGTACAAGTTTTGATTAGGGGGATGTCAGAATAATTAGATTAATTAGCTTGATCTCTTTCCATATTTGTGTAACCAAATATGCTGGAGTATAAAGCATATTCGGATCTGACAATCCTCCCCTAATCAATATGAAATCATGTAATAACTACTTGCCTATTTTTGGGCATATATCAACACGTAACCGAGCCGAGACCAAGGCATCGTTTCCTGCATATCTTGATAAACCAGACTGAATTTGTAACGGATCTTGATCCACCAAGTCCAAATCCCCACTTGTGGACTACAAATCACCAAACTTCCAGAACACCTGCGGCGCCCCACTCTGTTGTCATCTGGCTAATCCATGTCGTCCTGCTCTTGCACGATCCTCGAGTTTGTCAAACTCATCCACGACCCAACTCACTCGTGTCTCCAGCTCGTTTAGACCTCCATCCCTCCCTACCCGTGCGGACTGATGTCAAACTCATCGTCATCCTCAGCATCCTGTCATCACTGCGTTGCCCTCGTCGGAGGGATTTCGTGGTTGATTCATGCTGATATGCTCGTTCCCTCAAGCTGGGCGATGCAACTAGCATGTCAATTTCAAGAGGGTGAAGCGATGGGGCATTACACACCGCCATTTTTCTTGGGTCAGATGGGATGTGAACTTTTTCAAAAGTTCAAGATTTGTTTTGTACCAAACAAAATCTTTAAGATCAAAAGTAAACTTTCTCAAGAGTTGAGGGACCAAAAGTGGACATTCTTCTTCTTCTTGTGCCACACCCATGACGACTTCTTCCTCTTCCAATTTGTTTTGTCTCTCAAATGTACTCCTTCCGTTTTTAAATATAAAATATTTTAGGTATTACACATGTTGACTAGATGTATGTTGAAATGAGTGAACATGTACACAAAACATGTCTAAATACTTGTAGATACATGTGAATCTAGAAAAAGGCTAGGACATCTTATGTGTAAAAACGGAGAGAGTAAGGCCCCCTTCTTTTCAGCTTCTAAAACTGATTCTAGCCCAAAATCTGGAGAAGCCCAAAAGAAGGGTCCAGATTCGGTCCAGCTTTTTCCCAACGAGAAGCTGGTTTTGTTCGTGAACACAGAATCTGGTCGGAGGTCGATTCTGGGTGATTCCCGCGATTCCACCGAGTGAAACGAAAGGGTATCTATCTATAGACATATCGTTGCGTCTATTTACAGACAAATGCCACCCTCCAGGATTACAGACAAACGAAACGGAAAAAAAAGGAAACTCCAGGCCCGCAACCCCTGCTACCGTCTCTCCCTCGACTCGCTTGTCCTCTGGAGAATGGCGGCTAGGGTTTGCTGCTTCCCCGCCGCCACCGCCAGCGCCGGCCGCCGCTGAGCCCGACCCCGCGTCGCCGCTCCGCCGCCGACGTCCGGCCGCCGCCGCCCGACCCGCTCCTCCTTCCAACCCGCCGTCCTCCTCCCAGCCCACTCCTCCTTCCAGCCCACCGTCCCCCTTCCAGCCCGTCGCCGCCCGACCCGCTCTTCCGTCCGCCGTCGACCTCGCCATGTCCTCCTCCCAGCCCCCGCCGTCCTCCTCCCAGCCCCCGCCGCATCTGGTATAGGAAGAGATCCTATCACTAATACCATTGATGCTGATGATGGTTGGTGGGAACTTGAGATACATGTAATGATACCGCTGGGCACTTTGTAAATGTTTGGCTTAGGTGTTTCTTCTTATGTGCTATACTGATGTTTCTTTATGCATGCAGATGTGTCCAGAGGCAGCCAAGTTTCGCATAGCCCCACTACAAGATGAGGAGGACTTGAAGATAATATTTGACAAGAATGTTGTGGCAAATGTGACTGCTAGGGTGCCACCATCATCTCACGACCGAGCTGCTAAGGCTGCAGCTTCTCAGACCAATGTTGTCAATGTTGAGGAACTTGATGGTTCCGGTTGTGAAGGTGAAACCGAGACTACTATTACACATTTGCGTAATAAGAAGAACAAGAGACACTGCCCTTACTCACCGACCCCGGCAGCAACTCCAAAGGCAAGTACTGGGAGTGCCTTGAGGTTTGATCGTGTGATGGAGCTCATTGAAAATAAGGAGGAGAAGATGGAGCTGCGGAGGTTGAAGGCGGAAGAGAAGACAAGGTTGATGGAGGAAGAGAAGAGTAGGAACTCTGTGACATCTCCTGAAAAAAAGGAGGACAAGAAGGATTCTGCTAGGCAGGAGATTAGGCGGATGGTTGCACAAATAGTTCAGGATGGAGCTAAGCCCGGGATGTTGGAGTACTTCTATGCCACACAGCTGTTCATTCTACAGGAGTACCGTGATGTATTCACTTGTTTGGAGGAGGATGCTACACCGACGCAGAGGCTTGATTGGCTTAGGATGACATGGGAGCAGCATAACAAGAAGTTGAAGTTGTCTTAGGATGAGATGCATCTTTTTATATTTTCATTGTTTTGAACTTGTATCTCAGATGACCCTATTTTAATTTGCTTTGTACTTGTATGTTATCTGCATGTACTTGTATGTTATCTGCATGTACCATGAATTTGTAACTTGTCTGTTTGACCCTACGTATGACAATGGATTTGTGTTGAACCCTACTTATGTTTTTCCAATGAGTATGACCATGGATTTACATATTTTGTTGTGTACTTACAGATGAATTATTCAAATGATGATTCTGATGATGAAGATTTGGACTTGTACTACATGCTTGCGCGCGGCTGCTCTTGCAGAAGAGGATGAAAAGGCACCTTATGCGGCTAGAAGACTGCCTATGATGACAGGGATACAATGGGTTGAGGAAAGGATGCAGGATGCAAGGAAATTCTACAACTATTTTAGGATGAGGAGGTCAGTTTTCAGAATGTTGCATGATACTCTTGTTGCTAAATATGGTATGCAGTCAACTTCTCAGATGTCCAGTATAGAATTACTAGCTCTCTTTCTGTGGATGTTGGGGGCGCCTGAGTCCAATAGTCAGGCTGCAGATCGTTTCGAGCGTAGTGTTTCTACTATAAGCAGGAAGTTTCATGAGGTGTTAGACTGTGTAGACCGTATGGCGGGTGATTACATTAGACCCCATGATCCTACTTTCACCCAAGTTCATGAAAAAATTAGGCAACAAAGATTTTGGCCCCATTTCAAGAATGCTATTGGAGCAATTGATGGAACACATATTCCTGTCTTAGTAGCTGTGAAGGATAAGCAAAGATACACTAACAGGAAAGGCTATACAAGTCAGAACATCCTTGCAATTTGTGATTTTGACTTGAGGTTCACATTTGTTGTTCCTGGAGGGCCTGGATCTGCTCATGATAACCGTGTATGGACTGATGCTCGGCCTAGGTTTGCCAATTATCCACACCCTCCTCACGGTAATCTTTTTGCATATGTACTATGCAAACAAAATATATGCTCATAATATGTAGTTATGTTCTGATGTTTTACTCGCAGGAAAATACTATCTTGTCGACTCTGGATATCCCAATAGAACTGGTTATCTCGCCCCATTCAAAGAGCAACGCTACCATGTTCTTGAATTCCAAGGTGCGCCTCCACAAAACATGCAGGAGAAATTCAACCATCTTCATTCATCTCTACGAAATGCCATTGAAAGAGCATTTGGCGTTCTTAAGATGAAGTGGCGTATTCTGCTCGGGATACCATTTTTTCCAGAAGAAGAGACGCAGTCGAAGATCATCACTGCATGCATGTGTTTGCATAACTTCATTCGTGATAGTAAGCTATATGATGGCCATTTCGACACGATTGAGCGAGGCTCATATATCCATGAGGATAGTGCATCTTATGTGGGGGGAGTCGCCTCATCTTCTTCCGATGAAGTCATGCGTGTGACGCGACAGAGAATTGCTGAAACTTTAGTTGCATGAGGAGTATCCTAATTGTAATTGTTGAATCACTAAAAATGACTTCTATTTTATTTTGGCATGTAATGAATTGTAGAACGTATGGAATTTGTACTAAAAAAGACTTGTGTATTCATTTCTATCTCATTTGTACTAAAAACTAGCTTACAAATGAAATTTAGGGGTGTTACAGACATTTCACCACTCAACCCATCAAATAAGCCAAATGTCTAGAAACTAAAAAGAACAGGCGTAGCAGATTTTGCCAGCTTCTACCCACCACAGATTCTCCCCACAATCTTCCAAAATCCAGCTTCTCTACAATCATTAGCTCAAAAGAAGGGGGCCTAAGCTGGGTGGTCATCACTGGAAGCGGAAATCAAGCCCGTCTTCGAGCAGACCGGACCGGAGAATGTTTCAGTTCTAACCACTCGCGTGCAGAATCCTCTGCTCTCCTGGGCTCTCCTTAATGAATGATGCTCCAGGGATTAGGGGACATTTTACATCTGAGTCTGACCTGCCTGCCGTCGTACTTATTCTTGACAGCGCGCGGTGACCGGGTCTTGAGGAAGAAGGAGGTTCGGTTTCGGAAGCAGCCTGCATCGCTGTCCCGGTTGTTCACTGACGCTAAATGGTCCCAGGCCACTACACTGTGCAAAGTGATGGATCGTACGAGATACATTGACGAGACGGCTCATAATCATCTGCTCACATCACGTCCTTGCAACTTGGAGCCTGATCTCATGGCGACAGGTATGGCCTAGCCAGCCATCTCAGCAGTAAACCACCCTTAATCACAACCAAGCCTTGATTCAGATCGACCCGCATGTTTAATCTGCCGGATCAATTATGTATTTATGCTCGGGTTGATGTACAACAAGGCGACGAACCTCTCCTCAGAGGGCCAAGAGCTCTTACAGTTAATTAACAACAATTATGAGCTTATAAGAACACTAGACCGAAAACTGAATAGAGCGACCTTGTTTATGAGAAAAAACGAGTTAATTGCACTGATGGTCACACAACTCGACGAGTATGTGCACTTAAGTCACACAACTGGAAAAATGAATTTTTTGGTCTCACAACTGAAAAGTGGGTGCACTTTGATCACAAACGGGTCACGTCATCCCGTTTCAGACTGGCATTTTTCAGAAAACCCCCTGGAGTAATATTAGAAGGGTCAAATTGCAATTAACTCTTACTGGAATCAATTGCTTCTGTTTGACCACGACCTTCACTACTTTACCAAGATGTTTACTCGTCGATCGGTCCATCTTCCTGCCAACCTTGTGCGTCGTGATGGCAGCTATGGCATATTCTTCAGCAAAGCATCGATCTGCGCTTTAATTGGATGGGCGCAAATGATTCCAAATATGGACAAGAATTAGGTGGCCACTGAAGAGCAGGCATGAACCGGCGATGCCGCAGGACCAGGCATCGGCCTTGACGCCGTCGTAGGCCTTGCGGCGGAGCACCTCGGGCCCGGCGAAGGCGGGCGTCCCGCAGGCGGTGTGCAAGCGGGGAAGCAGAGCGCGATGGTATGCCGCGGGCACACCCCGGCGCCGTGCTCGGGCATGTCGTCGCCGCGTCCAGCCATCTGGTGGGCGGCGCTCCAGCGGCAGGGGGCGCGGTGGCCAGCCCTCGTCTCCGCATCGGGGAAATTCTTACCGAGGTCGCCGAGCCGCCGAGCCCTCGTCTCCGCACAGGGGGCCCTCATCTCCGCGTCGGGGAAATTCTTCCGTCGCCGAGCCCTCGTCTCCGCGCCGGCCCTCGTCTCCGCGTCGGCCGCCGAGCCCTCGTCTTTGCCGCCGGCAGACCAGGCGGGAGCAGCAGCTCTGCTCTCCACGGGCTCGCTAATTTTGCAATTTGTCCCTTCTAATATTACTCCAGGGGGTTTTCTGAAAAATGTCAGTCTAAAACGGGATGACGTGGCCCGTTTGTGACCAAAGTGCACCCACTTTTCAGTTGTGTGACCAAAAACTTCAGTTTTCCAGTTGTGTGACTTAAGTGCACATACTCGTCGAGTTGTGTGACCGCCAGTGCAATTAACTCAGAAAAAACGGGTGATGCCTTTAACAAGATAGCAACATAGGTCTCGCTGTCGTCAGGTTTCAGAGTAGGATCACATGACACTCGCAACGGTACAGAATGTAGCTCCACGATGAGGCCTTCAAGAAGTAATTCGGATCCCGAGGGCACCATGGTCATCGGCACTAAACCGAAGTTAGTGCAAAGCTTTTGTCCGGATTACCATCTCAACCATTGAGCCCCACGGGGAAGCCCATACAACATGAGCGCAACAAGTTGAGCATGTCAAATACACTTACACGCAACATTTCCTTCCAGAACTATTCGGGGGCACTGTTCCAACTTTCTCATCTGAATACACCAAGCCACCCACATCACAATTGCCAAGAAACCAATACCGTCTTCTCGAACAACCTCCGTGCGAAATCGGAGCTCTGCGCTTCGCACGGTCACAAACAGGGTTAACCATGACTCTCCATGCTTCGCAGCCAGTCCTCAGGCCCACGCCACACCAAGTGTACATCCCTAAAGTCTGAGGCCTACGACCTGGTGTCCCGCACCGCCACATTCGCCACCATGGACAACCGTTGTCACCTACGCATCTCCACAGCTCTCCCCTTGCCACATTCGGAGGCAGGGCCACCGTTACTGTGACGAGGCCAACAATAGTGGCACAGGAGTATGGTAGTGGATGGAAAGCCCAGCCGGTGGTACACTAGGGTTCGCTGTGTCGCCTAAACAGAATAGACATGGGACCTTTTTGTTGTTGGTTTTGAGAGGTACTCTCTCCGTTCTGAATTACTTGATTTGGGTTTGTCCAAATACGGATGTATCTAGACACTAAACAAGTATAGATACATCTGTATTTGGATAAAACCAAGTCAACTAATTTGGAACGGAGGGAGTAGATAAACAAGGTCCGCTACGAGTAGTAAAATATACGTAAAATGTATGGCGTTCACTTGTCTTCCAGCGCGACGTCTTACACTCCGAGCGGGAGTCTTCGAGAGCGAAAGAAGACTACTAGATCCACATAGAAAAAGAATGACATTAGTATAATTCAATCTTTTACTTGTGAAGCGTTCATTTTGTAAGAACGCAATAGAACCGCAGATGTTTATGTATATGCACGTACACTCATCTGGTTATATGCACACATAATTCCGGGTGTAGCTTGGAATTAATCAAATGGCGACAGGTATGGCCTAGCCAACCCAGCAATTAATCGCAGTTACCTATTGTCGCATCAGATCGACCCCCATGTCTAATCTGTCGGGTTAATTATGCTTTGCTTGATACATGCACTACTAGTAGTATGGGAAACATGAAAAGATGTCAGCTTTGGTGGCCGGCTTAATCCGACGTGGAATGGGGATATGAGATTCTTCTTCCTCTGTCCTAATCCATCGAGTGGAAGGATTCTTCGCCAACTCTAGCCTAGCTAAGCTTTACATGCAGATCACGCTACCGATCGATCACCTCATGCACTGATCGCATACTTTCTACATAGACTTATCAAAATTGTACCAATATGAGATATAGAGCTCTCCTCAACGTGTTATTGTGGTTTTCTTTTCCTGGCGGCGGATTAATACGTTCACAATAATCAAAGTCTACCTTGCACCATCACCATACGATTGATACATTTTGCTTGTACTCAATGTATTGCGTAAAATTATTGTTTTTTCAACACATTAAGACTTTGACTCCAGTAATAGTATGGAAGGGTTGAACCCCTATTTACATGTGGTGCATCGTTGCATGGGTCGATGCACATATCCATTAAGAGTGAACTAATATGTTTCCATAAGGCGGGCGAGGTTACTGAGCGAGGCATTAAATTATTTAGCTGTGGGATGGACCAGGTCGTTCTCTACTCCTAACTAGGTATTTCGATTCATTATCGAAAGCTTATCGCTTAACACGCGTAGTTTGCTTAAGTATGCAGATACATTATTAGTCCAGATACATGATGTAACTATTCATCGTGTCATCACTTACTATAGCATGTTTTTGCTTACGAGCTTTCCTTTTCTTGTAATTGTTTTTGCTTACGTACGACACAAGATTAATTGAACCGCATGTGGAAATCTCAGAAGTCATATGTGCATTGGATACGCGGACAAAACAACAACTTGCCTTAAAAAGGTCTTGGCGTCTTTGTTTTCTTCTTATCTTGTAATCTTGTCGACCAAGTCCATTATAATATCGTTTCCTAGACCTCTAATGGAAATGGACATGAGGTCACTGTATTTGAAATCAAAGAATTTTGGGGCTGTTTTTTTATAGATAAAAGACATATACCCCACTTTTAAATTAATAAAACCCTAAACGGCTCATACAAAGTGCTTATAAACAACTTGCAAGGAACGGCTCATTTGTTGCACAAAAATTGTTCGATTATACGCCATCTGGCCATTTTAGTCCATTATAAATGATTATTTGTTTTAGTGCCTTTTATTGGGATCATTGCATGGTCTATAGTTTTTATTAGATTTGTTAATTTTACTTTGCTTTGGTGTGTAGGTTATTTGGAACTCCCATGGACTTAGCATCATGAAAGAATCCAACTTGAAATTTATCCGGAGAAATTACGGGCACTAGAGATAAGGCCTATGGAGAGTTTGGCAAAATAAGATTGTCCAATAAATCTAAATTGAAAATCCAATGCCAGAAGTTTGTGGGACTCGTTCACTAACACCAAATCGGTGTTCATATGAGTAAATAACGGCCTAAGTACGAAACCTTGTACAACTAAAAATATACAAGGTACAATACGACTGTGCTCGCTCGCATCTGTTGTTGTACCGATTGATTCAGGCTAGGAATCTAGTTGTAACTTTAGTGATTCTTCTCTGATTCCATCCTTATTTTTCCCTAAATTTCCTTGGGTGATAAGTAAGGTATTGGGAGAGATTGTGACTCATCTAGAGCCCTTAGTTAACAAGAGAGAAATTGGATCCACGGAGGAGACGCGAGAATTATGGCTATATATATATATTCAACACCAACCCTAGCCACTGGACCATCATCGTCATAATCAATCATCTATCTAGAATCCCACACATTAGCCGGGGGTCTCGTCCCTCTCATTTAGAGGGAGACCTATCACTCTAGATATTCATCTCCAACACCACCACGCCCACGCAAGAGAAGGAGAATGAGGCATCATTGTCATTATCATTGGGCGCTGGCCCTAGCTCTTGCATGCCGACCACCATCCCAACATTATCACATAAACAACAAATGTCACATAAACACGACCATCCCAACATTAGGCTACTTAAATGCTTCACATGAGAAAGATGCCACATATTCGACTCCCCTTGATCCTAACGATGATGGCTACAAGAGTGGACTCGTCGTGTTTTAAACACAATGTTTCTCTCATTCCGAATGTGCTAAGAATCAAGGATCATAAGGGAAGCAAGGCCCTTCAGATTATTGCTTGACAAACCGACAAGTGAGGTCCATCAGTCCACGATGGAGCTCATGGTTGTCCAAATATCAAATGGAAACATCACAGAGGATAGTAGTCCAAACACGGGCGGCGAGACGACATTTGAATTAAAGGTTGAGTCCGGTCTCATGGTGAAGCTTGCAAAGTTGACAAATAACACATTTAGGCTAATCTCATTTTTTGGATGCGGTCAATAGTAGTCCATGCCGTATCATTGAGGACAAGCCAAACAAAAAAAACTTGCACTTCGAGGGAGCCCAAGGTCTTCCATAGGAAAGGGCATGGATATTGTTGCGGCAGCCATCTCGGTCTCTGTGGCAACGGGGTGGAGGCACAATTCTAGAAGTTTCCTTGGTTTGAGGGATTGCGGCCTATGTATATTGCTTCCGCTATTTTTGCTCACTCCTCCAAACATATTTGCATTGTTTCTAAAGCCATGTAAAACAACAGTTGTGCTAGCATGGACTAACACTTCGGAGGAATCTTGCGTTACATCACATCCAAGAGCTCTTTTTGGTATGGCAAAAAATTCAAGCAATTCAACTACCCGGAAATCGACGACTCTATTTAGCTAGAAATTCAGTAGTGATGGCTGCTATTCGACGGGTTCGGCTTAGAACATCCAGTTCCATTGTCTGTCCTAACATCTTCGAGCTTTCGTGGCTATGGTATGGGCTCACAGGTCCACGCACATCAATTTAATCCAAGTTATAACCACCAATTCTTTAGCATGTGTACAGCAAGTACTCTATTCATGTGGTCCCTGAGTACGTCGATCGCTGCACGCAGAGATGTAGCTGTACGGAACCACTGGTTATGACTTATGAAACCGATGCCTCAAAGTGAGAAACGGTTACTATATCGCTCGTTCGTCCTCCAGCTACGTATTTTTTGCCAAATCTGGCCTCTTTGGCGAACTAATGACGTATCTGGCCTCTCGCGGAAACTATTTGCAAATCTGTCCCCCTGAGGTCGGCGCCAATGCAAATGGCGCCGACCTTGTGCAGTTCGGCGACGTGCAATTTCGCCGAACTGCACAAGTTCGGCTTCATTTGCGTTGGCGCCGACCTCAGGGCCCAGATTTGCAAATTTTGGATGGCGCCGAACTGCACAACGTCGGCTCCATTTGCGTTGGCGTCGAGCTCAGGGGCCAGATTTGGAATTAGTTTCCAGGAGCGGCCAGATGCGTCATTAGTTCGCGAAAGAGGCCAGATTTAGCAAAAAATACTCCAGCTACCGACTCGTGCTCGCACGTGCGAAGGCATGAGCGCCGAAGAGAATCTAGCTACCAAGTGCAAAGTACCCCTGGAGCAAATGCGACGGCGGCGATTAATCCCACGGTGACCATCGATCGCGCGCAGCTGTCTCCCTCCGTATTCGTCTTTTCCCAGCTTCTTCCACAGCCAAGCGCGCGCACTGTTCTCGGACAGGTTGTCGTTGGGTGAGGACGACGGCTCGATCGATCGATGGCAATAATCAAGCACTGGTTTTGGACACGGCGGTGCGCAGCCACTAGCAAGCTCGCCACGAGATCTCATGCATGGTCCTCGATCTGGAGAAATTTGTCCTCTTTGCAGGCAGGGGAAGGTGGCGTTTGGGCTGTCGGACGGCGACGTTTCCTACATGCATGCCGACCCGTCGTGTATCACCAACCGCCCATCGCCGTCACAAAGCGTCCTCTCCGCCGCCGTTGCCTCTTGCCACGCTGCACTGCCGTGCGTGCCCGCGCTAATGGTGGTCACGGCGTTGCTACGGCGCAAGGGACACGCCGCGGCTCGCCGACGTCGCCGGGCGCTGCGCTCTGCTATTGCCAACCGCCGGGCTGTCGGACGGCGACGTTTCCTACATGGGTATTCGTCTTGTAACACGAACCGAGCATCGCCGTCATAGACCGTCCTCTCCGTCGTTGCCTCTTGCCACGCTGCACTGCCGTGCGTGCCCGCGCTAATGGTGGTCACGGCGTTGCTACGGCGCAAGGGACACGCCGACGTCGCCGTGCGCTGCGCTCCCGAATTGCCAACAGCACGCGTGAGCTTTCCCATTGGGCCAAGGAACCAGCGTGGCCGTGAGGCCTCTCTCCGTCCTTAAGCCACAGAATGTAGCCCGCGAGAATTCCAAACCATTCTTAGGCCGCGTGGGCTGCATTGCTTTTCTAAAGCCCATGCTCATTCCTCAGCCCAACAACTTTTCTCGCTAGTTTGTATTCTATGCTAATTCTTCTAGGCCTTTAGCCCAGTTGTTTTGCTTTTTGACAATGTGCGGCTTTCTGAACAATTTGATTTCTCATCGCATATATGCCCGTTTTATGGCCCATGGTTGTAGCCTATCTGTTTTACTCCCTCTGATTCATATTAATTATCGATACTTTGGATATATTTAGCGCTAAAATATGGTCTGAATAAATTCGATTAAGCGACAATTAATATGGACAAGAGCGAGTATCAAATATACTAAGCACTTTGACCAGTCAAAACAAATTGGCCCCTAGATTGGGCTGCAAGCTCTGTTATTGGCTCCATCCTCATCCTCGAGTTATCGTCGTGATATACTACCTGGATTTCATGGTTCTCATGGTTTGTATTTCAAGTGATTTTAGTCTTCTTTGTCATTAGTTTGATTATGATGCAACATTTTGACAAGTTGACTTGTTTCTCTATCGCAGTGCATTTAAAACATACCACATATCTATTCATCAAACCAACTGTGCACACCAATGAAAATATATAATAATGATACATCGAGGTCCCTTAGGGAGCTGAACTTCTTCTTCCTTCTGAACGGGCCGATGGCACCCATGCCGTTGCTAGACCGTCGTTGTTGATCACTGACGAGAAAAGTCGGCAAGGCCACGTTCCTGTCAGACCAACACCTAGCGGCGAAATCGTCGAGGCGAGAAGATCCACAAGTCCACGATCCAAATCTCCAATCAACTCACAAACCTCTAGCTCGCATAGGTTGATGTACAAACGTGCCAAAGAGGGGTCAGTGCAAACTACAAAGGCAAGCCGACTCTGCCACACCGAGAAACTGTGCGAACGCTAACCTCCCAGTCCAAAGGCGCCTGGAGGAATCTATGCCGATGAGTCATTGACATCATCGCAGCCGATGTCATCGTGATGCCTGTCAGACCAACGCCTAACGGCGAAATCATCGAGGTGAGAAGATCCACAAGTCCACGATCCAAATCTTCAATCAACTCACAAACCTCAAGCTCGCATAGGTTGATGTACAATATGCCAAAGAGGGGTCAGTGCAAACTAAAAAGGCAAGCCGACTCTGCCACGCCGAGAAACCGTGCGAACGCTAACCTCACAGTCCAAAGGCGCCTAGAGGAATCTATGTCGATGAGTCATTGACATCATCGCAACCGATGTCATCGCGATGGAGAGGATCGAATTACTCAGGTCGGCGCCATCGCCACCACCAGCGAAACACTGCCAAATTAATATCACATATAAATGTGCTTTGGTGATCCACTACATTAGGTTCTCATATCTTAATGTAACAGATTCATATAGCTGTGTAAAACCTATGAGGTTAGTTCACCTTGTGTAGGTCTAGTTTTAGGTTTCCGTAGTTTTAGGTAGTTTCATCACCAGAAGCATACATAAGTTTCATAAGTGCCATAATGTGAGCAAGGAAACCTTTTTTCGTCCAATGAGAATATATCAATAGAAAGATACCAATTATATTCAACCTCTGCACTCATATAATGTTAACAATTAGTTGAATCAGTAAGAATGCACACAGTTAAAAAAAAGAGGAAACTTGTTGTTTCCTTTAAAGAACCGTGATGTAGTTTTCAAAATTGATGGCCATAATATTGGTGTTTGCTTTTGGTTATTCTGATTTCCCCCTACTTTCTTCATGGACGGTGAAGCAAATCTTTGTTTTCTATAACCCTGATGACTCCCAAGTGCAGGAGATCAATTGTAGTACCTTTCGATTAGAAAAGGTTGTCGAACCCACGAGGAGCTGAAGGTATTGGTTAACAAGAATGATAAATAAAACAATGAAAGATGCAAGTGTTTTTGGGATTTTTGGTTGTATAGTTGCAAGAGAGTAAAAATGCTGAACGTAGATGGTAGCAAGTAACAGCTCTCAAAGAGAGAAAGCCCAATCCTCTATGCAGCAAGAGGACAAGCTCAAGAGTGTGTTTCTTATAGGTGGAAAACGTTCCCAAGGGCTACATAGACTTCATGGCATAAATATTTCTAGAACAACAAGGTAAACATTTTGTCAAGTTTTAATCTTCTTTGGACGGAGCCATAATTAGGTGTAGCTAAATAAATAAACTAAACCCCTTATGATGGTTCTTATGGCCAAGTAAATGACTACACAAGAGTTATTAAGACATAGAGTCCCACCATAGCATTACACTCTAAGGTCCCCGCTACTAATACCCTCATAATGCAACTTCATGACTCGGTCTTAGGTTTACTGTCCCCCAAATCTCCCTCAATTCATTACACTACGGTGTTCTCCTATGAGCCCATATAGGTGAAGTGTTGTGCAGTTGACGTTCGCACAGCACCATCATAGAATTACATAAAAGATAAAAACTAGACAAAATACCAACACATGTCATATATAAATCATTGCCAATTCATCCTATGCCCCCAGGAACATGAGAGAACTACTCACAACGCGAAGACATGATCATATTCAGTGGCATAAGTGGTACAACACAATCTGAAAATATTGTCTCACCACAAAACAATGACAAGTAGCTAATCATAAACAGGTAGAATAGCACTTAAACAATTATCTAGGGTTCAACAATCTCAAACTATGAGGGGGATGAAGTGGATCACGAAGATGGTGATGGAGATGGTGCTGGTCTTGACGGTGGTGTTGATGGACACTCCGGAGGGGGGATGGAGGAGCCTTCCGGAGGTGATTCCGGCGGCGTTTCCCCCTCCGATCTTCTCCGGCAGCCTTTGTCTCCTGTTTCGTGGTTTTGTGTTTCTCCGCCGCTTCTCCGCGAAACTCCTCGGGGGACTATTTTTATAGTCGGTTTTAGGTCAAGACGAAGCCACGGAGACGAAAACGGACGGCATCGGAGCCACGAGGGGAAAAGAAGGTGCCTCACGCGGCCAGGGAATCTGGCCACGTGGGACCACCTATTTTCTTCCTCGACTTCCTTTTTTGTGGATCCTTCGCTCATACGTCTTCTTCCTTCCAAATATTGGGCCCCGTAAAATCTTAGGTCATTTGGACGTCGTTTGGGTCCCTGAAACATCAAAATATAGAAAAAGGGGTTTTCTGGTTCTGCAGGGTTAATTCCAAATAAATGGGGAAACTGTGAATTATCCCCTAAAATCATTATAAAACATAAATATAACCCATATATGATGCAAATAAGTTGGAATATCAAGTAATAAAATGTAAAGTTCATGTATGCATTTTACATGCATCAACATCCCCAAGCTTAACCTATACTCGTCCTCGAGTATGAAGGTGATAAAACTAACATGGACTTTGCATTTTAATACTATCAATGGATATCAAAGATGATTACTATTGCTACATAGAGTCAAATGATTCATTTTCAAAGGAGTAGCAATATACAAGATAGATTATAAAGTGATATCAAATATTCAATGTAAGGATGTTCAATGATAATTCACAAAGTGTAACATAGAAGAAAGCACTATGGAACAAATGTATGCATAATGAAAAGTAAAAACATCCTATAATGGTCATAGAGTATTCTGTAAAATCTGAATATAAAAGTGGACACTTTGAAAGATATAAAATGAGTAGAGGTAAAACATGAATAAGTTTCATCTAACTTCCAAATGCTTCTACTTAAGTTAATGATTGCAATGTGGTATTCATTGGTGTCAAGCTCTCATTACCCCTATCATAGCATCTTGAATGATTAAAGTTTAAAGTGAAAGCAAATATGAGTAGTGTGCTTGACAAAGTATGGGTTGAATGCTCATGCCCCGTGAATACGAGTACCTACACCACTGGTACTCAACTCGGGTCACAAAGCAAGTTTGAGTTAAAGTCATTGCAAGTAATAAAAGCGTCATCAAGAGCGTCAACTGGGGTACCTCTTGTCCTAGGACATGGAACAAGCCCATGTCAAAATGACAAGACAAACAAACAAAATGAACAATCTCAACACCTCTTTTATTTACTATTGGTATAGCTTTTTATTGTGGGTGCATCACTGAAGGTTCACCATAGCATGTAAGTAAATTTCCACCATGAATGATGCATGGCTTAGATTAGCGGCCCAGGCGTCTCTCTAGCCATTTATACTTACTCCTCAAACTTACTAAGTTTCACATTTATTTGCACAATGATAAGCATCCATAAACAAAAGTACATGATATCAACTAAATATAAATAAGTGCAATGTTGAAAGCTTGCCATGTGACAGCACATATGAGCTAACTCCCAACCAAGACTCTTGTCAAGCCACAACTTCATAATTTTAATCACAATGGTTCATGTTTATTAAGTGCAATAAAAGTAAAGTGTGCATCAAGTTCGTGAGAGCTTTTTAACCAACTTTTCCCATAACAATCAACAACATAAGCATTTTAATTCAGAGTATAGATAATACAAAATAACATGATAAACATACTCGGAATAGCATAAAGCTAATAGGTAGATATGGTGGACTCACTGGAAAAACTTTGGTTGAAGGTGTTGGAAAACAAGTTTTTACTTGTTGGAATTTTTGGGCTAGCAAGAGGGAGAAAGTTGACCGTCTAAATGCATGCATAAGTGTCCATAGAACTAACCAATCCATGTTAAACAAAGTAAAGTAACATTCAGCATCAAAACATGAATAAAAGATAGCTCTTGATAAAACACTTGCAAATTAATACTCATTAAAAACATATGAATCATGCAACTATATGTATCTTTTTGAATCAACTCAAACATCCCTTTCCCAATCTTTTTAATAGCATCCAACTTAATTCAACCCAAATTTCCAGTAGCTCTCTCATATATAAATGATAGTGGTGGTCTCAAGACAAACAAAAATCAAACCGAAATAAAAAGCAAATAAAGACGCTCCAAGTTTATGCGATAAAGTGCATTGATCGAAAAACAGAAGTTAGACGTGTGCAAACCGAGAGTGTGTTGGTCCAGTGGGGTTGTCTTCACATCCCCAAGCTTATGGTCTTCACCATCCTTGGATAGCTCTTGGTGCATCTCCTCTAATCCCTGTGAAAAAACTTCAAAACACCGTTTCTCCCATTTCTTTTCTGTGGGGTGACATTAGTAGTGATAGACAAATGAATTGCTTGCTGCATAAAATCCTTAAACAAAAATTCATATGAATGTCCAGAAAGTGTATAATGTTGTATGCCTACTTATAAACTCAATTGGATAAAAAAGATTCAAGTTAAAAGTTCAAAGAATGCATCAAACAAAATGGGACAGAATCTGTCCAGAAAAAAGCAGCAGCAAAACACATTTTTCTACCCTACTTAAATATGTCAAAAAATCTGAAAAATTCATGCTTACAGAGGATGAAAAGTTGCAACTACAGTTCAAATATCAGCTCATTCGGAGTTACAGAATAGGAATGAAAAATCATACCGTGCACAGATTCGTGCTGGAATAAAATCTCCGAATATAATAGCAACTTTTTCAATCCAAAATGGGTAAAACTTGGCACTTTATTAAAAATTCCAGAAACTAAACTAAAAACTAAGTCTCTTGTTACAGCAAGAGGACACAAAGAAAATCAAAAGTAAAAACAACCGGGTTGCCTCCCGTAAAGCGCTTTCTTTATAGCCATATAGCTAGGCTTCTTACTTGGTATCAAGATGGTTGGAGTGAGGTGGCTTGGCATCCCCAAGCTTAAATTCTTGTACTTATTTGATATATGTAGGGTGAGCCTAGGGGTAACATCCCCAAGCTTGAGTGTTTGTCCCTCTTGATCATTGTTCATCACCCTCAACTCTTCCACTTGAAAATTCTCTTTACACAAAACTCATCATAAAACTTGATTAGAGGGGTTAGTGTCTCCATAAATGAAATCCTCATAGGTACAGCAAAGACATATCATGAGTTGATTCTAACATTAGCTAATATTACTATGGTTGTGTATTGCTCTTTGATCAATAGAACCACACAAAACACAAGTAATGAGAGTAATGCAAAATAAAGACAGAATCTGTCAAAAACTGGACAGCCCGTAAAGAGTGAATTTTCAGAGGCACTTACGTTGCTCAAATCAGAAAATTTTGAACTAATGAAATGTGTAATAATAACTGAAGATTGCTGTCGTAAAATTTCAGGTCAAAATTCCTTTTCTGTGATTTTATACATTTTTCGCAGTGAAGCTCAGGAATCTGTTTTCTGGACAGCAAATCACTATTGTTTAATCCTACCTCTCAAAAGAGGTTATTCTTGTCATAAATATGAAAAATAAGATACAAATGTGATGTTACAGTAGTAAACAAGCACCTTGACTCAAAAACCAAAACTTAAACTGAAGATAAAAGAAATAAAAAAGAAACAAAAAAACTACTCCCTCCGATCCGAAAAAAGATTCGTGCCTGGCAATTTTGCAAAACAGCCCTCCAGGTTTTTGTTTGTCAACCCGTGGTCAAGCCAGACGTGTTTCACTCACGCCCGCACCGCAAACGAACTCGCGAACCAGTACGGCCGCACTGCTCCGCCGCCGCCGAGCTTCTCCTCTCCTCGCCGTGCGCCTCTCACCTCGCCGCACACCTCTCGGCTCGCCTGCCGCACACCTCTCGGCTCGCCGCGCTCCCCTCCTTATTCCCTTGGTCGCCGCCGCTCGCCGGAGCTTGGACCAGCAGATTTGACCTTCGGTCGCCGCCGGTCGCTGCAGTTTTCGAGGACGGATCCGGCGTCGTCGAGGACGGATCCGGCGGCTGCGCGGCCGGACGCGCCCGATCTAGTGGCTGCCCCCTCCCCCTCGCCACCTCTTTGACAACGATGGTGCGGCGACTTCGTGGCTCAAGCCGGCGGCGCTCCGTCGAGTTCCTCGGCGGCGGCGCGTTCGCGGGATGTGACGAGGAGCATCGGAAATTCCTCGGGACAGTCGTGGCTCAAGCTTCCGCTTGCGGGATGCGGCGAGGGACGTCGGCGATTCCCGGGACGGCCGCGGCGGTGACGTACGTCACAAATGCAGTGGGGTTGTGGTGCGATTTTTGTAAACTAGAGGGACGTTTTGGTAAATTTACATCTGTATACATGCTGCGAATCTTTTTCCGGATCGGAGGGAGTAAGAAAGAATCAAGAGAAACAAATAAAGAAGAAAGAAAATATTTTTGTTGTTTTTGATTTAGCAAAAAGGTAAAAGGAGAAGCAAATATATACAACATAAACACTCTTTTTATTTGGTTTTAGCTTTGGGAAAAGTTTTAATGATAGAGACTTTGCAACGGTTCCATTGGCATGAACAACACATGTTCAAGGTCGACCCCAACATCTCCATTACTCATCCTTCTCATTTACTTTTCCAAATTTTATATAAAGTGAAAATCTTAAACTAGCAATTAGAAAACAATAGGTAAAGTTATTTCACATGTTTTCAAGATATAAAGGTGTGCCCAAACAGAATAGGAAATAAAAGCATAAAGAGCACACCACAAAACATTAAACCATTAACTTTTAAGTCTAACTCTCTTCCTATGCATTGGAATCTTGTAAGAAAATAAATCATTGAAACACAAAGCAAGTAGCATAGGAATATAAAACAAGAGCAATTTCAAGACTTTGAACTTAAAGAGAGGAAACGTAATAATATTGAAATGTTTAGAACCATGTTTTCCCCTCTCATAATAGTTACAAGTAGTGGTACCAAATTTGACAAAGGAACTTTTAGATTGGTGCAACTTTGCAAATTTAGGAACATATAGAGGATTATTAAAACTATCATGTAAGATATTGGCATGTTTTCCTCTCTCAAAATAATTGCAAGAAGCACCATAAACATGATGGTCATGGGTGAAATGGTTATTAGTATAAGATAATTACAGCCCACATAAGTACTTTTCAACATATAAAAGCTTCTCCTCCATGGTGTGAATAGGAGAGTTCAAAAATAAAGTAGGACTCTCATAAGTGAGAGTGTTGTCACAAGCAGCAAGTTTATTATTTTTTATCCTCACATAATTTAGTAACAAGTTCTAAACATGGAGGATTATCAAGCAAAATAGGACCATCATCTAGAGTACTATCATAAAACATGTCTAAACCATACTCCTCATCATCACCAAAATTATTATCAATAATGTTCTCATTAGGCATAGGTTGATAGTCCTCCTCATCATCAGAATCATAAAAGCAAAGTTTATCATCCATAAAGTCTTGAGTGTTACCTTCATCCATAGGTGGTGAAGGTGGAAGTTCCCTCTCTTCATTCTCTAGTTGTTCATCATTTTCATCATCTTCTTGTGGTTGCACGGGCATCCCCAAGCTTAGGTTTATATCCTCCTCTTCCTGCAAAATATTAGTATTTTCCCTGGCAGCAAGAATTCTTTCTTTAGGAGTAAAATATTTAAGAAAAACCTTCCTCAAAATACTCCATTCAATAGTGATTTCTTCATCCAACGACATGAACCACATACCAGCATTAGCAGATAAAGACAAATATAATAGCTTCCTTTTTACCTGATCCTCAGAAATACCAGGAAGCCTAAATAAACCACATATTTCTTCAATTGTCTCCACATGTTCACGTGCAGACTTAGTTCCATCCCCTGTAAATGGATTTTTCATAACTCTTTTAACATGACCAACGGGAATTTTAAATCCCAATTTAGGTACCTCAGACACAATAGTTTCAACCACTTTAGGAGTAGTGGCATAAGCACTTTCATATAAAGCAAGATGCAGCGAGGCACGATTCATAAATGCCATGAGATAAAACAGTAAATAGAATTCAACTTTCACGTTTCCATACCAAACTTCTTACCAATAGCGCTACGCTCCCCGGCAACGGCGCCAGAAAAGTATCTTGATGACTCCCAAGTGCAGGAGATCAATTGTAGTACCTTTCGATTAGAAAAGGTTGTCGAACCCACGAGGAGCTGAAGGTATTGGTTAACTAGAATGATAAATAAAACAATGAAAGATGCAAGTGTTTTTGGGATTTTTGGTTGTATAGTTGCAAGAGAGTAAAAATGCTGAAGGTAGATGGTAGCAAGTAACAGCTCTCAAAGAGAGAAAGCCCAATCCTCTATGCAGCAAGAGGACAAGCTCAAGTGTGTGTTTCTTATAGGTGGAAAACGTTCCCAAGGGCTACATAGACTTCATGGCATAAATATTTCTAGAACAACAAGTTAAACATTTTGTCAAGTTTTAATCTTCTTTGGACGGAGCCATAATTAGGTGTAGCTAAATAAATAAACTAAACCCCTTATGATGGTTCTTATGGCCAAGTAAATGACTGCACAAGAGTTATTAAGACATAGAGTCCCACCATAGCATTACACTCTAAGGTCCCCGATACTAATACCCTCATAATGCAACTTCATGACTCGGTCTTACTTTTACTGTCCCCCCAAGTCTCCCTCAATTCATTACACTACGGTGTTCTCCTATGAGCCCATATAGGTGAAGTGTTGTGCAGTCGACGTTCGCACAGCACCATCATAGAATTACATAAAAGATAAAAACTAGACAAAATACCAACGCATGTCATATATAAATCATTGCCAATTCATCCTATGCCCCTAGAAACATGAGAGAACTACTCACAACGCGAAGACATGATCATATTCAGTGGCATAAGTGGTACAACACAATCTGAAAATATTGTCTCACCACAAAACAATGACAAGTAGCTAATCATACACAGGTAGAATAGCACTTAAACAATTATCTAGGGTTCAACAATCTCAAACTATGAGGGGATGAAGTGGATCACGAAGATGGTGATGGAGATGGTGCTGGTCTTGACGGTGGTGTTGATGGAGACTCCAGAGGGGGGATGGAGGAGCCTTCCGGAGGTGATTCCGGCGGCGTTTCCCCCCTCCGATCTTCTCTGGCGGCAGCGTTCTGTCTCCTGTTTCGTGGTTTTGTGTTTCTCCGCCGCCTCTCCGCGAAACTCCTCGGGGACTATTTTTATAGTCGGTTTTAGGTCAAGACGAAGCCACGGAGACGAAAACGGACGGCATCGGAGCCACGAGGGGGAAAAGAAGGTGCCTCACGCGGCCAGGGAATCTGGCCGCGTGGGACCACCTATTTTCTTCCTCGGACTTCCTTTTTTGTTGATCATTCGCTCATACGTCTTCTTCCTTCCAAATATTGGGCGCCATAAAATGTTAGGTCATTTGGACGTCGTTTGGGTCCCTGAAACATCAAAATATAGAAAAAGAGGTTTTCTGGTTCTGCAGGGTTAATTCCAAGTAAATGGGGAAACTGTGAATTATCCCCTAAAATCATTATAAAACATAAATATAACCCATATATGATGCAAATAAGTTGGAATATCAAGTAATAAAATGTAAAGTTCATGTATGCATTTTACATGCATCAAACCCGCAATCTTTATTTTCTATAAACGGGTTTGCCCTAGGTAGTACTAGAAAGATACCCCGCGCGTTGCGACGGAAATCTCTTTAAAGAATTGTTGTGTAAATAAAGACATATAAGACACATAAAATATGAAGTTGTTTATGGAAATATGGAGGTTCAATTGATCACATTGTCGAAAGGCTAAATTTAATTGACATAATTTTTTTTTGTATTTCATGGTTAAAAATGGGTGACGTGGATAATTGGATAGATAAAAAGTAGATGATGTGGATATGTTGTATGCAAGAAAATATTGGCTTTAATTATTGTTAGTGAGATGACATGGACATTTGGTTGGCTAAGAGAATGAATGATGTGGATAGCTTGCATGTTGAGATAGAAAAATAATTAATGTACTTAGTGGGGTTTTACTTTATAAGAAGTATAGATGTGCTGAACATTAGTTGGTACATACGTTACACTTGATGCACCTCTTTCTTTGGAGTTTAGCTAGCTACTCCTTCCATTTTTTAATATAAGATATTTTAGGTTTTGTCCACATTGGTACATGTCTCTATATGTATTTAGACATGTTTTAGTGTGCATGTTCACTCATTTGGGTCCACACCTAGTCAACATATAGGTGATCTAAATCATCTTATATTTAAAAATGGAGGGAGTAGTAACCTAGAAATTGTCTGCCCCCTGAAGATGTCCTCTGATCCCGAAGGGATTGGGTAAGACGGCTAGTTTTTCATGAGCGGTCTGATACAGTCATAAGAAATTATACCCGCAGAGCAATGATGTACACATCCACACAATCAAAAGGAAAATGGAAAAAATCGCGCAACACAAATAAATTGAAAACTCGTATCAATGCCTATGGCAATGGAGGTCTGATCCGTTGCCATCTATGTGATATAAAAATATTCCTCACTCCTATTCCAATCGTAAACTGCCCTCCGTAAATAGGTATCTAAACCCGTAAGCAGACAACCACAAACGGAGTAAATAGGTACACCAACAAATGACCCGCACATGAGTAATGTTCGTACCATTAAGAACCAAATCATATCTGCATATGGCAAAACGAGCAAATAATAAAAACTGCTCCCGCCCTAATGATAATTATATACTTTTGATCTATTCCACCTAGCTAGTTGCCATATATGTTTGCAATGCTACGTGGCGGGAGCAACTTAGGTGCCACCTGGATAAATGACCATATTGAACGCGACCATTATTAGTCAGAATTAATGAGAACCAAGCTTTCAACCGATTTTTTTTCTTCTATAACTTCTTACTCCCTCCGTTCACTAATGTAAGGCACTAGATCTACGATTTCAATCTTGACTATATACATACTAAAATGAGTAAATATATGTATAAAATAAGTCTAGATACATTTGAATGAAGAAAAATCTAAAATGTCTTACATTAGTGAACAAATGGAGTAGTATTTTTTCAAGGCGCTACTCCACATATTTCCATTCAGCATGTGTAAGTTCTCAAAAATGAATAGCAATAACCAAATACCTAATTGGAAATTGGACATGCTCATAACCAAAAATCCTAGCATATTAAGTGACCGTGTCCTGAGCATCCCAGAAACAACACAATTCACTCTTATGAAAGTTAATGTTTAATCCCCGGTAATCACCAACACTTTGAAATATTTATTTTAGGCCTTAGCCTTTTCGAGCTCACGAGCGATAAATGGAATCATGTCATCAGCATACTAAAGTATAAATTGTCGACCATGAACCAGATGTGGAACTACCCCCCTCAATATGACCATTAGCCTTTGCGTGCTCAATCAATACGGTCAACATATCAACCACTATGTTAAATAGTATGGTCAACAAAGGGTGGTATTGTCTTTCAATATCAGTCCAACACAATCAATTTTGTACAATATATGGAGATATTATAGCTCAATTTGTATGGTAAAAAAATCACCTAGAAAAACTTTGTGTGTTCCTTATAAATGGGAATGGGGGGAGTAGTACCAAACTCGTCTCATGGCGTGCATTTGCCCAGCAAAAAGGAGAGCATCAATCGCATGTATGCAAAGAAGAAGAAAAAACTTCTAGTGTTGTAAATATTATTTAATATTTTATATAGAATGGTTTATCTCCAAACAACAAACCCATTTGAAATCCTCTTTAACCACTAAATCGACCACGAGATCATCGAAAGTATGACTCATATTGATATCAACGCCATGTTGGTAAATGTTTACTCTACATCAAGGTACATAGGTGTTGAAAATATAGGAATTTTTGCATATGATTTAATTCCCGAAAACAGTAAATGAATCATGACTAGAATAATAGGAATTAAACTAATCATGCGATCTACTAAAACAGTAGATAAATCGAACGATTCTAGAGCAACTACTACAAGCAGAAACTCTAGCAGTATTTCAAACAGGAAGATGAAGAGCACGTACGATGCAGCAGTTGCGGAGCCCACTTATATCCTACAGGTTTACACCCATAAGGACGATCAGTGACTTCCCAGGTTCCGTTAGCCAAGATGGAATCCATCTCGCTACGGACAGCTTCCTTCCAGTAGTCAGCATCAAGAGATGCATATGCTTCTGAAATGGTACTAGGTGTGTCATCCACAAGATATACAATGAAGTCATCACCAAAGAACTTTGCAGTCCTCTGTCTCTTGCTCCTAACTGGAACTTCATTGTCATCCTCCACAGGATTATCAGTGTGTTCTATCGAAATGGTAGGATCAGGAATATGAACCAATTCCTGACTAGATGTATTAGGTATCTCCTGATTTGATGAGCTGGGCATATCCTTCATGGGAAAGATATCCTCAAAGAAAGTCGCATCCTTCGACTCCATAATCGTACCAACATTAACGTCGGATACCTCAGATTTTACTACCTAAAATCTATAACCAACGTTATAAAAAGCGTAGCCCAGAAGAACACAATCCACGGTTTTTGGTCCAAGCTTGCGCTTCTTGGGAATTGGTGTAACATCCCAAAAATATTATCAATATCATGTTCCCAAAAATGAGAGCCAACAAAAACTTTTTGTCGTTTATTGTATGTTAATTGCTTTTTGTTACTTGAGTTGTTGTTCTTGCTGTTTGTGTGAATGTTTGCTCTAGTGAACACTAGTAAGAAAGAAAGAAAACAAAATACCAAAATCAAAGCAAGAAAATAAAAGTGACAAGTTGTCACTTAAAAATCTCAAAGTGACAAACTCAATTATTTTCAAACCAAAGTCAGTGGAGATGTAATGTAAACACTCCCCATTTTGTTCCTACCACTTTCCCCTCTCAAATATTATTTTTGAACTAGTTTTAAAATTCTAAAATAAAAACAAATTGAAATAAATTAAAATAACATAAACAAAGTACTATGAAAGAAAATGTTGCAAAACATTTTATTTTGCAAAACCAATTTTTGTGGAGCTTCTGTACACTATGGTGAGGCCCCACAAATTTTGGCAAATTTTTATAAATTGATTTAGTACCTCAAATAAAATCAAGAAGTGCTTCTGGTTTAAACAGAAGGACGGAAATGTAAATAGAAGAAAGAAAAAGGAAAATCAACAGCGCAGAGGAGGCAGGGGCAATTTGCAAAATGTGCATCGTCTTCCTCTCTCCCTCGCCCGAAGTGCCGCCGTGACGCCCTGCCGTGCCCTCGCCGATTTCGAGCCACCCAGGCCCCCCATGCGCGCGCACCCGGTGCCTCTGCTGCCTCTGCGTGCAGGAGAGAGCACTCGAGCCCCTCCCCGCGCCTTTACGCCGCCCTTTTCCCTGATGCCTCGCCGTGGCACCTGCGGCGTTGCCGGCCAAATTGGCCCAGCTCTCTGCGCCTCGACATGCGCAGCTCGACCCACACCTTCTAGAACACCTCCGGACCCCGGTAGGCACCGCGTCTCCACGTACCCTGCACCGCCGCGTCGGATTTGAGAAGAAATATCTCGCCGGAACGCCATGGACGCCGTCCGTGCGCTCCGTCCACGATACGCCGGCCCCCGCCTATAAAACCACCCCCAGACCGCGCCAGGAACACCACGCCACTCCCCACCCTCTCCACTCACCTCTGTGCACCGCCAGAAGGGAGTGAGCGCCGCCCGTGCTTCTCTGAACCTCGCCGTGTCCGAGGTAGGAGACGGCCGTGTCCACGCCGTTAGGCTGACCCATTCTTCCCTCTCTGGCCTGCACTTGCTTCCCTCTGCTTCACCGCACTCACCACACCCTTTTTCCCTCTGGATTGTGTCCAGATTCGCCGGGGGATCATCGCCGGAGTAGCTGCCGTGGCCGTGGGAAGTTCGTCGACACGCCGCCGGAGCTAGCCGCCGTCCCAGCAAGTAGGACTCATCCAGGAGCTTCCACCTCACCACCGCCGTCGATTCGCGTCATCACCGTGCCCTCCCGTGCCCCCTAGGTGAGACCTCCGTCTACCACATCGCCGCCGGCGCGGCAGCGCCGCCAAATTTTGGTCGCCGTCGTCGCGTCGCACGTGGACCGTTGGATCTCGATCCAACGGTTGCGTACCGTTTCGTGTTTTAAAAAGAGAGAGAGAGACTGACGGGCGGGCCCCGCTCGTCAGGATTTTATTAATTTCCAACCGCACACTCTGTCGCTGGCATGTAGGCCCCACCTGTCAGCCTTTTCAACATTATCCGGAGAGATTTAATTTCGAATTTAAATTCCTCTCTGAGAAGTCAGTACTGGTCCTGACTTTAAAATTTAATAAACCAAGATTTAGGAATCCAAATAAATCAAACTCAATTGTTCTGGAAAGCTTATGAAATTGTTTAACCAACCCAATTGGTCTCATGTCATTTAATTAAATAAATAAAAAGTATTATTAAAAATACTACAGAAGGTTTAAATTCTAAACTTGTTTGTTTCTGATACTCTGTTAGTCCAAATAATTCCAAACCAATTTTGCTAGCTTAGTACTGCCATGTATTAGCTTCCCTAATTTTGGTAGAATTAATTGTGCAATAGTATTGTTTAGTATTCAGTTGAAGTTTAAATACCTTCTGCACTCAAACATTTAAATATGTTAATTGGTAAACCCAAATGAATTAGGACCAATTTTGTTAGGTCACATTTAGTCATGTTAGTCACCCCTAAAAGGATTTAATTTTTAAGCAACAGAATTTAAATGGTAGCCAAAACTTGATTAATAAGCTTCTGGATTCAAACAAATGTGTAGGGAGTTTAGTAACTCCAATTGAACCAAATCAAATTGTGTTGTCTTCTACACATCAGTAGCTTTCCATAGAATTTTAGTTTGTATTTTTGTGACCAACAGAACTCAAGTTGTGAATTAAACATGTTAACAAGTTTCTGCCATAATTTGACATAAAAAATAATGTTTAATTCAAATATTTTGAAACCAAATTGTATGGTTTGATGTGTGCAGCATCTATGTGTGATGTTCTTGATTGTTGTGTTGAGATGATTGCTTGTATAGCTTAGTGATTGTTTGCATTGTTTGTTTATTAATTAGACGAAAACGTTGACGGATATATCGAGGAAGGAGAGTTTGCTGAAATTGAAGAACAAGAGCAAGATCACTTTGCCAAGCAAGGCAAGCTATTCTCTGAGCTTGCACTACAAACATATGCATCTACTTTCATAACATGTTTTACTCTCAAAGCAAGATTTATAAAACCCATTTCAAAAGTATATGGATATTATTTTGCCACCTATGTAGAAATAAAGATTGTTATATCAAATTATAGGATGGGAAAAACAATTATGTTTATCAAAACTCCTTTGAAATTACTTGTGAGATGATGAAATACCGAGATGTCGGTGTTGGAATGGAGAAGAAGAAAAATGGTGATGTTTATGAAAAATGCACAGTGTGTCCTTGTACTTACGTCAACCATCCGATACCCTGTGCGACCACATCCACCACATATGGGAAAGGCTTAGTCATATAATTTGCTCATATTAGTACTGGATACCTCATCGACGGAGATGACTCCGTCATGCATGAGGGGATAGTGTGTTGGTCATCCCCTGACCCGGGTCCTCGCTCAAACTCTATGAAAGATAAGGAGGAGGATTGAAGGTTCCACCATAAACCGCCGGACAAAACCTATGAGTCCTCACACTTAGATTCCGAAGGGCTGGGTTAAGTGTGTTGGAAAGTGTCATATGGGAAGGATCCTATACTAGCATGAGCAAAGGACAGGCTATGGTCGGCGGCTTACTTCGCATACACCCTGTATGGCGAGACGTGGCGGACACGATGAGTTGCCGGATGGATGTGGGAAAAGCGTGCTACCTCTGCAGAGTGTAAAACTATTCGAATAGCCGAGTCCTCGGATATGGACAGTTGGGAGGCCCTACTTTGACCATGTGCAAGTTTTTGGAAAAGTTTTTAAGTTTAAAAAGAAACTGAATTGGAGATGGTTTACACAGCTATACCACATGGAGTGGTATGAGTTGTTGAAATAGATGGACCATGGTGAGCCATGGTCAGAAACAGGAGGAGTTTTGGTGAACAAATGAGATGGTGGTTTCTTTCAAAAATAGTTATAAAACTCTTCTTACCTTTTTCAATAAAGATATAGAGATGTTTAAAATAAATAAAAGTTGTCAACTAAAATAAAACTAGTGCATACTCATGTTGGGGTAGTTTGCGAGTACATTCAAATGTACTCATATTGGTTTCGTCCCTGGCTATTGACCTAGCCAGACTACGAGGAGGAGCACTACGCCGAGCAGAGTATGGCGACTTCTACGCCAACTAAGGATCTCCACAAGTCAGCTGCCTGTCGGGTTGTCATCGTTAGAATATGATGTCTACTACGCCGTAGCTTCCGCTGATATTTTGGTTTGGCCCATGAAGGCACCTATGTAAGAACTTGGTCTAAATGACCATTTATGTAAGACTTTTATTCGGTACTGTAATGGATGTAAACTTTGGTATCCAATTCGGATTATGTGCAACGACAGACTGATCACGGGATCGTTGTGTTAAGCATAATCGGGTATTTCGGACAGCTAGTCCGGGGTCCCCACAGACTTGGTATCAGAGCCATCCTGACTTTAGGAAACCTTAGTTAGCATGGTCGTTGTCAAATGTTACAAAAGATAATTTCTAAAAAGAAAGGAATGAAGTATTTTCGAAAACTGCTTATCTCCAATCCTCTTACTTATGCAAAATTTTACTCCATTAAATATTACATTTTCCTTGGTATCCCTAAAATTTTGCACACCTCTCATTAAGCTTAAAATTTGACTCACTTGTTGCCATACTATATTAAAATTTTGATATACTTGTCACTAACTAACTTAAAATTTTGCTTAAAAACTGTAGATGGCACTCCATTGGACCGAGTTCGTTCAGCTGGAGAAGGACAGCAAGTTGACGTTTGAGAGGGACTTGTTCGAGTTGACCAAGCTGTTAGGTCGCCCCGCTCCAGAGTTTGAGGGAGCTCAGATTGATGTTCATGGTGTCGGAAGGCTGAGCTGGCTCATCAGGTCGTCAGTTCGCAGGAACATCAAGTCTCCCAGTTCCAGGACGCTCATCTTCACCACCAAGGAGGCCACCTGGGTTGATGGTCTCTGTACTGCTACACAGAGGATGCTAGCCCGACTTTGTGAGGAGCACAAGGCGGAGTTAGTAGACTCCCGTTTCCGGTTCTACGGGAGGCGCAACTGCGATGGACACCCTACTCCTTCACCTTACCACCCGATGTTTGGGAGCTACATCATGGACATGGAGATCTTACTTCAGTGCACTCAGGATGATCTGTTGCGCACTAGGATTCAGCTCCACTTCGACCGCGAGTCGCTCGTTGAGCTTCGCGAGAACGAGATGAAGCTGATGGTGGAGAAGGTTGCTCTTCTCAGGAAGAGGGCCCAGCTGAGGAAGACTATCGTGAAGCTCCGCACGAAGGTGGCAGAGCAGGACGGGCTGATTGAGGATCTAGAGCACCATACTGACGAGATGGAGGAGGAGGGCGAGGATCTCCGCAAGGAGAACGACGCTTTCCTCAGTGACGATGATGACTTCGTGGAGGAGATGGACTGTGAGGAGGAGGATGATGAGGAGGAGTTAGTTGACGAGGAGGAGGAGCCACTCGAGGCACTTCTCGAGGACGAGGAGGAGGATCCCGAGGAGCCAGCCTACCAGTCAGATGCTGACGTGTTAGAGCTGGAGGTTCCACCTCAGTAGGCGAGTGACTTGATCACTACCGCAGGATTAGGTTGACCCCTATAGCTAGTCGAGTCGTAGTAGTGGTTCTTTTGGAAACCAGTTGATGTTGTAAGCTTGATGTTGTAAGCTTGATGTTGTTGTGAACTCCTTGATGTATGTTTGGAAATATAAGTATGTTTGTCTTGTTTAAATCTGTGTGAAATATTTTCATATAAATCCTTAAATTAATCAACCACTTGAGAATCGTCTTTTCCCTTAGTCGAACTTTTCTTGCCTTGCCTCTTATACCCGGTGTGCTTCAGGATGCCGCCCCGTCGCGACAATACGGGAGGATCAGGATCAGCACCACCACCACCGGACCCAACCCCCGCCCAACTTCTCGCACTTATCATGGAGGAACGTGAGAATGCCCGGCAGGAGCGCCAGGCTCATCTCGTTGCCCTGCAACAACTCGCAGCCGCCTATAACAACAACAACAACAACAACAACAACAACAACAACAACAATGGTGGTAATGGCAATGGCAATGAGAACCAGCGATCCACCTTAGGCGATTTTCAGAAGACCAACCCACCCACCTACTCCAAGGGACTTCACCCACTAGAAGCCGATGATTGGCTTCGCACCATCGACAATAATCTTGAAGTTGCTGCTGTGGGAGAAAATGAGAAGTGCTGTATGCAACCCACTATCTCGCTGGACCTGCAAGAGCTTGGTGGGAAACTACCAAGACTCTCCAGCCAGCTGGTCATGTCATCAACTGGGCTGAGTTCCAGGAGAAGTTCCGCAAGAAGCATATTCCTTACGGACTTATTGAGAGGAAGAAGGATGAGTTCCGCAAACTGAGGCAGGGAAGTAAGATGTGGTCGGTTATCTGGATGATTTACCGATTTATCTCGGTATGCTCCTGATGACACCGACAAAGAAGAGAAGAAGATGGAGCGTTTCATGAGTGGACTTCATGATGAACTGCAGTGTGCTCTGGTTATCCATGACTTCCGTGATCTGGAGTCACTTGTGGACAAGGCTATCCAGCTGGAGACCAAGCGCAAGTCTATGTATGAAGGTCGCAAGAGGAGGATGAATGCTCAGGAAGGTTCGAGCAGCCAGAAACCTCGTATCTTTCAGCAGAACCCAGGCCTGCCTATCGTCCACCCCAAGCTCCACGCCCCAATTTCCCTAACCGCCCAAACAACTTCAACCGCCCCAATGACAATAACCGTCCCGGAGGAAACTTCAACAACTTCAACCCCAATGCCAATGTTGTCTGCTTTGAATGCGGCAACAAGGGTCACTACTCCAGACAATGCCCCAATCCTAAGAGGAATGTTCAGCGCCCCAATGCGCCGGCTCCGAACAATGGTCAAGGCCGCAATGGTAATGGAAATGGCAAGAATGCCGCACCCCGCGGAAATGCTGCTGTTGCCAAGGGTCGTCTGCACCACATCAATGCTGAAGAAGCTCAGGATGCTCCGGATGTTGTGCTGGGTACGTTCCTTGTCAACTCAGTACCTGCAACTGTTCTGTTTGATTCTGGTGCTACCCATTCATTTGTTACCCAAGAATTTGTTGCTAAGGGAGGTTTAGTCGAGAGCCTCTTACCCAAACCCATGGTCATCCAAATCCCAGAATCCACCGTAGAGACCAAGATGTTTTGCTCCGATGTACCCCTTGAGATCAAAGGAGAAAAGTTTCCAGTTAACTTAATTGTTCTGGGAACCCAAGGCATCGATGTTATACTCGGTATGAATTGGTTAGCCAAGTACCATGGTCGAATTGACTGTGCTAGAAGAGCTGTATCCATCACCACCGACAAAGAAGTAGAAGTGGAGTATGTGTCTGAAACTAGTCAATCCCACCCAGGCTGCCATGAAAGCATAGCTCGACCTGCCCTAGATGAGATCCGTGTTGTTCACCTGTTCAAGGATGTTTTCCCAGAAGAATTGCCTGGTATGCCGCCAGACCGGGAAATTGAGTTCATAATTGAGCTTATCCCAGGAACCGCCCCTATATCCCAAAGACCTTATCGGATGAATCCGGAAGAGCTGGTTGAGTTGAAGAAGCAATTGGCAGATATGCTCAGCAAAGGACTTGTTCGCCCAAGTGCTTCACCTTGGGGATCACCCATTATATTTGTGGACAAGAGAGACGGTACCACACGCCTGTGTGTGGATTATCGCAAGCTGAATGACGTAACCATTAAAAATAAGTATCCTCTTCCCAAGATCGAGGATCTGTTCGATCAAATGAACGGAGCCCGAGTCTTTTCTAAGATCGATCTTCGGACAGGATACCATCAGTTGAAGATCCGAGAGACAGACATTCCCAAGACTGCCTTCACCACTCGTTACGGGTTGTTTGAATACACCGTGATGTCTTTTGGTCTGACCAATGCCCCAGCCTATTTCATGAATCTCATGAACAAGATTTTCATGGAGTACCTCGACAAGTTCGTGGTAGTTTTCCTTGATGATATCCTTATTTATTCCAAGACCGAAGAAGAGCATGCTGAACACCTGCGTCTAGTTTTGGAGACTCTCCGAGAGCACCAGCTGTATGCCAAGCTTAGCAAGTGTGAGTTTTGGCTCAGTGAAGTGGCATTTCTCGGACATGTTGTGTCTGCCGGAGGAATTTCTGTGGACCCAGAGAAGATTCAAGCTATTATCGACTGGTTATCCCCAACCAATGTGTTTGAAATCCGAAGCTTTCTCGGACTTGCCGGTTATTACCGCAAGTTCGTTGAGGGATTTTCCAGTATAGCCAAACCCATGACCCAACTGTTGAAGAAGGACAAGAAATTTGAATGGACTCAGAAATGTGAGGATAGTTTCCAAGAACTGAAGAAGAGACTAACCTCAGCCCCAATCCTGATCATGCCAGACGTCGCCCAGAGTTTCGACGTGTATTGCGATGCATCACGTCTCGGACTTGGTTGCGTTCTGATGCAAGAAGGCAAAGTGGTGTCGTACCTGTCCCGGCAGTTGCGACCGCATGAAGAGAATTACCCAACCCATGATTTGGAGTTAGCTGCTGTTGTTCTTGCCCTCAAGACGTGGCGTCCCTATCTTGCGGGACATCGCTGCGAGGTCTATACAGATCACAAAAGCTTGAAGTATATTTTCACCCAGAAAGATCTGAACCTGCGACAGAGGAGATGGATGGAATTAATCAAGGATTATGATATTGGAATCCATTATCACCCTGGAAAGGCTAATGTAGTTGCCGATGCCCTTAGTCGCAAACCTTGCACCCTGAATGCCCTGATCCAAGCCGAACAGCCAGCCTTGTTCAAAGAGTTCCAAGATTTTGGACTAGAGCTTGTTAGCCATGGTTATCTCGCCAATTTAGAGTTAACCCCAACCCTGATGGATCAAATCAAAGAAGCCCAGAAAGGTCATGAAAGCATAGAGGGAATTAGGAAGAAGATTTCTGTAACATCCCAAAATCTGTAACCCAGTTTTATTAGTCGAAAATGTGGGCCAACAAAAATTTTCTGTTACTTTATGTGTGCTTGCTTATGTTGCTTGCTTGAGTTGTGTTTGTTTGAAATAAAAATTTAAAGAAAAGAAAAGAAACAAAATAAAAACTCCCACATAAAATCATGTGACACGAGTCACACAAATTTCCTCTTATAAAGAAAATCAAATTTTGTTTTCAAAACAAATTCAGAGGGGTGACATGTGATCACTCTCTCTTGTTCTCATATTCTTTTCCCTCTCTAAAAATATTTCTAAAATTCCTAAATTCAAATTCCAATACTTTCTTGAACTTTCCCAAAACACAAAATGTGCTATGTTGCACATATCCAAAAATTTCTAGCACCACACCAACAATCCCTACTTTGCTTGTGAGAATCAAGTGTGGAGTTAAATTCAAGAAAATCGGATTTAATTTTCGTTGAGGCAATTCGTCGAGCACGTGGTAAACACTGCCCGTGTTCATCCTCTACTCCACGAAACCGAGATCAAATCGGTCGATTTGATCGATCCCTGCAAGGTTTGCTTGCTCTACACTCTCTCCCTCACTCCCCTCAGTCGATCAAGCAAGTGGGAAGCGTGGAAATTGGTTGTGTGGGCTCGTGGCCGTCGCCGGACGCACGCCACCGTGCGGTGCACGGTGTCGACGACAGAACCGTGCGTGCAAGCCGCTCCCTGGCCCAGCCCTGCCCCCGTCCACTCCCTCACCTCTCACCGCACGCGCCTGGAAGGACAAGACTGAACCCTGAAGCCCTGAGGCGCCGTGCGCCAGCCGCCGTGTCGCCGCTCGCCGAGCTCTGGCCGCGCGTGGACGCCGACCCCATTCCTCACCTCCACGCCACCCCAGCCCGCGTGGCTCGCCGCAGACACGCCCCTGCCACCCAGCAACATCAGGGACACATCCCCGTCGACCCTCGTGGCCTGCAGACGCCGCATCGATCCATCCTCTCCACGGACGCGCCATGGCCGCCGTGCCGTGTCAAGCTCGTTCACGCCGCAGTGTGTGCACCCCTCTCCCCCTACGCCCTAGCTAGGCACCCTAGGGTCGTCGCCGTGCAGCACCGCCCCCACTGGCGTGCTATCCCCCTCCCTAGACCACTCCTGCGCCCCGTCCACCGCACGCCGTGGTTCGGCTATAAAAAGCCACCGCACCCGTGCCTCCACACCTCACCACCGCTCACTCCAGCACCCCTCCCTCACTCTCCACCCCTCAGCGCCCCGCTAGGAGAGCGGTGACGCTGTCCCGCAAGCCCAGGCCGCCTTGAGCGTCCTCGATTGCCCGCCGGAGTTGAGGAAGAAGCCGTGCACGGACAGGTCGTGCCCCTCTTCCCCTCTCCCCTCTCTGGCCCATCCTAGCCTCACCATTACCCCCGCACTTACCCGCCGCCGTTTCCCCGTGTTTGGAGCACAGACGCGGAGCAGAAGGAGCACCGGAGTTGCAGCACGGCCGCGGAGGTGGAGTTGCTCGCCGTCGCCGCCAGAAGCTTCCCCAGCAAGCACACCTCATCCCAGAGGCTTCCCCACGATCCCCGCCATCGATCCACCTCTTTCCGCAACCTCCCGAGCCCTAGGTGAGTTTCCCCGTGCTTCTCGCCGTCGCCGGAGCCGCGGCGCCGCCCGCCTGAGGTCGTCGATGACCGCGAGCTCCAGGCGCCGTTCGATTAGAAATCGACGGTAGCGTACCGGTTCGCGTAATTAGTCGCTGACTGGTGGACCCCACCCGTCAGCGTTTTAAATTTAAAACGCGCGCGCGGAGCGTTCCGTTGAGTCGCCGACGGGCGGACCCCACCCGTCAGGGTTTTCACCTTTATCCAGTTTTTCGAATTTGAATTCTTTTCTGAAGTTCAGTACTGGACTCGGTTTAGAAATTCAACAACTTTAGTTCTAGCAGTCCAAATAAATCAAACTCAACTGTTCTGGAAAGTCTATGAAATTCTTTAACTCACCAAAGTGGTCTCACTCCATTTAATTAAATAATAAAAATGCATTATTAAAAATGCTCCAGAAGGTTTAAAACACTAAACCATTTGTTTCTGGAGTTATATTAATCCAAATGACTTGAAACCAATTTTGGTAGCTTTGTATTAGGATCCTTTAGCTCCCCAAATTTTGGTAGAATTAATTGAGTAGTATAAAATCCTTAGCCTTTGGTTGAACTTCAGTGCACCCTTCTGCACTAAAACAATTAGTGTGAACTGTTGGTAGATCCAATTGATCTAAAACCAATTTTGTTAGGTCACACTCAACCAAGGTTAGATACCCCTAAAAGGATTTAATTTTTGGAGCAACCAAATTTGTTTGGTAGCTAAAACTTGTTTAAAACCCTTCTGAAGTAAAACAGATGTGTAGGGAGTTTTGTAACTCCAAATGATCCCAAACCAATTGGGTGATCTTCTACACACCAGTAGCTATCCATAGAATTTTAGTTTGAATTTTTGTGACAAACATAGATTAAATGGTGAATTAATTAGTGTACAACTAGTTTCTGCCTTAGTTTGAAATTAATTAAATAAAATTTAATTCAATCAATTTGAAACCACCTTGTGTTGCTTGATGTATACAGTAGCTATTTGCAGCATTGTGATTGTTATGATGTGTTGATGCTTGAGCTAGTATAGTGATTGTTTGTTTTGATTGTTTAACGTTTAGACGATACCGTTGACGGATTTATCGAGGAAGGAGGTTTTATTGAACCAGAAGACCAGGATCAGTACCACTTTGTGGATCAAGGCAAGCTACTTCACTGAGCTTGCATTTATATACTTCTACTTTAATCAAAAGAGTTGTTCAAAAGTATCGATGATTTTTGAAAAACCCCTTTTTCAAAACAATGAAAACTATTTTGCCACCCTATGTAGAAATATAGGGTAGCTACTTTACAACTATAGGATGGGAAAAACAATGTTTACTCAAAACCCCTTTTGAAAATACTTGAATGAAGGTGAAGTACCGAAAGGTCGGTACGAAGGTGAAGAACCAGAGAATGGTGTTGTTTCGGGAAAGAAAAAAAAATGCACATTGTGTCCTTGTACTTACATCCCCAGCCGAAAATCTGTGCGACCACATTTACCCACATATGGGCAAGGGCGTAGTCATATAATTTGCTCGTGTTAGTACTGGATGCCTCAATAGCGAGGATGACCTCGTTCCATGAGGGGATGGTCTGAGGACCTACCCCCTGACCTGGGTCCTCTTCATTGTTGTCTACCGGAAGCCGGTATGGATGTGTCGGAGGAAGAGGATTGAAGGGCTCCCTTGGGTCCGCCGGGCAGAACTACGAGTCCCCACACTTAGTTTCTGAGGATTTGAGTGTCGGTGGAAAGTGTCGTAGCGGCAGGGTCCTATACTAGCATGAGCAAAGGACAGGCTATGGCCGGGAACTCAACTTCGCATACCTCTGGTATGGCGGGACGTGGCTGACACGATGAGTGACCGGATGGGTGTGGGAAAAGCGTACTACCTCTGCAGAGGGTAAAACTATTCGAATAGCCGAGTCCTCGGATATGGACAGTTGGGAAGAACTACTAAGGCTATGTGCAAAGTTTTGCAAACTCTGGAGTTGTGTTGAGGAAATTGACTTGGAAAGGGTTATTTCCCACCTGTGCCAATGAGTTGGTACGAGGTGGTGAGGGGTTTGGAACCATAACCAGGTTATGGTTGGATACCGGAGGAGCTCCGGAGAAACAGCTAAAATGGTGTTTTCTTAAAGGATAGGTTATAAACTTCTTCACACCCCCTTTTCTATTAAAAAGGTTTTTAAAGATTTTTCAAATAAAAGTTTTTAAGAGATAAAAATCTAGTGCTACTCAAGTTGGGGTAGTTTGCGAGTACAATCAAATGTACTCATATTGGTTTCGTCCCTGGCTATTGTCTTAGCCAGATTTCGAGGAGCCCTACGTTGAAGAGGAGTTCGGCGACGTCTATGCGAACTAAGATCTTCATAAGTCAGCTGCCTGTCGGGTGTTGTCGAGTTGGTTTAGCCCTACTACCGTAGCTTCCGCTGAATAAAGATGGTTTGGCCCTTGAAGGCACCTATGTATAATTAGGCCTGTATGGCCAGGTTTGTAAGACTTTAAACTCGGTATTGTATGGATGTAAACTTTGGTATTCAGTTCGGATTATGTGCAACGACAGACTGATCACGGGATCGTTGTGAGCATAATCGGGTATTTCGGACAGCTAGTCCGGGGTCCCCACAGAGCTGGTATCAGAGCCATCCTGACTTTAGGAGACCTTAGTTAACATGGGCGTTAGCTAGAGTTACAAAAGTTAATTTCTAAAACAAGGAATGAAGTATTTTCGAAAATTTCTTATCTCCCTAACCTCCCATTTATGCCAAAACCTTATACTCATTAAGAGTTGTCTTTTCTTGAACCCTTAAAATTTTGCACACTTGCTACTCCATTAAGTTTACATTATGTACTCATGTCACCTAACTAACTTAAAATTTTGCTTAAAATTTGTAGATGGCACCCAACGTCACCGAGTTCGTCCAAGTTAGGAAGGACGGCCTGCTGATGTTCGAGCAGGACCTGTACGAGTTGAGCCAGATTTTGGGACGCCCTGTTCCAGAGTTTGAGGGAACTCAGGTCGATTCCCTCGGTGATGGGAACCTGTCCTGGCTCATCAAGTCGTCCGTCCGAGGCAGGATTCAGCCACCCCGTTCCAAGGACTTGGTCTACTCCACGATGGACACTACTTGGGTTGACGGTCTGACCCGAGTTATGCAGAGGCTACTAGCCCGCCTTTGTGAGGAGCACAAGGACGAGCTGGTGGGCACTCGTTTCCAGTACTTCGGAAGGCGTGACGACGATGGAAACCCCACCTACCCCGCGCAGCACACTCTCTTCGGCGAGTACATCACCGACATGGAGGTGCTACTTCACGACACCCAGGAGAACCTGCGCGATGCTAGACTCAAGGTTCACTTCCAGCGTAGCTCCCTCGACGATGCCCGAGACCGTGAGACCCAGCTAAAGTGGGAGAATGATAATCTCCGCCTGAAGCTGGCCCGTCAGAGGAGGTCTATCGTCAGGCTCCGCAAGACGGTAGCAGAGCAGAACGAGATGATAGACGAGATGGAGCAGCAGGCGAACGAGATGGAGGAGGAGGGCGAGGATCTCCGCAAGGAGAACAGTGCCTTCATCAGTGATGATGAGGACTACCTTGAGGAGATGGATTACGAGGAGGAGGACGACGAGGAGGAGTTAGTTGACGAGGAGGAGGAGCCGTCTGAGCCAGTTCTCGAGGAGGAGGATCCCGAGGAGCCACCCTACGACTCAGACGTTGAGGTCGTCGAGCCTGGGGTTCCACCTCAGTAGTTGAGCGACGAGAGCACTACCTTAGGACTGTGTCGACCCCCCCTATGCGAGTAGAGTGTGTGTGATGGTTCCTAGTGAAATCATGTAGTATGTACATTAGGTGTAGTAGGATGTTGTAAGCTTGATGTGTGAACTCCTTGATGTGATGATTGTGTTGAATAAATGTGATGGTCTTGTTTGACTAGTGTTTCATCAACCACCCCCTTTGTGACTTCATCGTTAGCCAAAGCCTCTTTGCCTTGCCTCTTATATCGTATCTATTCCAGGATGACGAACACTCGCCACAACCAGCACGCGGCACCACCACCACCGCCAGAACCCACCGCTGCTCAACTGCTTGCGATCATCATGGAGGATCGCCAAGCTGCCCGGGAAGAGCGTCAAGCTCATCTCGCCGCCCTGCAGCAACTTGCCGCTGCCCACGCCAACCAGAACCACAATGGTGGCAATGGAAATGGCGACGAGGGTGGAAATCAACGCTCTACCCTGAGTGACTTCCAGAAGACCACACCGCCCACCTATTCCAAGGGACTTCACCCCCTGGAAGCAGATGACTGGATCCGCACTATTGAGAACGACCTGGAAGTTGCCTCGGTGGGAGAGAATGAGAAGGTCCTGTATGCTACCCACTACCTTGCTGGACCCGCAAGAGCTTGGTGGGAGACTACCAAGACCCTCCAGCACGCAGGTCATGTCATTACCTGGGAGGAGTTCAAGGACAAATTCCGCAAGAAGTTCATCTCTAGCGGTCTTATCGAGAGGAAGAAGGATGAGTTCCGTAAGCTAAGGCAGGCAGGCAGAGATGTGGTTGGTTACCTGGATGAGTTTACCGATCTTGCTCGGTATGCTCCTGAAGATACCGACACGGAGAAGAAGAAGATGGAGCGTTTTCTGAATGGACTCCATGATGAGATGCAATGTGCCTTGGTTGTCCAGGACTTCCGTGATCTGGAGTCACTTGTGGACAAGGCCATTCAGCTGGAGACCAAGCGCAAGTCCATGTTTGAAGGCCGCAAGAGAAGGATGAATATTCAGGAAGGTTCCAGCAGTCAGAAACCCCGCACCTTCCAGCCAGCACCCAAGCCAGTTTATCGACCACCCCCAGCTCCACGTCCCAACTATCCCAACCGTCCCAACAGCAACAACAATGTCCCCCGCCCAAACATCAACAACAACTACCGCCCCAATGGCAACAATCGTCCCGGAGGAAACACCAACACTTTTACCCCTACTGCCAGCGTTGTCTGCTTTGAATGCGGCAACAAGGGTCATTACTCCCGAGACTGCCCCAATCCCAAGAGGAATGCTCCACGCCCCAATGCCCCTGCACCTAATCCTGGACAAGGCCGAAATGGGAATGGAAATGGCAAGAATGCTGCACCCCGTGGCAATGCTGCTGTTGCAAGAGGCCGTCTGAACCACATCAACACTGAAGAAGCCCAGGAAGCGCCAGATGTTGTGCTGGGTACGTTCCTTGTCAACTCAGTACCTGCCACTGTCCTGTTTGATTCTGGTGCTACCCATTCCTTTGTTACCAAGGAGTTTGTTGTTAAGGGAGGTCTAGTCGGGAACCTCTTGTCCAAACCCCTGCTTATACAAACCCCAGAGTTCCTAGTAGAGACCAAGCTGTTTTGTCCCGACGTCTCTCTTGAGATCAAAGGAGAAAACTTTCCAGCCGATCTAATCATTCTAGGAACCCAAGGCATAGATGTCATTCTGGGCATGAATTGGTTAGCAAAGTATCATGGTCGTATCGACTGTGCCAGAAGAGCGTATCTCTCACCACAGACGAAGGAACTGAAGTGGAGTATGCTTCACAAGCCAACAATCCCAACCCTGTTGTCATGAAGGCATAGCCCGACCAACCCTAGATGAGATCCGTGTGGTCCATCTATTCAAGGATGTTTTTCCGAGGAATTGCCTGGTATGCCGCCAGACCGGGATATTGAGTTCGTGATTGAACTTATTCCTGGAACATCCCCTATATCTCAGAACCCTACCGGATGAATCCAGAAGAACTGGTGGAATTGAAGAAGCAGTTAGCTGATCAGCTCAGTAAAGGTTGATTCGCCCAAGCGCATCACCTTGGGGATCACCTATCATCTTCGTGGACAAAAGAGACGGTACCACACGCCTGTGTGTGGATTATCGCAAGCTCAATGATGTAACCATCAAGAACAAGTATCCCCTGCCCAAGATCGAGGATCTGTTCGATCAGATGAACGGAGCCCGAGTCTTTTCTAAGATCGATCTTCGGACAGGTTATCACCAGTTGAAGATTCGAGAGTCTGACATTCCCAAACCGCCTTCACCACCGATACGGATTGTTTGAATACACCGTTATGTCCTTTGGCTTGACCAATGCCCCTGCTTATTTCATGAATCTCATGAATAAGATTTCATGGAGTACCTCGACAAGTTCGTGGTTGTCTTCATTGATGATATCCTTATCTACTCCAAGACTGAAGAAGAGCATGCTGAACATCTGCGTTTGGTTTTGGAGACCCTCAGAGAACACAAACTATATGCCAAACTTAGCAAGTGTGAATTTTGGCTAAGTGAAGTGGCATTCCTCGGACATGTTGTGTCTGCAGGAGGAATCTCTGTTGACCCCGAGAAAATCAAAGCCATTCTAGACTGGAAATCACCACCAGTGTAACGGAAATCCGAAGTTTTCTCGGACTAGCGGTTATTACCGCAAGTTCGTTGAAGGATTCTCCAGTATAGCCAAACCCATGACCCAGTTGTTGAAGAAGGATAAGAAGTTTGAATGGACCCAGAAGTGTGAAGATAGTTTCAAGAACTGAAGAAGAGACTGACTTCAGCCCCAATCCTAATCATGCCAGACGTCACCAAGAGTTTCGACGTGTATTGTGATGCTTCACGTCTCGGACTTGGTTGCGTTCTGATGCAAGAAGGAAAAGTTGTGTCGTACCTGTCTCGACAGTTGCGACCGCATGAGGAGAATTACCCAACCCATGACCTGGAGTTAGCAGCTGTGGTTTTTGCTTTGAAAACATGGCGACCCTATCTTGTGGGTCATCGCTGTGAGGTCTACACAGATCACAAAAGCTGAAGTACATTTTCACTCAGAAGGAGTTGAATCTGAGGCAGAGAAGGTGGATGGAATTGATTAAGGACTATGATGTCGGAATTCATTACCATCCCGGAAAAGCCAATGTGGTAGCCGATGCCCTAAGCCGGAAGCCATGCACCCTGAATACCCTAATCCAAGCAGAGCAGCCAACCTTATTTAAGGAGTTCGAAGATTTCGGACTTGAATTGGTTAGCTATGGATATCTTGCCAACCTGGAGTTAGCCCCAACCCTGTTGGACCAAATCAAAGAAGCCCAGAAGGGTCATGAGAGTATTGAAGGTATTAAGAAAAAGGTACCCCTTGATAAAGCACCTGGTTTTGCCATAGATGCTGAAGGAGTTCTGAGATTCAAAGGACGCCTATGTGTGCCCGATGATAAGGAACTTAAAGGTCTAATCCTGAAAGAAGCCCACAATACCCCATACTCGATCCACCCCGGAGGAACCAAGATGTACCAAGATCTTCGTGAGAAGTTTTGGTGGCATGGAATGAAGCGGGAAATTGGATCTTTCGTGGCCAAGTGTGATAATTGTCAGCGAGTCAAAGCAGAGCATCAGCGCCCTGCCGGATTGCTCCAACCCCTTAAGACCCCCGAGTGGAAATGGGATGAAATTGGAATGGATTTTATTACCGGACTTCCTAGGTCAAACCGAGGCCATGATTCAATCTGGGTCATAGTCGATCGATTGACCAAGGTTGCCCATTTCATTCCGTCAACACCACTTATAGAGGGAACCAGTTAGCAGACTTGTATATTTCCAGAATAGTAAGCCTGCACGGAGTGCCTAAGAGGATTGTATCTGACAGAGGCACGCAGTTCACCTCACGATTCTGGAAAGCTCTTCATGAAGCCCTCGGAACCCATTATCATTCAGCACAGCCTATCACCCTCAGACCGGAGGACAGACTGAGCGAGTAAACCAGATTCTGGAAGATATGCTTCGTGCATGTGTCCTAGCCTATGGCTCTAAATGGGAAGATTGCCTTCCATTTGCAGAGTTTTCCTATAACAATAGTTATCAGTCTAGCCTGCAAATGGCCCCATTTGAAGCACTTTACGGCAAGAAGTGTCGTACACCTTGAACTGGTCCGAGACCGGAGAAGGAAAAGTGTTTGGACCAGATACCCTCCGTGAAGCCGAGGAGCAAGTCCAACTTATCCGTGAGCGTCTCAAAACAGCCCAATCCCGTCAGAAAAGTTATGCTGATCCCAAGCGTCGTGACGTCACTTTTCAACCTGGAGATTTTGTCTATCTTCGGGTGACACCACTCAAAGGGATGCAACGTTTCCATGTCAAAGGAAAGTTGGCACCCAGATATATTGGACCTTTCAAGATTCTTGCCCGTCGCGGAGAGTAGCCTATCAGTTAGAGTTACCCCCAGAACTATCGGAATTTCATGATGTCTTCCACATTTCCCTGCTCCGGAAGTGTCTTGAAGTTCCTGACCAGCCTGACGTTTTCAAGAACATTGACCACCAATCATCGACCTGAACCGACCTGACTTATCGTGAGAGACCATCAAAATTCTCGACGAAGATATTCGTCTCACCCGGAGGAACAAGATCAAGTTTTACAAAGTCCAGTGGACTAATCATTCCGAAGAGGAAGCAACTTGGGAACGTGAGGACTATCTTAGAAGCGAGTTTCCCAACCTCTTTAGCACCTAAGCCTAGAAAATCTCGGGACGAGATTTATTCTAAGGGGGGAAGGATCTGTAACATCCCAAATCTGTAACCCAGTTTTATTAGTCGAAAATGTGGGCCAACAAAAATTTTCTGTTACTTTATGTGTGCTTGCTTATGTTGCTTGCTTGAGTTGTGTTTGTTTGAAATAAAAATTTAAAGAAAAGAAAAGAAACAAAATAAAAACTCCCACATAAAATCATGTGACACGAGTCACACAAATTTCCTCTTATAAAGAAAATCAAATTTTGTTTTCAAAACAAATTCAGAGGGGTGACATGTGATCACTCTCTCTTGTTCTCATATTCTTTTCCCTCTCTAAAAATATTTCTAAAATTCCTAAATTCAAATTCCAATTCTTTCTTGAACTTTCCCAAAACACAAAATGTGCTATGTTGCACATATCCAAAAATTTCTAGCACCACACCAACAATCCCTACTTTGCTTGTGAGAATCAAGTGTGGAGTTAAATTCAAGAAAATCGGATTTAATTTTCGTTGAGGCAATTCGTCGAGCACGTGGTAAACACTGCCCGTGTTCATCCTCTACTCCACGAAACCGAGATCAAATCGGTCGATTTGATCGATCCCTGCAAGGTTTGCTTGCTCTACACTCTCTCCCTCACTCCCCTCAGTCGATCAAGCAAGTGGGAAGCGTGGAAATTGGTTGTGTGGGCTCGTGGCCGTCGCCGGACGCACGCCACCGTGCGGTGCACGGTGTCGACGACAGAACCGTGCGTGCAAGCCGCTCCCTGGCCCAGCCCTGCCCCCGTCCACTCCCTCACCTCTCACCGCACGCGCCTGGAAGGACAAGACTGAACCCTGAAGCCCTGAGGCGCCGTGCGCCAGCCGCCGTGTCGCCGCTCGCCGAGCTCTGGCCGCGCGTGGACGCCGACCCCATTCCTCACCTCCACGCCACCCCAGCCCGCGTGGCTCGCCGCAGACACGCCCCTGCCACCCAGCAACATCAGGGACACATCCCCGTCGACCCTCGTGGCCTGCAGACGCCGCATCGATCCATCCTCTCCACGGACGCGCCATGGCCGCCGTGCCGTGTCAAGCTCGTTCACGCCGCAGTGTGTGCACCCCTCTCCCCCTACGCCCTAGCTAGGCACCCTAGGGTCGTCGCCGTGCAGCACCGCCCCCACTGGCGTGCTATCCCCCTCCCTAGACCACTCCTGCGCCCCGTCCACCGCACGCCGTGGTTCGGCTATAAAAAGCCACCGCACCCGTGCCTCCACACCTCACCACCGCTCACTCCAGCACCCCTCCCTCACTCTCCACCCCTCAGCGCCCCGCTAGGAGAGCGGTGACGCTGTCCCGCAAGCCCAGGCCGCCTTGAGCGTCCTCGATTGCCCGCCGGAGTTGAGGAAGAAGCCGTGCACGGACAGGTCGTGCCCCTCTTCCCCTCTCCCCTCTCTGGCCCATCCTAGCCTCACCATTACCCCCGCACTTACCCGCCGCCGTTTCCCCGTGTTTGGAGCACAGACGCGGAGCAGAAGGAGCACCGGAGTTGCAGCACGGCCGCGGAGGTGGAGTTGCTCGCCGTCGCCGCCAGAAGCTTCCCCAGCAAGCACACCTCATCCCAGAGGCTTCCCCACGATCCCCGCCATCGATCCACCTCTTTCCGCAACCTCCCGAGCCCTAGGTGAGTTTCCCCGTGCTTCTCGCCGTCGCCGGAGCCGCGGCGCCGCCCGCCTGAGGTCGTCGATGACCGCGAGCTCCAGGCGCCGTTCGATTAGAAATCGACGGTAGCGTACCGGTTCGCGTAATTAGTCGCTGACTGGTGGACCCCACCCGTCAGCGTTTTAAATTTAAAACGCGCGCGCGGAGCGTTCCGTTGAGTCGCCGACGGGCGGACCCCACCCGTCAGGGTTTTCACCTTTATCCAGTTTTTCGAATTTGAATTCTTTTCTGAAGTTCAGTACTGGACTCGGTTTAGAAATTCAACAACTTTAGTTCTAGCAGTCCAAATAAATCAAACTCAACTGTTCTGGAAAGTCTATGAAATTCTTTAACTCACCAAAGTGGTCTCACTCCATTTAATTAAATAATAAAAATGCATTATTAAAAATGCTCCAGAAGGTTTAAAACACTAAACCATTTGTTTCTGGAGTTATATTAATCCAAATGACTTGAAACCAATTTTGGTAGCTTTGTATTAGGATCCTTTAGCTCCCCAAATTTTGGTAGAATTAATTGAGTAGTATAAAATCCTTAGCCTTTGGTTGAACTTCAGTGCACCCTTCTGCACTAAAACAATTAGTGTGAACTGTTGGTAGATCCAATTGATCTAAAACCAATTTTGTTAGGTCACACTCAACCAAGGTTAGATACCCCTAAAAGGATTTAATTTTTGGAGCAACCAAATTTGTTTGGTAGCTAAAACTTGTTTAAAACCCTTCTGAAGTAAAACAGATGTGTAGGGAGTTTTGTAACTCCAAATGATCCCAAACCAATTGGGTGATCTTCTACACACCAGTAGCTATCCATAGAATTTTAGTTTGAATTTTTGTGACAAACATAGATTAAATGGTGAATTAATTAGTGTACAACTAGTTTCTGCCTTAGTTTGAAATTAATTAAATAAAATTTAATTCAATCAATTTGAAACCACCTTGTGTTGCTTGATGTATACAGTAGCTATTTGCAGCATTGTGATTGTTATGATGTGTTGATGCTTGAGCTAGTATAGTGATTGTTTGTTTTGATTGTTTAACGTTTAGACGATACCGTTGACGGATTTATCGAGGAAGGAGGTTTTATTGAACCAGAAGACCAGGATCAGTACCACTTTGTGGATCAAGGCAAGCTACTTCACTGAGCTTGCATTTATATACTTCTACTTTAATCAAAAGAGTTGTTCAAAAGTATCGATGATTTTTGAAAAACCCCTTTTTCAAAACAATGAAAACTATTTTGCCACCCTATGTAGAAATATAGGGTAGCTACTTTACAACTATAGGATGGGAAAAACAATGTTTACTCAAAACCCCTTTTGAAAATACTTGAATGAAGGTGAAGTACCGAAAGGTCGGTACGGAGGTGAAGAACCAGAGAATGGTGTTGTTTCGGGAAAGAAAAAAAAATGCACATTGTGTCCTTGTACTTACATCCCCAGCCGAAAATCTGTGCGACCACATTTACCCACATATGGGCAAGGGCGTAGTCATATAATTTGCTCGTGTTAGTACTGGATGCCTCAATAGCGAGGATGACCTCGTTCCATGAGGGGATGGTCTGAGGACCTACCCCCTGACCTGGGTCCTCTTCATTGTTGTCTACCGGAAGCCGGTATGGATGTGTCGGAGGAAGAGGATTGAAGGGCTCCCTTGGGTCCGCCGGGCAGAACTACGAGTCCCCACACTTAGTTTCTGAGGATTTGAGTGTCGGTGGAAAGTGTCGTAGCGGCAGGGTCCTATACTAGCATGAGCAAAGGACAGGCTATGGCCGGGAACTCAACTTCGCATACCTCTGGTATGGCGGGACGTGGCTGACACGATGAGTGACCGGATGGGTGTGGGAAAAGCGTACTACCTCTGCAGAGGGTAAAACTATTCGAATAGCCGAGTCCTCGGATATGGACAGTTGGGAAGAACTACTAAGGCTATGTGCAAAGTTTTGCAAACTCTGGAGTCGTGTTGAGGAAATTGACTTGGAAAGGGTTATTTCCCACCTGTGCCAATGAGTTGGTACGAGGTGGTGAGGGGTTTGGAACCATAACCAGGTTATGGTTGGATACCGGAGGAGCTCCGGAGAAACAGCTAAAATGGTGTTTTCTTAAAGGATAGGTTATAAACTTCTTCACACCCCCTTTTCTATTAAAAAGGTTTTTAAAGATTTTTCAAATAAAAGTTTTTAAGAGATAAAAATCTAGTGCCTACTCAAGTTGGGGTAGTTTGCGAGTACAATCAAATGTACTCATATTGGTTTCGTCCCTGGCTATTGTCTTAGCCAGATTTCGAGGAGCCCTACGTTGAAGAGGAGTTCGGCGACGTCTATGCGAACTAAGATCTTCATAAGTCAGCTGCCTGTCGGGTGTTGTCGAGTTGGTTTAGCCCTACTACCGTAGCTTCCGCTGAATAAAGATGGTTTGGCCCTTGAAGGCACCTATGTATAATTAGGCCTGTATGGCCAGGTTTGTAAGACTTTGAACTCGGTATTGTATGGATGTAAACTTTGGTATTCAGTTCGGATTATGTGCAACGACAGACTGATCACGGGATCGTTGCGTCGAGCATAATCGGGTATTTCGGACAGCTAGTCCGGGGTCACCACAATTTCCCTCGGCAAAGCACCCGGTTTTACCGAAGATGCTGAAGGAGTGCTGAAATTCAATGACCGCATCTGTGTGCCCAATGTCACGGAACTTAAGGAGTTAATCCTGAAGGAGGCCCATGAGACCCCTTATTCAATCCACCCCGGCGGAACCAAAATGTACTAAGACCTTCGAGAAAGATTTTGGTGGCATGGAATGAAGCGAGAGATTGGTTCATTCGTAGCCAAGTGTGACATCTGCCAGCGAGTTAAGGCTGAACATCAGCGACCCGCTGGATTGCTTCAACCTTTGAAAATTCCCGAGTGGAAGTGGGATGAGATTGGAATGGATTTTATTACCGGACTTCCAAGATCCAACCGAGGCCATGATTCAATCTGGGTCATCGTTGATCGACTGACCAAGGTTGCCCATTTCATCCCTGTCAATACCACCTATCGGGGACATCAGTTGGCAGACTTGTATATTTCCAGAATAGTGAGCCTGCATGGTGTGCCTAAGAAGATTGTATCTGATAGAGGCACGCAATTCACCTCAAGATTCTGGAAATCCCTTCATGAAGCCCTCGGAACCAAGCTAGCATTTAGCACAGCTTATCATCCCCAGACTGATGGCCAAACCGAACGAGTAAACCAGATATTGGAGGACATGCTTCGTGCCTGTGTTCTATCCTATGGTTCCAAGTGGGAAGATTGTCTTCCGTTTGCAGAGTTCTCGTACAACAACAGTTATCAGTCTAGTCTGCAAATGGCCCCTTTTGAAGCCCTTTACGGCAAGAAGTGTCGTACACCCCTGAATTGGTCTGATACCGGAGAAAGCAAATTGTTCGGACCAGATACCCTCCGTGAAGCTGAAGAGCAAGTTCAGCTTATTCGTGAACGCCTCAAAACTGCCCAATCCCGTCAGAAGAGTTACGCTGACACCAAGCGCCGTGACCTCACCTTCAACGTCGGAGATTATGTTTATCTCCGAGTGACACCCCTCAAGGGAATGCAGCGTTTCCATGTCAAAGGAAAATTAGCGCCAAGGTATATTGGACCCTTCAAGGTCCTTGCTCGTCGAGGAGAAGTATCCTATCAGCTGGAGTTACCCCAGGAGTTAGGAGATTATCATGATGTCTTCCACATTTCCTTGCTCCGGAAGTGTCTTGAAGTTCCTGACCAGCCTGATGTTTTCAAAAACATCGACCACCTCTCCATCGACCTGAACCAAGATTTGACTTATCGTGAGAGACCTCTCAAGATTCTCGAAGAAGATGTTCGTGTTACCCGAAGACGTGCGATTAAGTTCTACAAAGTCCAGTGGACTAACCACTCCGAAGAAGAAGCAACTTGGGAACGCGAAGACTATCTTAGAAGCGAATTCCCAGACCTCCTTGATACCCAAGCCTAAGCAAATCTCGGGACGAGATTTATTTTAAGGGGGGAAGGATTGTAACATCCCAAAAATATTATCAATATTATGTTCCCAAAAATGAGAGCCAACAAAAACTTTTTGTTGTTTATTGTATGTTAATTGCTTTTTGGTACTTGAGTTGTTGTTCTTGCTGTTTGTGTGAATGTTTGCTCTAGTGAACACTAGTAAGAAAGAAAGAAAACAAAATACCAAAATCAAAGCAAGAAAATAAAAGTGACAAGTTGTCACTTAAAAATCTCAAAGTGACAAACTCAATTATTTTCAAACCAAAGTCAGTGGAGATGTAATGTAAACACTCCCATTTTGTTCCTACCACTTTCCCCTCTCAAATATTATTTTTGAACTAGTTTTAAAATTCTAAAATAAAAACAAATTGAAATAAATTAAAATAACATAAACAAAGTACTATGAAAGAAAATGTTGCAAAACATTTTATTTTGCAAAACCAATTTTTGTGGAGCTTCTGTACACTATGGTGAGGCCCCACAAATTTTGGCAAATTTTTATAAATTGATTTAGTACCTCAAATAAAATCAAGAAGTGCTTCTGGTTTAAACAGAAGGACGGAAATGTAAATAGAAGAAAGAAAAAGGAAAATCAACAACGCAGAGGAGGCAGGGGGCAATTTGCAAAATGTGCATCGTCTTCCTCTCTCCCTCGCCCCGAAGTGCCGCCGTGTCGCCCTGTCGTGCCCTCGCCGATTTCGAGCCGCCCAGGCTCCCCCCCTGCGCGCGCACCCGGTGCCTCTGCTGCCTCTGCGTGCAGGAGAGAGCACTCGAGCCCCTCCCCGCGCCTTTACGCCGCCCTTTTCCCCGATGCCTCGCCGTGGCACCCGCGGCGTTGCCGGCCAAATTGGCCCAGCTCTCTGCGCCTCGACACGCGCAGCTCGACCCACACCTTCTAGAACACCTCCGGACCCCGGTAGGCACCGCGTCTCCACGTACCCTGCACCGCCGCGTCGGATTTGAGAAGAAATATCTCGCCGGAACGCCATGGACGCCGTCCGTGCGCTCCGTCCACGATACGCCGGCCCCCGCCTATAAAACCACCCCCAGACCGCGCCAGGAACACCACGCCACTCCCCACCCTCTCCACTCACCTCTGTGCACCGCCAGAAGGGAGTGAGCGCCGCCCGTGCTTCTCTGAACCTCGCCGTGTCCGAGGTAGGAGACGGCCGTGTCCACGCCGTTAGGCTGACCCATTCTTCCCTCTCTGGCCTGCACTTGCTTCCCTCTGCTTCACCGCACTCACCACACCCTTTTTCCCTCTGGATTGTGTCCAGATTCGCCGGGGGATCATCGCCGGAGTAGCTGCCGTGGCCGTGGGAAGTTCGTCGACACGCCGCCGGAGCTAGCCGCCGTCCCAGCAAGTAGGACTCATCCAGGAGCTTCCACCTCACCACCGCCGTCGATTCGCGTCATCACCGTGCCCTCCCGTGCCCCCTAGGTGAGACCTCCGTCTACCACATCGCCGCCGGCGCGGCAGCGCCGCCAAATTTTGGTCGCCGTCGTCGCGTCGCACGTGGACCGTTGGATCTCGATCCAACGGTTGCGTACCGTTTCGTGTTTTAAAAAGAGAGAGAGAGAGAGACTGACGGGCGGGCCCCGCTCGTCAGGATTTTATTAATTTCCAACCGCACACTCTGTCGCTGGCATGTAGGCCCCACCTGTCAGCCTTTTCAACATTATCCGGAGAGATTTAATTTCGAATTTAAATTCCTCTCTGAGAAGTCAGTACTGGTCCTGACTTTAAAATTTAATAAACCAAGATTTAGGAATCCAAATAAATCAAACTCAATTGTTCTGGAAAGCTTATGAAATTGTTTAACCAACCCAATTGGTCTCATGTCATTTAATTAAATAAATAAAAAGTATTATTAAAAATACTACAGAAGGTTTAAATTCTAAACTTGTTTGTTTCTGATACTCTGTTAGTCCAAATAACTCCAAACCAATTTTGCTAGCTTAGTACTGCCATGTATTAGCTTCCCTAATTTTGGTAGAATTAATTGTGCAATAGTACTTGTTTAGTATTCAGTTGAAGTTTAAATACTCTTCTGCACTCAAACATTTAAAAATGTTAATTGGTAAACCCAAATGAATTAGGACCAATTTTGTTAGGTCACATTTAGTCATGTTAAGTCACCCCTAAAAGGATTTAATTTTTGAAGCAATAGAATTTAAATGGTAGCCAAAACTTGATTAATAAGCTTCTGGATTCAAACAAATGTGTAGGGAGTTTAGTAACTCCAATTGAACCAAATCAAATTGTGTTGTCTTCTACACATCAGTAGCTTTCTATAGAATTTTATTTTGTATTTTTGTGACCAACAGAACTCAAGTTGTGGAATTAAACATGTTTAACAAGTTTCTGCCATAATTTGGACATAAACAAATAATGTTTAATTCAAATATTTTGAAACCAAATTGTATGGTTTGATGTGTGCAGCATCTATGTGTGATGTCTTGATTGTTGTGTTGAGATGATTGCTTGTATAGCTTAGTGATTGTTGGCATTGTTTGTTTATTAATTAGACGAAAACGTTGACGGATATATCGAGGAAGAAGAGTTTGCTGAAATTGAAGAACAAGAGCAAGATCACTTTGCCAAGCAAGGCAAGCTATTCTCTGAGCTTGCACTACAAACATATGCATCTACTTTCATAACATGTTTTACTCTCAAAGCAAGATTTATAAAATCCCATTTCAAAAGTATATGGATATTATTTTGCCACCTATGTAGAAATAAAAGATTGTTATATCAAATTATAGGATGGGAAAAACAATTATGGTTTATCAAAACTCCTTTGAAATTACTTGTGAGATGATGAAATACCGAGATGTCGGTGTTGGACTGGAGAAGAAGAAAAATGGTGATGTTTATGAAAAATGCACAGTGTGTCCTTGTACTTACGTCAACCATCCGATACCCTGTGCGACCACATCCACCACGTATGGGAAAGGGCTTAGTCATATAATTTGCTCATATTAGTACTGGATACCTCATCGACGGAGATGACTCCGTCATGCATGAGGGGATAGTGTGTTGGTCATCCCCTGACCCGGGTCCTCGCTCAAACTCTATGAAAGATAAGGAGGAGGATTGAAGGTTCCACCATAAACCGCCGGACAAAACCTATGAGTCCTCACACTTAGATTCCGAAGGGCTGGGTTAAGTGTGTTGGAAAGTGTCATATGGGAAGGATCCTATACTAGCATGAGCAAAGGACATGCTATGGTCGGCGGCTTACTTCGCATACACCCTGTATGGCGAGACGTGGCGGACACGATGAGTTGCCGGATGGATGTGGGAAAAGCGTGCTACCTCCGCAGAGTGTAAAACTATTCGAATAGCCGAGTCCTCGGATATGGACAGTTGGGAGGCCCTACTTTGACCATGTGCAAGTTTTTGGAAAAGTTTTTAAGTTTAAAAAGAAACTGAATTGGAGATGGTATTACACAGCTATACCACATGGAGTGGTATGAGTTGTTGAAATAGATGGACCATGGTGAGCCATGGTCAGATACAGGAGGAGTTTTGGTGAACAAATGAGATGGTGGTTTCTTTCAAAAATAGTTATAAAACTCTTCTTACCTTTTTCAATAAAGATATAGAGATGTTTAAAATAGATAAAAGTTGTCAACTAAAATAAAACTATTGCATACTCATGTTGGGGTAGTTTGCGAGTACATTCAAATGTACTCATATTGGTTTCGTCCCTGGCTATTGACCTAGCCAGACTACGAGGAGGAGCACTACGCCGAGCAAGAGTATGGTGACTTCTACGCCAACTAAGGATCTCCACAAGTCAGCTGCCTGTCGGGTTGTCATCGTTAGAATATGATATCTACTACGCCGTAGCTTCCGCTGATATTTGGTTTGGCCCATGAAGGCACCTATGTAAGAACTTGGTCTAAATGACCATTTATGTAAGACTTTATCTTCGGTACTATAATGGATGTGAACTTTGGTATCCAATTCGGCTTATGTGCAACGACAGACTGATCACGGGATCGTTGTGTTAAGCATAATCGGGTATTTCGGACAGCTAGTCCGGGGTCCGCACAATTGGTATATTGACTTTTGCTAAACAACCCCAAGTACGAAAGTAAGAGAGTCTCGTATTTTTCCTTTCTCATTCCTCAAATGGAGATACAGTTTTCGTCTTAATGGGAACTCGGTTTAGGACATGACAAGCTGTCAATAGAGCCTCCCCCCACCATGCCTTGGAGAGACCCGAAGTGTCTAACATGGCGTTAACCAAATCAGTTAGAGTTCGGTTCTTTGTTTCAGCCACCCCATTTGACTGAGGCGAGTAGGGAGGCGTCCTCACATGGATTATACCATGTTCCGCACAAAACGAATCAAACTCATTGGAAAAATACTCTCCACCACGATCAGACCTTAGCCGTTTAATTTTTCGATCAAGTTGGTTCTCTGCTTCAGCTTTATAGATTTTGAAGAAGTTTAAAGCCTCATCTTTTGATTTCAGAAGATACACATAACAATATGTAGTGGAGTCATCAATAAGCGTCATGAAATATTTCTTTCCGCCTTTTGTCAACACGCCATTCATCTCACAAAAATCTGAATGTATAAGTTCCAGCGGTGCCAAGTCTCTTGCCTCCGCAGTCTTATGGGATTTGCGAGGTTGCTTAGCTTGCACACACACTTGACACTTGGAAGCTTTGACAGTGGTAAATTTCGGAATTAAATCCAAACTAGCTAGCCGCGTCATGCTATCAAAGTTAATATGGTCGTGAATGCCAAATATTAGACGAAATTTCATGGTAAATATGATTAATAACTTTGGTGCAAAAGTCTGACAAAGATAGGCGGAACAAGCCTCTGCACTCATAGTCTTTACCAACAAATTGTCCATACTTAGATATTACAACTTTATTGGACTCGAAAACCAACTTATAACCATCTCGACATAGTAGCGATCCGCTGACGAGATTTTTATTGATGGAGGGCACATGATGAACGTTCTTCAGGCGCACGGTCTTCCCCGAAGTAAACTTCAGATCCACCGTACCAACACCTCGAACAAAAGCATGTGACCCGTTCCCCATCAGCACGGGAGAAGTCCCTGTGACCTGGTAAGAAGAAAACATGGAAGCATCAGCACAACATGTACATTGGCACAGTGTCAATCAACCATTCAGGAGAATGACAAACTGAAAGGATGGTAGGAAATATACCGTACCCAGATTCCTTTATCTCAACGTCACCAATGACAACATTGGCAGTCTTGCCACCGTTCTCTTGTTCGCGCAGCTCATGGCGGTTGGGACAACGAGGAGCCCAGTGATTCGGATCACCGCAAACATGGCATGATCCCTTCCTCGGCTTCTTATTGTTGCTTTTCTTAAAGTTGGTAGGCTGTGAAGGCTTGAACCTTCCATCAGACTTGCCTTTACCCCCAGAATTGCTCTTGTTAAATTTGGGCTTGTGGGGCTGCTGGTAATTCTTCTTCTGTACCATATTGGCACTAGAATCAGCCTCGGCAACTCGAGCACGTGTATCCTTCGCTCTCGCCTTCTCTTCAACATCAAGCGACCCAGTGAGATCCGAAACGGAAAACTCTTGTCTCTTGTGTTTCAGATAAGTAGCAAAGTTGCTCCACGAAGGTGGAAGCTTGGCGATAATGCCGCCGGCAACAAACTTGTCCGGTAAATTACACTTGAAGTGTTCAAGTTCCTTAGCGAGTGACTGTATCTCATGAGCCTGTTGTACAACAGAATGCTCATCAGTCATCTTGTAGTCATAGAATTGCTCCATGACATACAACTCGCTGCCAGCGTCCGAGGCCCCAAATTTGGCCTCGAGCGCAACCCACATGTCCTTGCCGTTATCAAACGACATGTATGAGTCCACAATGGAGTCGTCATGGATACTGAGGAGGGCACTCTTGAAAAGAGTATCGAGCCTCTCATATGCCTCCTGTTGTTCAGGAGTAAGCTCGCCCTCAGGCTTGCCTTTGGTGGCGGCATAGCAGTTGCTGTTTTGGAACCAGTAAACTGCTCTCATGCGCCACCGTTTGTACAACACCCCTTTGAAGGGAAACGGCTTCGTTGACGCGAGAAAGCCAGGAGATACAAATTGCCTATAATCAGGTTTTTGGATTGTTGAAAATATAAGCAATTTTGCATATGATTTAATTCCTGAAAACAGTAAACGAATCATGACTAGAATAATAGGAATTAAACTAATCATGCGATCTACTAAAACAGTAGATAAATCGAACGATTCTAGAGCAACTACTACAAGCAGAAACTCTGGCAGTATTTCAAACAGGAAGATGAAGAGCACGTACGATGCAGCAGCTGCGGAGCCGCTGGCGTCACCCGTGTCATCGATGAAGAGGTTGGCGATGTCGGGGAAGAAATCGTCGTTGGGGAAGAACTCGAAGTCAGTAGTCGCGCGAGTGCGCTCCCCAAAAACCTGATCGTCCCTCTCCCGTACTGGATCACAAGAGGCGGGGTTCCGGAGGCCTACTGTCCCTTCTACCGGTGCACGCCGGAAGACGGGATGGAAAAGACTTGGAAGATGGCGGCAGAAGGTTCTGGAACTGGAACGGCGAGAGACCATGTGTTGTACGTGTGGCGGCTAGGGTTTTCCTCTGCATATATAGTGCGGGTCGGGTAGGACGTGGACGCAGCCCACGATCGAGTCGGTAACGTCTCCACGATCCAAAAGGATCGGAAACATTATTAATCAATGACTCAATAAATTTTCCCGAACTGCAAAAATATAGGCATCGGCTCATTCCCGCAACCCGCGTCGTGTCGTGTCGTGACGAGACGAGACGAGCGGCGGAGGAGGAGGAGGAGGAGGAGGAGGAGGAGTGCGCACGAGAGAGCCTTGTGTCCTCACAAGCTTACCAAGTAGCACAACACTCCACTATATAAGGTGGTGCAACTCTCTCCCAACTAGCAATGTGGGACTAAACTTTAGTACCACTCCACACAGCCACTACATGAATGGGCCAAGGAGAATTTCAGAATTTTAGTCCACAAAATTCCAACAATAGGTTATCACCATGGTGGTAACTACATCATAATCATGATGATTACTTATTCTTCAACAATTTGTTAACAATGTCATCACATGGTAACTATTTATTTAACACATTGGTAACTATATCATCATCATGCTGAAAACTATTTACTCAAGACATTGGTGACTACATAGTAACAACAATGGTAACTTTTCACCGAGACACTGATAAATACCTATAGAATTATAAGACTTAGTCGTCGATTAGTCGAAGAGGCAGATCTACAAAGTGTGGACATGAATGACCATGAGTTCAACGAGGTGTAGAGCATTTCCTTCCCATGAGTGTATGTCTCCGGTGAGAACAAGATACACCCAGTACTCTAAGCAAACTCACGTTTTTGGACTTGAGCCACACACTCTTCACTTGCAGCCAGTGGTGAAAGACGGCCCAAAATTTAGGTACGGCGAAGTACAAAAGGTTATCATTATTTAATTAGAATCATGTATGTGACGCGGGGAGGGGGGGGGGGGGTAATTCCCCCCTCATCTTCCATGGTTAAATGTAAAATTCGTTTAACATAATATTTTGAACATGAATATGCAAGTTTCAATTGTACAAAGTAGTTAATTTAGAAATATCACAAAATTCACTCCAAGTGGCTGCAAACACAAATATAATTAAATGGCACTAGTGCTCGATCGGAGAGGATTGCGTAGGATCTCGGAGGCGAGGGAGTCGTCGGCGGGGGCAGGTGTGTTGGGGACGTCGAGACTCATGGTGGCACTCCACATATCAGCGAAGAGCAGTGGCACAAGTAGTCGTCACTCTGACTGAGACTTTTTTTTTGTTCTTTTTTGGCTATCTGCATCCATGATGTCTCGATTAAGTTTTAAAATTATATTGTTACTTATACGGGATGTAATTTGTATGTTGTCGATACTATATATTTACTTTGTCGAAAAAAGTGGGAATCTCTCTGATTTGAACTATCTCCCCTGGATCACTTTTTGTTAGAGCTTACGAAGCACGGAAAGCATCCACATAGACGAACACAATACCACGTCCTACGAGGAAATGAAAATACCAAAAGAAGAAGAAAAGGTGTGAGATCGATCGACAATACGAAATTAAACGAACTAGAGCTGGCTCATTCAACTATGCTTCCATCGGTTCTTTTATGATATTATAATCTACTCCATATACAACTGACCATTTCTTCTCCTTTCATACAGAAAAAAATATCATCAAGATGAGCAGTTGACAAGGAGCAAACCAACCAACGAAAATAAGCAGGGAGAAGAGAACTCTTCGAGTTCTCCACGCCGGACGGCTAAAAGCTAGGTGTTCTTGGTTGGCCTGAGCGCGAGGACGAGCCCCGGGAAGACGTCGTCGGGGTCGTGCACGTGCGGGTTCCTCTCCACGATGAACGGGTCGCCGCACTTGTCGCTGATGGTATGTAGCGTCTCGCCTTCGCCGACCAGGTACACCTCATCGCACGGCCGCGCCGCGCCGCCGCCGAGCCGCGGGCCACGGAACACCATGCCGCCTTCGCCGTCGTCCGCGGTCTCGGCGCTGAGCGCGCCCAGCAGCACGAGTGCGACGAGCGCCACCGCGCACCACCACGACGCCGCGTCCGCGGCAGACACGGCCGCCGCGCACAGCTCCGTGCGCCGGAGGTTCGTCGCCATGCGAGCGCAGCGCACACGGACCTCGTGAAGGTGACCGTTTCCGTCCCGGGCAGAGGTTGCCTGCCTGGTTTTGGTAGTTTTTGTGGAGGGAGCAGAGAGAGGTTTATAACGTGGAACCGCACGGCACACGGCCGTGGTGGTTCTGCCGTGGCGGACTTTTGTGGCGCGGTTTGGTAAACGTGGGGCGACCGCGCGAGAGCGCGGTGCCGGGCAGTGCTGATCAGTGGTGGTTAGCTTATAAGTACGGCATGCCAATTGTGGCAGAGATTTAATGCTCCGTGACACTCATAAGTTACTGCTAATAATAAGTAATTAATGCGCCATTTTTAATGGGTGGATTTTCTTCCAATTCTTGCAAGAAAATTTATGTCCCTGAAGGGCCTTCTCTTTATCCCTTCTTTCTCTCCACTTTTTCGGGATTTTCTAGGTAATTTAGAGCAATTTTTTAATTCATCTGTCGATTTTTCCCAATTCAGAAGAACACAACACGACTAGTGCTTCATGAATATGGATATGGGATGGGCACGTTTTGGGTTTTGGGGGCCGTTCTGATATCGCAGTATCAAGGTAGAACACTAGACGGTTTCCATTTGTAGGATGCGAAAGAAACCCCATTCTTTGGAGCACACTATTCGATGAAGCTCAAGCCTCTCTCGAACTAAGCCTCGGAGTGGGGCCCGCCTATCACGATATCAAGATAGAACGGTTTCAACTTGTAGGATGCATAAGAAACCCATTCTTTGGTGCATACTAATCGATGAAGCTCAAGCCTCTCTCGAACTAAGTTTCGGAGTTGGGCCAGCATATTCCGAAGGGCAATCGGGAGCCTTCCGGGACTCAGATTCAGATGTTGTTAGTTCTTGTGGTTTTGTACTGTGTATTTGTGTTGCTCTCCATGTTGCGCGCAAGCTTGATATTTGTTTTCAGAGTTCAAGGTGCTTGTATTCCTGGTCCGATCCGCGACATTTCTTTCATATCCCCATTGGTTCCTAATTAAGGCCAAACATGCATAGGGTTTGATGCGTGAGTACCACTCTAAACAGTGCTCTTCACTGTAGAGAAGTACATACATGGTTCCTGTTTTAGGCATTAGAATCGGAATAATGACAATGATTAGCAGAGCTATTTCCTTTGCGTCAGGCCAAAGTATAAGAAGATGCCGGCAAGGTTTCCGTAAGCAGTGCCACTTAGATTTTGGGGCGGGGGACCGAACAACTACCATTGCCATTTGGTAGGTTTCTTCCCGCCTCGTACGGGTGACCCCAAGCGTGTGATATTCTCGCCAAGAACGTCACCTGCTCACTCACCACCATAGCAACTGTTCACCTAAATGATGCCGTTTGCTGCCTCGTCTCAGCGCTTCTCCTGTGTAGGTTTTCCGCTGTGCTCCTCATGGCCATCGCTCGGTTCCAAGGTATGTGTCGATTCAGCAGCGAAAAATCGAATTTCTCTTGGCGCCAGAATTCCGACGAAGCGTGCGTGGACAGTGACCTGGGTGGCGACGGGCCTGTCTTCTTCGGCGAGGCCTCCGGTCACCGTAGAAGAGCCTCGTGTATCAGCCGAGAGGGTTTCTTGAGAGGGACGTGTAGGGTGAAGTGATGCCCTGGGGCAAAGTTGGATGGATCAGAGCATATCCAAACCTAGCAACTTCCACGTTCCGGATAGACACGCGCATGGATCAGAGCATCTCACACAAATCTGAACAAAAAACCAACACGATCAGCCTTCGCGGCCATCATCATTCTGAATTTTGACTCGGTTTCAAAACAAAAGCAGTAGCAATATCCGTTCTCTATAATTTTGTTTAGTGATATTTATTAGATTATAGGCTCATATTGTGTTGAAATCCGTTAGGTTACGGTATCTACCTATGTTATCATTACCAACTCTCTTACATTAATTGCAGTGCCACGTCAGATTTTTTCCAGCGTGACATGCATGGTACTACCTATGATACTCCCGTTGTGTCTAGTCTAAGCCGAAGTACTTACTGAAGTATGATTGTTGAGACAACCGTAGGTTTGGACCTTCATTTTATCCCACTTGTAGATCAGAGCATTCGGACAAATGTTCATGACCTGCTACCAGAAGTCAGTCATGAATATCTTGTTCGTGACCAGAAATAATCTTACAACCGTACAACGGATAATAAGTGAGGGGCATCGGGTGATTTCACACAATTGCAGACAAATGATAGACATATTCACGAAAAACTTTGCCAGTGGTATTAAATAATGTATGAAACCGAGAACAAATGATTTTGATCTACTTCATAGAGACTGGGCAGATAAAAGTAATGACCGTCTATTTTATCCCCTTTGTATAACGGATAATAAGGGAAGGGTAGGCGTGATTTCAAAATCTGCCAACCAAAATTAAATTGAAACATTCATGAAATTTGGCCTATGGTACTAAAATACTGCATGAAACCTAAGACGAGGGTATATTATCTACTTAGTAGAAATAGAGAAGTTTAGCAAACACGCCATTTGTGAAAAACATTTCAGGATTGGAATGTTTTGCAACAAATATATAAGATATAGGATTTCAAAATTACCAATCAATGGAACAAAAAAAGACTCCATCACTGAATTGAATACAAAATGAATTAACTTGGACTATATATGAGCGGAAAAGGGAGAGCACCTACGAGAGAGGCGTTTCGGAGGCCGAGCTCCATGGAAAACGGTATTTCAAGAGTTCAAAATCCATATTTTGAAGTTTCAATAACATCTAAAAATGTAAACATATGTAGAAAATAATATTATCTTTAGGTTTGCAAAAATCAATCAAAAAATTATTATATTTTAGCGTAGGAAGAAGATGACAAGTGAGTTAATTTTTAGAAAGAAAATGACAAGTGAGTGGATCTGTTGTGGGAACCGTACACATTTTAATAAAAACTTCAAAATTTGACAGGAGTGCTTCCCGTGTGGCCGCACAGGGCCCGACCCTTAATTGTTTTCTGTAAACAGCCATTAATAACACAAGAAAAGAAAAATATGCAGCAATACAGGTCAGTTTCCTCCAGATTTTACTACTCCAGTAGAGAAGCAAGAACGGAGAACCGTCCGTGATTCGATCGTCTCATCCAGCAATCTAGGTCGACATGTTCGTCTCCTCCCGTCCTCCGCACAGATTGTCAATCCGGCAATCCCCTTCGTCTTCTTCGTCCAGATCGTCGTCGAGCCTCTTCTCTCCCGCTCTTGCAGCTCAGTGTCACCGTCCATCTTGTCGCCAAATAAATTAGAAATTTTTGTTAATACTCCAATTGACTGATGATATCACATCCCTTTATTTTTATTTTAGTATCTTTTGATTTAATGTTTTTTAAGAGTCAAAATTTGAATCATCACGAGAAGGCATGAATCTACTGCCAAAAAAGGCAAGAAAAAAAAAAGGAAAAAAACAAGATTTAATTCAATCGAAAAATGGTAGGACAAGTTTACATAAAAGAACTAAAAACAGAAAACATAATAGTATCTTTACTATATAATCTGAGTAACCGACCGTAGGTACATCGTAGCCGTTTTTCATTTTAGTCCCTCGAAAATAGCGAAATCAACCCGTGGTTCGTCTCTTAACCACGCTGGCACTTTTGCAGTAACCCTCTGAGTCACCGCTATCCCGAATCGATCCCGACCCACCGCCGCCGCCTCCAGCGACGGCGACCACAACTCTTAGCGACGATGACCATGCGGTGCCGCTGCCGCCTCACCCCTCTCATGATCCGCTTCCCAGAACCCGAATCGCTTTTGTCTTCCTCTCTCTCGTTCTCTGTCTCTATCCTCCGTCCCCAAGGCGCGGAGTCTGCAACCAAGGTGCACGACGGCGGCTTGGTTTCCCTCGTAGCGCCGACTTGCAGAGGAGGTGGGGATACGACTGGATTTGCTGCTGGACCACGTGCTCCAGCGGCCAGTTCCTTCCGTGGTACGCACACAAGCAGTGTGCTGAAGTGACACTGTGTGCACAGAAGGTGCTCGGTGCAATGCCTAACATGGTCCGAAGTGAGCACTGAGTACCAGTGGCGGAGGACGAGAGAAAAATGAGGTCAGGCGAAGTGTAGAGCGTAAAAAGTTCATGAAAAAAAATAGTCTGGACACATTAGTACATACGGTTCTAAACATCATCACTTAGTACCTACCATAGAAATTTTTACTCAACTCAGTCTTGAAGATTTTTAAAACTTATTGCAGTGGTGATGTGCTCTCTTAGTCTCTTTCAAGACTCCAACTATCAAGCAGCAGCGAGCCAAATGGACTAAACTTAATTGGAAGCCCAATCACACCGGCATAGCCGTATAGGCGTCAAGTTGTAATCTCAAAACCCAAAAGTGACGCACTATAGGCTTAAAATTGTGCAGTTCGGTTGAGAAATCAAGCCTTTAAATGAGAAAAGAAGAACGTGGATATGTGCCAGAGGCTGCCATCACGCAACCCTGCTGCAGCTGATCTCACGCGCCGGAGGGTTCTGATTTTTTCCTGCTCGTTCCTTCGTACGGTCATGGCATCCACAGCACGAAGCGGCACAAGGCACAAGGCCAGAAGCCCTCGGCCCAATGGAACAAACGTAGTAGGCTGTAGGCAGCGACCAGGCCTTTTTCCCTTCCTCTTTTTCTCGAAACGCGATTTAGATTGATCGTCGGACAGATACATACGTATACAAACGTTTTGCGTTAAAATTAAGGTAGGGCGGTTGCCCTACCTTGCCCGTAGGGGTCCTCCGCCACTGCTGAGTACCCATGGGGTTTTGGCAACCTTAGAGAGGTGCTTCTTGTGGACCTGTGGTGACCGTGGGGCGCCAGCCGGAGTTGCTGGTGGCCGACGCGCTCCAGCGGCCACATCCGTCCGAGACTCCAACCTGCTATTAGTACCGCTCCCTCGGTTCAAGAAGAGGAAATGATACCGGGACTGCTTTCGAGGTTCTTTCTTCACCGGCCCTCATTTTCAATTACCAACCATGTTGGCTTGGGGAAGGATCATCAATAGCTTAGCAGTAAAGAATCAGTTTGATGTAGTGTACTGCTTCCAGGGCCGGTCCTGAGATTTTGAGGGCCCGGGGCGAAACTAGAATTTAGGGCCCCTTAGTATAAATAAGTAAACAAAGACTTTGCTTCAGCCGAATTTTTTTAGAGGAAAACCACAAACGCACGAAGGCGTAATTTCACTATAATGGAGCAATATTATGGTTTCAAATTACCCTTAATTTATTTTTATAGATCCACATGGAAAGTCACTGATGGTCGAATCAATCAATATGATCCAATAACTTCTTCTCAATGCATAGAGTTGTGAAGCCATTTTATTTCTCTTGTAATATTAGAGATCGCAAATAACTTTTCAATAATTTCTACTCCCTCTGTTTTTTAATATAAGATGTTTTACCATTTGTCTACATGCATATGTATACAAATATATTATACACATTTTAGTGTGTATGTTCACTCATTTTAGTATGCATGTAGATAACATATATAACACCTAAAACATCTTATATTAAAAACGGAGGGAGTATTTTGAAAAGCTTCCTTGAGTTGACACAACAGTTTGTCAGACGCAAGAATGACCAAACGAGGGGGCTGACTTATGGCATGTCTACATTTTTACTTGACAATGATAAAAATTGTACGACTGATTACTACGTATAAGGCGTATGTGATGATCTGTTTCTGCGTTTTTAACAGTATTCGGCCATAGTTTTTACCAATATCTTAACATATAAATCAGCGAACATATTTTTTTTATAGAAAAAATACCGAAGGAGATGGAATCAGGGAACGACCGACCTGTGCAGTTCGCAGTCATGGCCGTTTGTGTAGGATAACCAGACGGGGCGAGAAGCAGATTGGTAAAATCACGCCGCGAACGTGCGCCTGTGTTGTTTGATGCCGGGAGCGACGGCCAGCGGGAGGAGCGGCACCGCCAGAAGCCAGTTGCTGCTAGGGCATCGGGGGAGAAAGGAGTGGCGCAGCGTGATCAAGATTTCAGGATCGATCTCGAGGAGGGACCGGGCGACGGTTCACAGTTTGATCCCGCAGCGCGAAGATTTGATCGATCGAACCGGGGACAGGAACGCACCGGGCGCTGCCTCGTTGTTGGGCTGCAGCTGGCTGGCTTGATGGCCAATCGCTGGCAGGCCCTGATCGCTAGCATCGCAGTTTTTTTTTTTTGCATGATAAATTGTACACATGTATACATATACTTGGGAAGGGCCCCTAATATACCTGGACCCGGGGCGACCGCCCCTCCAGCCCCCCTCAGGACCGGCCTTGACTGCTTCGTTCTACTATGTAGCCTTAATTTTCTGTAAATACCAGCTTCTCTCAACCTTTTTTTACCCACATTACCGTAAGGGAATCCCCTACGGTTAATTTTCCATTAATATGAAACCAAAGTGTAGAAAGTCACCAAAATGGTGTCTGTCTACTTATTACAAGAAAAGGAGAGTTCACGGTGGGTCAAAAAATGGCTTCTCTCTACCTTCTTCAATCACAAGCTACCGTGCTGAAGAAGGAGAGAAGCTAATTCAGAAACAAACAGGGCGCCGGCCAGGAAACTATCCTCTATTTTAAGGTATCTTTAATAGAGCATTCTGAGGCATCTTTTAAAAGAGCTTCCATGTGCATTTGTATATTTTCTAATTGCCACCATCTTTAACTTGCACTGAATAGATGCGACTGTTCCTCTCATCGTACGCCAGTTCATCAATATTTCCAGACATTAGTAATTTGCAACTAACTATACTCATATATTTATCTGTTTAATAGAAGCAAGGCTATCTGACTTTCTCACATTGATGCCTTCTGTGATCTGATATATGTGTTTTAATCTGGGGAAGATAGCAATGCATACAACAAAAGGAAGACGTTTGTTTTCAGCAAAGTGTCACTACCTGATTACCGAAGATACCTTGATGAGAGGCATGGATCAACATAAAACAAAGTTCTATTAATGTCTTATATGTAGTGTACATTAGTATAGGTGTAATTTTGTTTGCTGATATACTTATGTTTAAACTATGAAAAAAAAAGATGTACAACGAAACAAAGAGGCAGGTGGAAAACCTTTTGTCACGGCAGAGTCGGATAACAATGGTTTTGCAAGCACATCCGGTGTCTCAACTGTTTTAATTAAATCGACAAGTGCATTGTGCTGCATTATCTGAATTTGACAAGATCAGTTTTTATCTGAACTTGATCGACATGATCATTGTTTCCTGATAGAGAGATGAGTCTTTCGCGTGTGCATAATGGGTCATTGTGTTTGCCCGTGGCAACGCACGGGCATTTTGCTAGTATCTATACTAATATTAAAAGAGCAAACATGTTGGGATACTTTAAATCTCTACCGTTTATATATCCGATCGACGATCCAGATCGCTACAATGTTTGACAACTCAACATTGCCCAGTGTTGACTGTTTTACCCTCCCACCAAATCACATGATACAATTAAACTGCCACCGTACCGGTTCATTATTCTATTTCTCCTCTCCCAAATCCCTGCGCGAGGTCCGCGCCATTCGCCGATCGCGCCTGCTCGCCACGGCCACCGCCATGCTCGACACTCCGCGTTCGCTACGCGTGTTAGCTAGCTAGCTAGCTGGGATTGGAGCTGTGCGTGCGCTGCGCCCGCGGCTAGCTAGGTAAGCAGGGATTTAAGGCGTCGGTGCAAGCTAGGCCTCTAGCATGCTTGGGTGCAGGCATGCCATCCTCGCGCGCGCCCCGGTAGAGCCCACCGCGCCGCCCCGGATCCACGCGAGGCCGCCGTCGTGTCCATAAGATCTTCATCTTCTTCGACCTGGACAATTGAGAGCGCCAAGATCGCCGACTCCGGCCAGCCGGACCGCACCGTGGAGGGCGAGTGGTTGTCAGATCAGTAAGGAAAAAGAGGTGACGCCCTCCTCACAAGCGCGCGGAGAAGGACAAGATGGGTCGGCGGCGCGGAACGGCACCGGACGGGCTGGTCGTCTTTCCTCTCTCGCGTGATCACGTCCCTTTCCTGCCCCTGTCCCTCCTCTCTCCGACCCCCTCAAGCTCTTGCATCTCAGCTGCTTCTGTGGCAGCCGATGGAGACGAACGCGCTGGGCGGTGGCCTGAGGTACCTGTGTAGCAGCGACTGGCACTAGGAAATTATAACCGATTTTGCAAGCCAGGTTTTGGCAGCACGCACCTGAGAGAGCTAGCGAGGAAATTAGTGCTGTTGTTCCGTCTAAAAAGAAATTAGTGCAGCCGGGTGCCGGCACATGAGAGACTAGCTAGAATGTATTTTGCAAGCCAGCTAGCTAGAAAATAAGTGCCGCATGTACTGATCTCCTTTTCTTTGTTTGCCCTTCATAGTTACAGCCGGTGATAGGCAAAGTAGTGTACAATCAGTTGAAGGCAACATAGCAGGATGTTAATTAATTCGGCAGCGGCATATATATTTGTCTCAATGATGATTTTGGTTCTGCAATCCAGGGACGGTATATGTTTTGTACATAGCACATAGCAACATGATATGTCTGCAAGTTTGTATAGTGTTATTCCCCTTCAATAAAATTTCCATTTCAAACCTACAAAATATTTATGTTGCTCAAATCTCAAATGTGAAGTATATAGAGGGTAATCTCACCAGAAATTCAATTTGACTCCCGAGCTCATATGCTCCTGTTATACTAAACCAAATTTAAAAAATAGTAAAACGTCTTTAAAAAATTAAAAAAATTGGAGGCGACCACATACCAATGTTCAACATACGTGCCAATTTTCATGGAGAAATGACATTTGGTATGCCGACACTGATTTTGTTATTTTTGCACAAAGCAGAAAATATGACACTTCATAACGAAAGTTGGCACATATTTAGAAAACATGTATATGTTCATCAACACAAAATTTCAATTTTTTGAAAATGTTTTACTATTTTTAATTTTTGAAAAATTTCAAACCTATGAGATGATATGGATTTCCCCCATAGCAACATGCTTTCATGCAGCTCGGGATTTTACACCAGGACATGCCAAGGTTAAATGGGCCGACCGACTATTGGAGGAGGGGGTGGCATATCGATATTTTTTCACCTCTGTTGCCATTACTTTCCCGCAAATGATGATTATATGGTACCACATTGTTGAGTTATCTATGCTGCTATTGATTTGCACCAATAAGAAGTATTCCACGTAGAACTTTATACGGTCTTTTCTTACTTGTAAACCGTCCCATTTAATTCTGACGATGTGCGTTGCACGTACATGCCAACTGGTATAATATAAATGCAGAAACCATATCGGGTTAAAGGTGCAGATGCACCCAATATCCAAAAATTAAATTTCAAAAAATTCCAAATAAAAATTTGATATACATTAGCACATTTTATGTTAGCCACAAAAAGTTTCGTTAAGAAAAGACTTTTTTTGTGGGAGGTGCAAAAGAGACAATTTCGGTTACATCAAAATGACTTTGTATGCGACATTTTTTTGTCTTTGTGCATCAAAATCCGGGTGCTCTAAGGTGACCAGTCATATGTGGCAGTGACAGTACTTAACCATATCAGGTATACGGTTTACTAGGTTTACTATATGTTGGGAGGAGCTATTTTTTTGTCTGGTTTACAATGATATCGCACACGTTACCATGTGATTTCAATCTTGCAGACCTCTTCAGTCAATGTGATCGTGACTCATGCGCCCTCCGCCCAGCATCCACTATGTCGTCGCCCTAGCTCTAGCACCACTTCACGGTTTTGGGGATCCGCCGACCTCCACCCCCCCCCCCCCCCCCCCCCGCCCCAATCCAAGAAATATTGAGTAAAAGCTGATGCCTTTTCGCCCTTCTGTGCCCAAAACCAATAGTAAATAGCCCATTTGCCCCCTAGCCCAACTTCACTCCGCAGCCCATCCCCCCCCCCCCCCCTCCCCGCCAACCCTTGTGGCCCAAGTTCTGCCACTGATCCTCCAACCGCCGACCCCAGAAAGTCTACCTCCGGCGTGGCCTTTACCGACAGAAAAAGATTGCGGTCAGGTTGATAATAATCGAGTGCCATTACTTCGGCGGTCCGAACCAAGGAATCCGTTAGAAATCTTTTGAAATGGCCCTTGGCGTCAGCCATCTGCAAGGCCATCATCGTCTCTGCGGTGCCTATGGCCATGACCTCGTTGGTGCGCGGAGGCATGAGGGTGAATGCCATCTAGGGGCACGTCATCATGATACCGCTAACAATGCTGGTGATGGCTGAGATATGACCTGGCACAGACGAGGTGGCACTAAGGTGGGTGGTGGAGAAAGCCTGGAGCGAAAGTTGGTCGGGGTCATGTTGGAGGAGGACGGCGTGGCGAGGGCATCGCTCTACATGGCATTGGATGAGGCGTTGTTAGTCACCGGGCACAACCTGCCCGTCCATGGTGTGTTCACCGCGCACAAGGTTGTCACCATGCCATTGATCAATCGCTCTTTGATCGAGATGGTATCGGTTAATACTAGACATGGCTAGATTATATATTTCGCGTCGTTGATGCATGTAAATGCACATGTTGTTGTAGGTTCTTCTCGAAGTAACATTGTCGATTCTTTTCGTTTGAACTCACCTCAGGAGGATTCTAATTGGGAAATCATGGAGCTTCTTTTTAAACTGGGAACCTAAATTGTGTGTGTGTAAAATGTATATGCTTTAGTTCATCTCTCAGGCAGGATGTTGGATTACACATAGATAAGGATACACGGACTAAGTTCAATTTGATGTTCAGATTAGTTTGCAGATAGCAAAGCTTCACCAATTGAGTTCATTTCATATAACCTACTTTATCATATCAAAACCCGTGCATAAAATTTATCTGTAATTACTGTGTTTAATAAACATTACTCAAGGGAGTGAGATTCTGCAGATGTTTTGTTTTAGTGTGTGAACTAGATTAATCACTGTCCCATGTATTTCTTCTCCTATTCTCCGCTTGGACCAAGTTACCGTTAAAGTATCCCCTTATATGTTTGTCAACATATTGCATAACAATGCCAACTTTACTATGGTATGTGAATGAAAGGACAAAACAGTTTGTTCAATGTATGCGCGTTTTACGAATTTTATAAGAATACACATATTGTAATAATTTTATACGTACAAATCACTAACTTGTCAAACTTTCCAATACCCTATTCTGCCACAATATCCATATCCAACATGCTACTTCTAATGGATAAATTTCCAAATGTACATAAACTTGAACGTGCTGAATATCATTGTGTATTGCACCATGGTTGTATCCACGCATTATGCCCTGAGATTCTTGAATGGATCCACAATTGACCGTGGACTCTAGCTTCTATTAAATACTCCCTCCGTTCGGAAAATGATGTCACAAAAATGAACCTAGTTCATTTTTGTGACATCATTTTCCGAACGGAGGGAGTACAACTCTAAACAGAGTTGCAAGTCGAAGTCGCTCAATCCACTTATTTGCAGTTTCAACCACTCTCAAGATGTCAGCTTCTCATTGTTAGCTCTGAAGTAACTCGTCAACCAATTCTCGAACCAGGGACGAGAAGATTTCACTCTCCAAATCAATGGCCAGTAGCTTGTGTTCGTCCTCTCTTAAGCATCTCCATCGTTCGAGCGACTCAATCTCTGTCTTCACCACCGTCCAAATTGGTCTTAGCGAATGATTTTGCCCATCCAACCATGCCTGAGCAGTCTCCAGTAATGACTTTCCTTGACTTTGACCTTTTGGTATTTTTTCGTCACGGAAGAAATCTATTAGAAGCTTTTGAAAACAGTGGGTAGACCCCGAAGAGCTTTCTTCTAGGAGGTCTAGTAGACCTTGCACAGGTGAGCTTTCAGAACCCACTGTGGAGTCTGTTTCCACCATGTGGTAGCTTACGTCCTCCGTCGTTGTGGTAGCATCATCCACATCGGATATGTCCAGCTCAGCTAGCTGTTCAAACTGCCGGATTTTCTGAAGAAGTTGCTGACTTACTCCTGCGCAAGATAAGTATTTAGTCAGCAAAGTGGAACGAATTGCGAAATAACTTGCATCAGAAAGGAGGTTATACACCAATGACTTTGGTTTGATGGATTCTATAAACTGCATGAATAGTAAAAACATGGGGGTGGAAGAGAAATGCTTGTTCAAAACACAGAATTGAGGATTTTGTAAACTCGAGTGTTTAGTTCACAGAATAAGAAAAACATAGAAATTCTAATAAACATTGTCAAAACGTACACATGAAAGCAAACATATATATTACGATGTTATTGTGGCACGAAAGATCTCAGTCTCGTTCTATGGGCGTATTCCAAAGTGGTGAGTTACTCGTTTCGAAATGGTTAAAATTGATTTAAGCTACGCCCATCTTCATAGTACATATGACACTTAAGTAGCCAGTGTATGTGAAATTGTTAATCCAAGTATACACATTTCAAAGAAGAGAATCAAACATAGTATAACTGTGAGAACTTGCATGTGGCAAGATGGTTAGGAGGGTGGTTGTACCCCTAGCCCACCAGAGTTCAAACCCCTGGTTTGACGCTGGTGTTTCTCATTTAGGCGGAATATTATTCAGTGGGAGGCGACGTTCCCGTCGACAACGAGACGCCCGTGGTGACTTCATCAATCTCAAGACCCACCGCCGGCTCAATCTCTCGGAGGTGCTCATAAGGCTAGGGTGTGCGTGTGTGCGTTCATAGGGGTGAGTGTATGCGCGTGTATGTGAGCGTCTGCGTTGTACTTGTACTGTGTTTCTAAAAAAAAGCGATGTTCTCGTCGACAACGAGGTGCCCGTGGTGACTTCGTCAATCTCAAGACCCACCGCCGGCTCAGTCTCTGAGATGCTCATAAGGGTATGTTGTGCGTGTGCGTTCATAGGGGTGAGTGTATGCGCGTTTATGTGAGTGTCTGCGTTGTACTTCTGTGTTTCTAAAAAAACATAGTACAACTGTGGCTCGGTAAGATGTACCGCGATGCATCATAAACCACATCAGTTTCAGTTCTAGAACCCAACAATAAGTTACTACTCCTCCGTTCGGAAAAGGATGTCATAAAAATGAACTATAGATAGATCATTTTTGTGACATCCTTTTCCGAACGGAGGGAGTACATTTTTTTTTGAACCATGCATGAGCGGATTGAGCGCTGCACTGAGAACAAGCAAGTGTCCACCCCTGGGCGCCTCCCCAGCCTATCCACGTGGCGCTCTCTTTTGTCCTTTTCGATGGGCTGCCAAGGATATGGGTGGAAAAAAAGAAAACACGGCCCGCTGTGAAACCCTATCGGCCGCTTCCTCTTCTCTTGCTCCCGCACGCGCTCTCCTCTTCCTTTTCCTCCTCAGGCACGCGACCCGCCGCCGCCGCCCTCCCGACCCCCTCCTCTGCCGCCTCTTCCACCACCACCAGCGCCTCGTCTCCTCTCCCCCTATCACTCGAGCCTGACCTCCTCCTCTTATGCTCGTCGGCGTCGGCTCTGTGCGGAGGAGGCGGGGTCCCAGCGACATGGCGGGCAGCGAGCTGGTGGCGGCGACGGGCGCGGGTGGCCTCAGGGCTGTCCAGATGAGTGCGGGATCGCGGCGGCAGGGCGGGGATCAAACCGTAGCGTGAAGTAGAGGCCAGTTTCGTTTTGCTTCAGATTGGTACCATTTGGGGTTCATCTCCGGCTGCCGCGTCCAACGTCATCGGGTGTGCTTTCGTGGTTTCTCTCTGGCAAGGTATGCAGACTCCTTCTAGACTCGCTTGAGCGTGCTTTTCCTGCTTGTCTATGTGGATTCTTTCATGTATATCTATCACACGTCATGTGTTTGTTCTTATGCCTGAGAGGCGACGGTTCTTCTCTAATTGCTAAAGGTGTGGTACAGATTTGTTTGCTCCGCCAAATCTAATTTTGGCTGCCCCATCTCGAGTGCCAGAGGAGGCCGAGCGGAGATGCAGCATTGGAGGGCAGCAGATGCACGGCGGCCCCATTTTTTCCAGCGGTCCTAACACCATCTCATCCATCTCTACCATATGGATTTGGTGTAAGCGACTGAAAGAGATGGTTCAGTTTTTGCACGTCAGTGTGGACAGGGTGCTACAAGGTTTCTGTAGATTATTACTTGAATAGTTCTGATTCTGCAAGTATAGCTGCAGTGGCCTGCAGTAGCAGTGCTTGTCATACATATACTATTACAAGTTTGTACTCAGTCTGAATCTTTCTGATGAGCATGTTGAATAAACAGATGATTGGTGGGATCACGCTTTTGAAATCTTTTAGAAGATGTTCTCAAATTAGTTACGTGCAATGTTAAAATCTAACCGCTTCTTATCTTGTGGTTCTTTTTAGGTGAGTGCTCATGCCTAGGTTTGTGACGTGATTATATTGGGCCTGAATTGAGATGCATATCAGCTGGATTTGACAGTGTAATATTAACGCATAAATGTCTCAGCCACTGATGTTTTGTTTCTTTGATGGTGAGTTCCCTTCCTGTATATGGTTCTAAGCTTCAGAGGTAATTGATTTGTATGGTGCAAAATTGTGCATAAGCCCTGAATTTCTTTCTTGTATATGTATATATCTTTGGGAGGGCAAATATATTTTTTACCTCCCATAATATTTGTTGTAAAAGAGAATTCGAGCCTAAAGTTGAAATAATTTATTGATTGTTAACTCCTCTTCGTGATACAATTATGCTTTGGATGATTGCAGCTTATATCACTATTATATATTTAGTTAGTGTCTGCAGTTTGGAGGCATCCAATTAAAGTATTTCAGTAAGCCTAAAGTTGAAATAATTTATTGAATAACACATAAATCCTAGAGATACAATCATGATTAGAGGTTAGAACTTTCTCTGCATGTCAGTTTTTTTTCAACATTGATTGTTAACTTTTATGCATGATACCATTAACCTTCTTTCAATTTATTGTTAAAAGAAGTTACTTAAGTCCAGAGCTTGCACTAATTATATTGATTGTTAATGTATCTTCGTGATATCATATTTGTATCTCCAAGTAATCACATATTTGTATCTTCTATATCTTATTTGTATCCACACTCCACAGTCACGTAAAGAGAGAACAAGAGTCTTCGGGTAGTAAGACTAATGTTTCCACATATCTAACTGACCCTACTGTTTTCTCTTTTGTTGGAATTTCACGCTCTTGTGTTTGAATTTTATCTCTCATATCTTTTCCTTACCGGTGCTCTTTTCTTGATATTTCCAGTCCATGGTCTTCTTATCAAACATGGGACTGTTGAAGAAAATATCTTTGAATTTATCTTTAAGGTATTCTCTCCAATCAAGAAATTATATAAATAAAACAATTTGCAGACTTGCTATGAGCTGGTGTCTCTGTTCTCTTATTAACTAATATTTTATACAACAGGCATGTCGACATGATGGACTCCTTTTTGATAACTAAGGCAGGGTATTGAGGAGATCCCAATAATTATTTTTAAATCGATGGTGGGAGTACTGAATATTGATGTTCCAATTGCATCCATCATATGTTTTTCTTCCACTCCTCAAGTTTCTGTGGATGCCATTGGCTGCAGTACTGAATATTGCTTTTTATAATATCACTGTATAAGGGAGAACAAGAGTCTTTGAGGAGAGTACTGCAGCCGATGCCATACATATACAGTGGTAAGGCGTGTCTTACTTGAAGTCTATTGCTTTCTATAATATCAGGCATTTACGCATCAGCAATATAATTGCTCTTTGCATAAATTCAGGTTTGAATATTTTGTATATATTTGTATATAATGATTCAGATTTGAATATTTTGTATATAATGATTCAGATTTGATTTACGTTTCAGCATTATTTAGTTTGATGCATAAATTCAGGTCTGAGGTTTTAATGTACCATTTACGACTCATTTAAGTCATTTGAACTTCAACTTTGAGAGTATTAGATATGTCCCAACTTTGAGATTGTTAACGGCAAACTCAAGTATAATCGCACTGCAATGGAGTACTCTACAAGTTTTGTTTTTTACTATCCACTCCATTTCAGTTCCAAATTACAACTTAAGTGATGCTCGGGTGAATGGTGGATAGTAGTTGTGTGGACAATTTCATTTCTCTATGGGATTCAGTTGAAGGATAGAAAGGTGTTCACACAATTTTTTTATCTAAACTACTATGCTAACATCCAAAGATTTGCTAAATTTAAAAAAAAGCTTAAATAAGCTATATTTTCTTATGTCCTAATGTCCCAGTGCAGTAAAATTTAACTGATGTTGTAGTACCTGCTCAATTCTCATTTGGATAATATGTGATAAAGGAGTGAAATTGCTCATTTTAGTCCGAGTTGAACAAATTCTGGGAACGAGAGTGACTATCCTAGATGTAGCTGGCTCCATGCACACTTGCATAGTGTTGGGATATTCTCTGTGTAGAAACTGCTTGGTTGCACTAGCATTTCATAATTTCAAGGTGAAAAACTGAAAATGTTGAACTGCTTAGCTTTGAGGTGGCAGCAACCATTATTCAGCAAATGGTGGTACATAAATGAGCTGCCCTATTTTAGTCATCATTGTTTATTCTACTTGTTGGGAATTTGTTTTCCCTATTGTAAGGGTAAATGTTTTAAACAGCAGCTAGGCATTGTTTGGAACCATGTGTTGAGTTATTCTTCAGGAAAACATCCGCCATAAAATATTACAAGGATTAATAGTATAATATTGCCGGTGAAGTCGTGAACTTCTTAATTTATTCTTTTCTTAGGCCGCGCTTGATTCGCTGGATTTCGTCCGTAAACGGCCGGAATAAATTCCTGGACCTGGGAATGTCCGTCGTTCTCTCTCATGGGGAGAATATAAACAGTGAACCAATTGAGACCTTAGGGTTGTCGACTTACAGCTGTTTTGGTCCCATTATTGTTCTCACTAAAGAGGATGTTCTGGCAGCAGCTGATACTTTCTGTGTGTGGTACAAAAGGCTGTCAAGCCTAATTCACTTGTTGTCTTTAATATTGAAGTCTGGTACGCTACGCACCAATTTTTCAATTTAAACAGAGATATGTCTGATCGTTTCTCTCTTCATGTCCGATTCAGGCACAGATGAAGATACACTCATACATTCCATCATATATTCCGTGTTTTTAGATTGTTCTCAGTAATGGGCGGTCAAATTTTCTGATCATGTTAATGATGTTAAGCAGAAGATAATACTTGGAAATGTTTCTTTGATCTTCAGAAGCGTGTTCCTCCTTCGATGCAATTCCACTCCTCCAGAAGTGAGAAAAATATGACAAATCTTGTCTTGATTAATATGTAGAGAAGATGCTCATTATTCATTAGCTAAAACGCAACCTACTATATTTTTTGAGGTTGTCTTTAGACTGCGAAGACTGTTTCATGGAAGAGCTGGTCTAGAAAGATATTCATATGTGAGCACATCTTATATTTGATCGAATTCTTTTTTTGTTGCTTGACTAATGAGATTGATATTTAAGATTTGTGGACTTACGAAGGAACAATGTATCTTTGATCTCGGCAAAGAAGACCTAGCATTTGGGTAGGTAAACTCTGAAAGATCAGTTCATCTAATTGTTTCCTGCTAAATAAAATTGTCACATTTTTACATTCGGCAAATATGGTGCGAAATGTAAATTTTATTCATTTGCCTTCACTTTGGGTTTGCTTAAAGGGTATCTTACACGCTATTTGATCACACCTCAGAACTATATTTATTTGTTAACATATATGTAACTGTATTTACAGCTGAGCATTTTAACACTTGGTGTAATTGCTTTGCTGCTGGAGGAAGCTAGGTAGTGGGCTTGACTTTCTGAACAAAGATAGAGGTTTTCTGGTTATAGAAGGATGAGAAGCAGTTATAGAAGGACGAGAAGCAGGAAGCAAACCGATGCAGAGATGCAAGTGAATGATAGAGGCCCATGTCTACAAGATTTTGCTTGAATGCGTCCTGACCTTCATGGCAACTTGCAAGATTTTGCAAAAAGTGTACGGATCAAGTTTATTCTGCTAGAGATTTCCAAGAGAGAATAGACTTTTTCTAGGTGTAATCTTTCGTTTGTAGCTACACTAGCACCTGTTCAAAACAACTACAGTATGATTAAACTCTCGTTCAATATCTGTGTGTACACAGTCAATGTACTTCGTGTCTTCCAGTTACGCCTATATGTTCGTATGCAACAAAGAGATTGGACCGCCACCGTACAGCCAGGAGGCGCCCCAGCCTCTAGTGTACTATTATAGGAGAAGAAGAAAGGCTGGACGAGCCAAAGTTTACAGACCTGCTGGTAAACAGCAAAAGAAAGAAGAATGACCTAGCTAGGGATCAACTTAGTACGACCTGATTACTTCCAAGCAACCCAAAAGGACTGCCTGAAACTAGTATATGTCCCTTTTGGGTTACGGAACACTACTAGCTATATATACGCAGAGCTAAAGCAAGATTACTACGAATGAGCAGCAGCTGGATGGTACACCTTACATGATTGCGTCCACTGGCCAGGCGCTATTCAATTGTTAAGGCGATAATCATGCAGAATCCCTTTTCTCTACTGCTTTTCAAATTGCATTAGAATAAGACATGCTTTGTACTTTCTGATAGTGTATGCTTTGCGATCGAGAATCAACTTGCTTCCAAGTTCTTTTAGTATTCAAAAACCTGCCCCGTATTAATCATTAATGTGCTCATATACAATTGGTTGCCGCTTGGCCGTCAACGTCGCGTTTCCCCAGCTTCTTTCTCTTGCACAGTGATCCTTGCTTAAACTATCATGATTTGTCAAATGGTTTCTACAGGCACAATGTCGCACAGCCCTATATATGCAGATAAGCTACGAGACAGGAATGGGGCACCGACTATATATTCCAAGCTTGTGGCCAATACGCCAATAAACCGTGTGCATATCATTTCTTCTGTACTAGCTCTACATCATTGCCCAGTACTGCCGATATCATTTTCGTCCATTTTTGTAAGTAGTAGGAAGAACGAAAACGCAACTTGGGAGGCCACTGTAGCACGCAATGTTACACGCAGGACGAAGGACAAGCCGAGGTTAGGAAATGGTAATGTCACTAACATGAGCCCTTTATCGGAGAAAAAAACTAACATGAGCAAGGAGTGCTAGCGTTGTGCCTGTCGGTTGGAGGACTACAGTTTGTAAAAATAATTTGCATGTAACTCTAAGAGATCGAGTAATCTAAGCAGCTAACGTAGTCTTTACGTGCGTTAAGGGGAAAAAATGTTCAGCAATTGAGAGTGGTCCGCAAGAATTGCAGGGAGCTAACGTAGCAAGCTAGCAGCTGTAACGGGGTCAACAGAATTCCCTTCAGAATGAAGCGAAATGAGGTGCGAAAAGCCTTACTTCGGATGTTGGCTATGCTTCGCTGGAACGTCGGCGACGCCGTCTCGTCGTTGTCGTCCTCGCCGCCACCGCTGCCGTTCTCGTGCTCGTCGCCGTCGTCTTCATCCTGGCTGAGGAAATCCATCACGGAAACTGGGCTCAGCCGCTCCTTCCGTTCTTGCTCCTGCTCCAGGTGGCGCGTTGCCGTCATTCCCGTAACCTGTTATTGTCGATCGCAAAATGAAATAAAGATGAGTCGCGCGATCAATCGCAAAGCAGAAACTATCCAAGGGCAGGCAAAAAAGCAATTTTTCTTCTGAGTAAGCGATCGAGACGTGGGTGATTTCTCAAGGAAAGAGTGCGTTCTACCTCTGTTTCATGGCTACGGCGGCCGGCGGTACCTGCACCGACGCCACCGGACCGGACACGCTCCCAGCTCCGTCGCCGCGGCGACTTTGCCGGCGACGGACCATCCCTCCTTCCGCTCGCGGTAGTGGACGCCGAGCAGCTAGGCACCACCTCGTCTCCCCTCGACTTCCTCCAAAAGCCCATCCGCGGCCTCCTCCGGGAATTCCCGGAGAGCGCGACCTGCCCATCCCTTCCCGCCGTCCAGAACAGCGCGGCCCTCACCGCGGCGGATACCCTCGCGATGACGTCCCCGGTCCGCCGCGTGCCACCGAGCTCGGCAACCAGGTGCCGCGGGTAGCACCCGAAACCGCCGCGGGAGAGCTCGGCGATGAACTCCAGCTCGAGCCACTCCTTCAGCATCAGCGCCGGCTTCGGCCTCCCCTCCAGCTCCATGGCTGCCACCTGCACGGTCGCCCAACTGAATTGCACCGTGATAGGCCCAAAGGATGTCCTGCGCTCCTGCTGCTTGTGGTGAGTGTTGTGTTGTGCCCGGGAGAAGCAGAGGAGACGGGAGCTGTCAACTGCGTGACCTTTGGAGGATGGTGAGCAGAGCCGCAGACGAAGACACTACGAGTAGTAATCTTTGTATAAATCTGTAGGATTGTGACACGTCAGAGTGGGGTGCTTTGGGTGGTAGTGCTAGTAATTTTTTTGTTTTGCACTTTGCAGGCCGGGATTAAGAAGCGTGCCGCATGGGTTTCGGCTCGGTTCCAGCTGAAACAGTGGCTACATCGGATGCTTATGCCGTTTTTCGCGCACTATTTGTCGAGTTTGACTGTGTTTTCTCCACCACTAATAAACACCAAAACTGGCGTTCTGCTAAAGTCACACCAATACATGCACCAACCACCGATCAAATCCTGCCTCATCCCCACTAAACAACTAACGATGGCCCCACAAAACATAACACCGGGTGCACTTAACAATTTCCGACGATGGAATAGTACTTCACCCCGAGCAGTCCGTCCCGAGGAAAAAGGAAAAAAACTACAGGCCCAATTAAACCTCCCACTAATTGCTTAATTCGTACTCCCTCCGTCCAGGATTGTTAGTCCCGTATCCACCAATAAAAGGAGGCAGTTTCGTTTCCTATTAATTACCGCAGCCATGCAAAACCTTTTCACACGGGAAAGATGGGAGAGATTTTAGGAAGAAAATAAATGAGGGAGAGAGAAAGGTGTGGCTGGGGGGTAATTTAGAGTTATTATGGCACGGTTTGTTATGGTAATAAATGATTACGAGCCTTATTTGAGCATAGTTTCCGGACAAATAATTTTTCACCCGGGGACTAACAATCCTGGACGGAGGGAGTAACTCCCAGCCTCCACCTCGGCCTCACCGCCGCCCTCGCGCCGCTCCATGCCGGACGCCATACATTGTCGCGGCCACCCGACGGACACGCCGCGGTGCGCTGCGCTAAGCCAGACGTCGTTGTCGCCATCCTGTCGGGTCACCGCACATCTACTCCCGCCGCCCAAAGGAACCACGAAGATCCTGAAAGTCCATGTCCAGCGGCGGAACACGGCACGCCGGTCGTGTTGTCCCTATTCCGAGCCCCTCCCCATCGCCATGTCAACTGCAACGAAACTGCAAGTATTCTATAGGTCTACTCTCCACATGAGGCGACACCCTGCGTGCCTCTGGTTCTGCCAACTAAAGCCGTCACAGCGGACCAGTGTAGGTCAGAACCCCTCTCCTTAACTCTTCTTTTATCTCCCCTAATTTCTATTCTTCACGAGCTCTGCAGGACTAAAATGGAGCGGGGGACACCATGATGGATTTCTTGTTCTTTTCCTCCTGATCTATTTTCTTTTCATAAACTACAACACCACGATAGATTAGTTTTCACGATGCTCTTATGTGATAATCTCTCAAGCTACGAACACCATCAGAAATAATCTTGGATATCTAGAAAAGAGCCATGATAGTCTTGTTCTATTTTGAAATATAGGGACAGGACTAACAATTGGAAAAATATTGTGAAGTTATTGGAAATACGTGCGTGCACGTGCACACTAACTAGTGTAAGCAATAAAGTGGAATGAACGTGCAAAGTAAACATGTAGTATGCCGTAGGTCACTGTCGTCGAACAGCACTGTTGGAGTACTTAACTAGAGCTTTATTTATGTTTTAGAAGAACACGAGCTTTATAAACTTACCTGTGCAAAACTAGAAATCAACAAAATGGACGGAAGAAGCTACGACGAATTATAGCATTTTTTCGTATTCGAAGTTCGAACTACAGGCGTTTTATCGTGTGGGAATCACATTCACACAAATGTGCTCTTCAATCGTTGTAGGATGTATGCGAGCGGATCAGATCGGCTTTTTCATGTATAATATGCTCGATCATTTTTTTTTCCAGATTCGGAGTGGACCAAATGATGTTCGGTTGCAAAATCGGAGGTGGATATATGTGATCGTGGAATCAAAATGAAAACTGAGCGGATTCTGGACGGAAACAAAATTAATTGGATAGGTACGTACGTGCATTAGTTCATCATAAAACCATGCATACAACAACAGATAATTGTCCAATAACCTAATAACATAACAAAATTATACTCCATAATATGTATAATGAGTATGTAAGTTAGTTGTTGATCAATGGTCGAACCAACTACAAATTATGCTATATTATGTTAGATATTTCGGTAGAAAATCAGATTATTTTAGATGAAATCTATCAGATAATCCTATTTAGTTTATGGTTAATCTTTATTTGGAGCTATTTGACATACCATATCCTTTACCCGTATCTGAGTGTCAAGTTTGGAATCGGATATCCTTATCCATTAGATTCCTTCAAACCGGATGGTGTAGACGGTTTCAAATATGACGTGGTATCTTATCCGGTTACACCCAGCTGGGTGAGACACTCTTCATGTGAAAACGCACGTAAACCTACTATAAGATTTTTCCTAAGGAATCTATGATACCTCAAAAATCCTATGGATTGCATTCCTACAAACTAATCCCACACGAATTTCAACATCCACTCAGAATTCTTTTTTACACCAATTTACGTAGGATCTGTTGAGTGCATGAGTGGATTACGCTCCCTTTTCATCAGATCAGTCTTATTTAATAGTGGCTAGAGCATGAAACTTGACATGGTATCAGCTCGAGTTCGAGTCCTGTGTGGTGCGCAATTTTCCTAAAAATTGATGATGCCCCCTTCTTCCATGTACAAGGCCCCTTTCTCTTGATGCGCCTACCTTTGAGTTTACACATGTTGACCTGTCTATCACCGTCACATTTGAGGAGGGGTGTTGAGTGCATAAGAGGATTGTCCTCCCTTTTCATCAGGCCGGTCTTATGTAATAGTGGATAGAGCATGAAGCTTGACAGGATCGAGACACTTATCTTGTGTTTTATCCAAATGACCATTCCTACAGTTTTTCTCTGTTTTATAATGCTCTACTTCACACGTGCAATCCTATCATATTTCTATTTCTATGTTTTCCCAATTTCTCTGTTTTTTTAATCCTGTGATCAAAGAAACCCGGTAGGACGTTTCTTGTCCGATCCTATCCGACCAGTGAGCCAGCGGGCGTGCTATAATTTTGCGTCAGGCCAAGTATGGATGTTTGAATATGCTGCATCTTTTACATGAATCGGGCAGAAAGTGTCGTGCCTTCCAAAATCTCAATCAGATCTTTTACTCGACGGGACCACCACCGTCTATGTATCCATGGAAATTCAAAGTGAGATTTGAACTGGTCATAGCAGGGCTGGCGTCTCCCTTCGCACGCAAAGCGCAGAGCTAGCGCGCGGGAGAATGGAGCTCCGTGCCGGACCGAGCTGGTTTCATGTGACGGCCGAATAGTTTTAGCGTCCGTCGGGAGGACCGCCTGGTTCAAATATCGACGGCTCGTCCCCTCCGATCGCTCCACCACCGCTCAACGTGGCCGGCCGCGCTTGGGCAAACATGGCGCTCGCGTGCGGCCGAAGCGGCGCGGGGGGCATGGAGATCTGCGTGGGGATGGGTGGGCGCGTGGCGGTGGTAGCTGGTAGCCTGGTGCCGGCATCTGACGCCAAAGGCCTCGCCCCGATGACCCTTCTTGGCTCGATCGGGTCCGGGGATGTTTACTGTATCAGAACGCTCACCGAAGCTTTTTATTCCATCCCAGCGACAGAGGTTGTAGGTGGGTGTTACTTTGTTTGGCGTCGTTTCGTTCCTAATGAAGTTTGTCTAGCGGAGGCCTTGTAAATTGTTACATTTAATTCCCGATCGACTATTTGTCATTCTGGGTTATCCGTTTATCTCGCAAAATAAAAAAGATTTCCATTCCATGATGTTTTACATATTTTAATACTCTCTCTGTCCCAAACTAACCTGTGTTTTGAGTTTAGTCAAAGTCAATATTTGTAAACTTTGACTAAGTATATAAGAAAAAATATCAATATTATTTATAATGTGAAATAAATTTATTGGAATCACCATAAAATATATAGTATAATATCCATTTCGAACTATAGATGTTTGTAATTTTCTCTACATGTTTGGTCAAACTTTAAAAGGTTTGACCCTGACCAAACCTAAATTACAGGGTAAATAAAGACAGAGGGAGTATGTACTACCCACGTAGCAAAATGAGTCAATCTGCACACTAAACTATGGTGTATATCTACATCTATATGTAGGTCGGGTTGGATATAAAAACATGTTCTATTACGATGGGTTATGTATTCTGATTATGCTAAAAGTTCCAAAGTGCCAATCTTGTAGAGCAAACAAGGAAAAGAGAGGTGGCGCTCTTGGGTTTAACGCTAGCCACAGTCGCTTACTGCCCCTTTTTTTGTCCGAAAATTGATACCCGCTTCCTCTGTTTGACAACGTGAGAAGTGGGGACCTCGGATATAAGGTTGGCGCTGTTTTAAGATATGTACAGTTTGAGTTTGGATTTGGTCTCCTTAAGGGCATCAACGAGGTGGTATAGGGTCTCTCTAGCCTTACCTCGTCAATGTTTATGGCGTTGGTGTCAGATTTTTTTTTGTCCATTAGATGTTGGTTGTTGATTTATCATTCAAGGGAAATTGATCGCTCGTCCATAGTGAGATATATCCGATCTATTTGATCCTTTGGGTTTACGGTAAATCCAGTTGCTCCAACTCTCTGAGTAAACGTGGTGGAGAATTGCATGTGCTACTGTTTCGGGTGTGTCTCCATCCAATGTTCCATATGCGTTTATTAGATCTTGTTATTCAAGTAGTGATTATTGCGGTTTTTAAAAACTTAATTGGCGAGGGCGTCTGTAGGTGACACATTGTTTTACCGCTTGTTCAGTGCATGTTTCAAGCTCCGGCAGCCATCAAACTATCAGAGAAAGAAGACGACATGTATGAGTTACTTTATATTGTTATTTTGTAGTGGTCGGTCTTGCGTCGATTTATATCTCATTTCTATCAGTTTTTTGGGTTTATAAATATCAGATTAAATTGTCTTCTCTCGGGAAAAAAGAAGTTCCAATTTTTTTTTAGATAAAGGGTTTTTATTACTCAAAGGGTTTAAGCATTACACCCGGCCTCTGCATAGCTAAGATGCACACAAACACCAGTTCACCATCGGTCAAGTCCGTAACCAAAAAGTAAAAAAGCGAATTACATATCAGAATGAGAAATTGTAGATCCGCCTAAGGAGTTGGTAGGTCTATCCGGAGTCTATGTTGCCACCCATGCCGGGAAGGTAACTCCCTGGCCGCGGCCTCCAGTCTCGACGCCACCTCCAAAAATAAGTCTCGATGCTCCACACGCTGCAGCGATGACCAAGCTCGAAGCGTTGCCGTGCACTGGTAAATGACCTGCATAAGAGAAGCATTTTTATTATTAAAAACCTTGTCATTTCTACATAGCCATAGCGACCGAATAACAGCAATCGCGCCCACCCTACTGAATAGTTTGAACCTGTGATCCACACCATTCAACCAATTGCCAAAAATGTTAGCAATAGAACTAGGTGGATATAAGGTAGAACCTATCTGGATGGCTGACCATATAGACCTAGCAAACTCGCACGGAAAGAATAAATATGTAATAGTCTCGTCGTGAGGGCAGAAAACACACTTTTTACTTCCGTGCCAGTTGCGTTTGGCAAGGTTATCTTTGGTAAGAATCACTCCACGACGTAAGTACCACGCAAACACTTTAGTTTTTAGTGGGATCTTCATCTTCCAAAGTTTGTTGTTATATGAACTATCGACTTGAATTTCGGGCAGAATTAGAGCTCTATACATAGAATCAACCGAGAATTTGCCATTCTTTGTTCAGATTCCATTTAAATTTATCTGGACCTTCCGACAATTGGATTAACTCCAATCGGATTAACAAAGCATTTCAAGATGCTAGTCGTGTACCAAGTAAACTTCTTCTGAATGAAACATCTGGTGGGAAAGTACCCAAAACCTTCGCGAGTGTGTCGCTTTTGTTTCGAACAATAGAAAATAGAGCCGGATATTGTTCTTTGAAGGTAGCGTGGCCAAGCCAGCTATCCTCCCAGAAGCGAATTTCCGATCCATCCAGGAAAGATCCATGTGGAAAGAAGAACTTCTTTGTAGCCATGAGGTCAGCCCAGAAGTGCGAATCACCGGGTTTCCAAAGAACCTAGGACACAGCTTGATCTCCAACATATTTTCTCCTAAGGAGGGTTTGCCAAACTCCATCTTCAGAAAGGAGTTTAAATAGCCATTTACCTAGGAGCGCTCGATTCTTGACCTCAAGGTCATGAACTCCGAGCCCTCCTTGGTCTTTTGGGCAGCAAACCACACTCCATTTAGTCAGTCGATATTTTTTCTTCTCGCAATCCCCTTGCCAAAAGCATCTTGATCGGAAATAATCCAATCATTTTAAGACCCCTTTAGGCATTTGGAAGAAAGAAATCATATACAATACCATGTTTGTTAGAACTGAGTTTATGAGAACCAATCTTCCTCCCAGGGATAAGAGTTTTCCTTTCCAGCTATTTAAATGTAATTGAAGCCTTTCCTCCACCCTTTTCCATTCAGCATTGGTAAGTTTCCGATGATGAATCGGAATACCCAAATAGTTGATAGGAAATTCTCCTTGCTCACAGCCAAAAAGCTCAGCATACAAGGCGGCGTTCTCTTGGGCCTCGCCAAAGCAAAACAATTCACTTTTATGAAAATTTATCTTCAGACCCGACAGATGTTCGAAAGCTGACAAGATCAACTTAAGGTTACGAGCTTTGTCGATATCATGCTCCATAAAAAGAATTGTGTCGTCGGCGTATTGAAGAATCGATAATCCACCATCAACAAGATGAGGAATCACTCCTGCAATTTGGCCATCAGTTTTAACGCGTTCGATCAGGATAGCCAGCATGTCCGCCACTATATTAAATAGTATTGGCGATAATGGGTCACCCTTTCGGAGGCCTTTTTTCGTTTGGAAGTATTTGCCCGTGTCATCATTGACCTTAAAGGCTACACTTCCGCCGGAAACAAAGCTATCAATTAACGCGCGCCACTGAGAGGAAAAGCCCTTCAACCTTAGGGTTTGCTGGATGAAAGACTACTTCACTTTATCATAAGCTTTCTCGAAATCAATTTTCAGAATTACCCCATTCAACTTTTTCCTATGTAGTTCATGGACCGTTTCACGTAGGATCGCAACTCCATCAAGGATGTTGCGACCTTGCATAAAAAGCCGTCTGAGACGGTCGAACCACATGATCAGCTACCGTGTTCAGTCGAATCGTAGCCGTTTTGGTGAATATTTTGAAGCTAACGTTAAGGAGGCATATAGGTCTAAATTGTTGGATCCTTTCGGCCTCATTAACCTTAGGTAACAAAATTATCTCACCAAAATTGAGGCGAAACAACTCTAATTGTCCATTGTGAAGACAGTGAACAACTGAAGCAAATCGGTCTTGATAACATCCCAAAAGTTCTCGTAGAACTCAGCAGGGAAACCATCAGGGCCAGGAGCTGAATTATGTTTCATTTGAAAAATTGCCTTTCTCACTTCCTCCTCTGAGTAGGGTTTAGTAAGTATGCTATTTTCCTCATCTGAAACCTGGGGTATATCCTCTGTTCGGGATTCATCCAAGGTGAAATTACCCTCCTCGGGGTCACCGAACAGGCCCTTATAGTACTTAGTAATATACGACTTAAGTTGTTCATGGCCTTCAATCATTCCTTCATCCTGAACCAGAGAATGAATACGCTTCTTCCTATGTCTGCCATTGGCAATACTATGGAAGTAACGAGTATTCGAGTCCCCTTCAAGAATGAATTGTGTTGTCGAACGTTGATACCATTTTAACTCCTCCTCGCGCAGTAGTTTCGCTATCTGTGCATTTGATTGGCTCTTTAGCTCAATCTCTTGCGCAGATAGTAAACATACTTCTGCTAATGCTTCTAGAGCATCAATAATTGAGGAAAGTCGTATCTTTTTTTAAGAAAGCCAGTAGTATGACGGGCCCAACCAACGAGGTGAGTGCGTAAAGCACGTATCTTGTTGTTCCACCGCTGGATAGGCGAGTCACCCGCTACCGGTAAGTCCCAGATTCTTTTAACCATGTCATGGAAGCCCTCACGGTGTAACCAACCGAGCTCAAACTTGAACCGTGGTTTACACTGCGGTCTAGGCACTCCAGTGGTCAAAAGAATGGGAGCATGATCCGACAGACCCTCAATACGTTCTAGAGCCCGTACCGACACCATTGGGAACCTAGCTTCCCAATCTGAATCCATTAGTACCCGGTCTAGTTTCTCGTAAGTGGGTTCAAGGAGGGAGTTAGCCCAGGTGAACTGTCTCCCTACCATCGTTATCTCTCTTAAATTCAAGTTGTCAATGACCGCATTGAACAAAAGAGGCCAACGGTTGTCGAACCGACCCTTGCTCTTCTCGAACGGAAACCGAAGTAAGTTGAAATCCCCTCCCATGATCATAGGGTGTGGGTTATCTTTTGCAAGGTTTACCATTTCAATGAGAAAAGCAGATTTAGACGCTTCCTGGGCCGGCCCATACACGGCAACACGACTCCAAATGAAGTTGTCGGATTTATTACGGATGTGCATTTTGATATGAAAATTGCCTTCCATAACCTCCAATACTTCCATGGTATCCGTCCTGACGCCAAGTAAAATACCACCAGAGCGTCCATGAGGGGACGCGAATACCACTCGAACTCTATACCGCCTGAAAGTCAGTTCAAAAGTGATTGACGGAATTCACGTCTACCCGTCTCAGAAATAGCTAAGAAATCCAAATTATGGTCCCGAATACAATCCGCGAAGTGCAAGTGTTTAGCCAAGTCACCAAGACCTCTGCTATTTTTGAACATGCCATTCATCGGGAAACTATTGGGGATTTGGATAACTTGGACCGTTTCCGGGACTTGTTGGCTGTGGATTTAGATTTTCGACCGGATGCTTTTAGCTCATATAATGAACTCAAGCCGTCATCATCCAAACCACCATCCAACACTTCACCAATTAGGTGAGAGAGAAGCTGACCATCTGATGTGGCAATCGCTTCCTCCTCATCCTCATAGGTGGCTGACAACCCTATCGAGGCTTTCGGAATAACCGTGAGACGGTCATATTCCATATGTCTCAAGACATTAGTTGAAACAAGAACTTTAGATTGAACATCACCGAGATTAAAACCTACTCTACTCAGCTTTGAATTAATCGAACTCGGTGAAAAAGAAAGAAAAGATTTCGAACTCATATCCATACCAGAGTAGTCCAGGTTGCGCACCGCTTTGCGTCGCATCGCCCTCGTCATGGAGTCCTCGTCTGTGGCAGAAGCACCCTCCGCGTCCACCCCGAACCTGTCGCTACGACGGGCCGGAGGAGTGGATGGAGAGATAATGCCACCTCCCACACAAGTGGCCACCGGGGTAGTAATGACACGGGACGGCGTAGACGAAGCAGCAGCCGCCCCATTCATCACCACGTCCACCAGCATGCCCGAGGATGGCGAGTTGGCCTGTGTCGGCGGCGAAGCCGCACTCACCGAAGCACCGGCGGAGGTCAATCCATCCACGGGGGGCAGTGGCGATGAAGACACCCCCTGGAGACCAACCCCACGCCGCCGTCCTGGAACTCCACTCCGTCGGTGGAGAGCACCACCGACCCAGCAAGGCTGAGCGACGGAGCCACCAGCAGCTCGTCCTGCGCCGTGTCACAGCCCATTGAGCCGTGGGCGCACGCCTCTGCCCCGATGCGGTCGAGTGGCCCATGAGGAGCAGCCGGAGGAGGCAAAGTTGAGGTCGCAGCCTCCTCCAGACCCGTCCTGGCGCCCGCAGCAACACCGACCCGCCCGACGTCGGCCGAGCCAAGGCCAAGCTCGGCCTGTGCAGTCGTAGCAGCACCCAGGTCGGTGCAGCCACCCGGCTGAGATGGCCCACCAGAGGCATCCATCTCGCCTCCAGCAGAGGCTTGCTGCGGCAGCGTCTCCGGGGAAGGACGCAGAAGGTGCGGCGAGGATCGGCGAATCAGCTCCACAATCTCCCGACCTCTCGGGGTACTCGGGCAAGCATTGTACGGAGTGATCACCAACATAGAACCAACATGATCACCAGGTGCAACAGACTTGTTGGCATTCGGTGTCTCGGACAATGTACTACCATCAACGTCCATCTTGTTGGATGAGGAACCATGTGTGTTATCCTGACCCGAAGAACCCTCAAAGCCATGCTCCTTGCCCTCCTCATCATCAGCGTCATCGCTCTTACGGCGCCAGAAGAAGGGCACAAAGCTAGGGTCCGGAACAAAATCCGCAGGCTCGCAGCTAAAAAAGAACGCATACTTCTTGAGTCTCACAACACACGTGGCCCCAACATACCGACCATCGACACCGGTGAGCTTCTCCAACACCGCCGAGTCCATCATGCCCACGAGGATATGGACAATACCACGTCTCCGATAGGTTGCAAGATCCACATCGAGGGTCGTCCCAATGAGAGTACCAACCGCCCAAAAGCCAAGAAAGTGTCGCATAGCATAAGGAACACCCGAAACATGAACCCAAACCTTCTCAAGAATTTTGGATGGCACCACATCATCATTGGACTTCCAAACAGAAATATTTGCCTGCGAATTAGAAGACGGGATATTCAGCTGAATACCGTCTACCCTGTGGAGATCCTCGGCCGACGGAAAACCAATGAGATAAGCATCATCTCCCTCGGGTAAAGCCTCCCACTTCCACTTGGCCGAGTAACACATCCTGGAGATCAGACTCTCAATGGCAGTGGCCGGCACCATATCACCCATGATCCTAACCAGTGCAGTGGGCGAGCTCGACGGAATCAGGTGGGGTTGTAGACACTGTCAGGAAACTGCATGAACAACGTCTCTGCCATACCAGTGCCGGTGGCAAAACAAGTGGGCTTGGGAAGCCGCAAAGTCGGGCACCTGATAGTGGAGTGGGCTACATTATCACAAACTAAGCAATAGTGTTTTATAGGACAAGCTTTGGTAGGATGAGAAGCCGCCCCACACTTGAAGCACTTACTGCCTTTCTTTGATTTACTATTATCCCCCGTCACCGGCTCTGGCTGCTGTAGCAAAACAGAAACAGGCGTCACATTCGCTGCCACCACTCCAGAGTTCGCCACGGCATTGTTAACACCCACACCCTGGCTGGGAGGAGGTGTCATTGCAGCCAGTCCCTGGATACCCCCACCCAGCTGAGGAGCAACCGACGGCTGAGTATACTGCTGTTGTAAGTAAGGCTGCTGAAACTGTCCCTGCGGCATCATCGGGGGCCTCGACTGCGGTTGCACCCCCGACAACATCTGCTGAACATGAACACCCTGCTGGACTACTTTGTTCTTCTTGCGTTTAGACCTAGGAGCTCCCTGCCCGTTGCTGCCGGCGGCTGCTGGCCCGGCGGCTGATACGCCGGGTATCCCGGGTTGATGATCGGAGGAGCCATGGCGGGGGCTAGAACTGGAGCTGCTGCTGCCGTGCCGCCAGAATATAGGCCGGCGGCCCGTACTGAGTCGACGGCCGCTGCAGCGGCAAGAGCGCCGAGGGCGCCGCACCCGGACCCGACGGATTCCCCCCGAGGAAGAAGCTAGCGGGGAGTACTTTCCCATAGCCGGTGTAGTTGGTTGCGGAAGCGCTCGCCTGTCCAATGCAGGCGAGGTTGGAAGCGGCCGCGATCGTTCCATTGCCGGCGAAGTTGGATGCGGACGCGGCGGTGATCGCCTGACCAACGCCGCCAAAGTTGGAAGCGGGTGCGGCCAATGGAGGCTGGGGCCGAGGCTGGGCGACGGACTGCTGGCGGGGCATCGCCGCCGGTTGCGGTGGCCACGGAGCGCCCGCCCTAGGGCCCGTACCCTGCTGGGGTCGAGACGGCAGTGGCCCGCTCATCCTTGGCGAGGGCACGAGAGCCGCGACGGCGGCGTAGGAGCTGCTTCCGCGGGTGGCATCGAGGAGGAAGGGCGCTGGCCGGAGCTCGACGAAGACGGAGGCGGAGGCGCGGTGACGGGCGATGCGTCTGCGGCGGCGCTGGAAGGGTCGAGTTCGATGCGTGTGCGGGAAGAGCTAGACAACCTCTAAGCCACATCGCCTCGAATCGACGGTGCAGATGCGCCCAAGGATCTGGACGGCCGGGATGACCCAACGCGCCGCTGGCCCCACCACCCCGAATTTTGAAAATTCGGTGGCGCTTTGTCAGCCGCGATTGGCGGATTGGGCCGCCTACGGGCCAGCGGCGACGTCCTCTTCTCCGACCTCGGCAAGGACGAGCTTGAAGAATCCTTCGCATGCAAGGCCTTGGCGATGAAGGTGCCAATGATCGGCGGCGGCGTCTTGCGTCACGGCGGGAGGGGGCCCCACCAAGCCCCAAGCTTCGGCGGCAGATGTGAGAGCCGCACTCCGGCTGGTGGGGAGGGCAGGTTGCGGCACCGCACTACCTTCAGCTCGACGATCTTCGGCTCCCTACACACATCAGAACAAGAAACAAGCTCACCTCGATTCACTGTCGTTCCATTCTCCCATGGCCTGCTCGCCGCCGTCGGAAAGCCGGCGCTGGACTAGAACTCGTCGACGAAAGCCGTCTTAGATCGTAGGGGAAGGATAGGCGACGGTAGGTCGGCGTCGCGCTGCACCTCCTCCTCCAACGACGCCAAGGCGACCTGGACGGAGACGTGGTCGTCGTCAAGGCCAGATGGATTCGCGACGAGATCACCGAGGCACGCGAAGCGGGAGCCTGCCGAGGCCGCCTCCCATGCCGGCGGCGCGAGGGTCTTCCGGTGGCGGCCCCCTGTCGTCGTAGCCAACGGCGGATGCACGGCCCCAGCCCAGAAGCGGCCCGCGAGGGGTGCCGCGGGCGAGGCATCGCCCGGATCGCCTGACGCCATCCCGCTCGCTGATTCCACTCCAAATGTGTTAGTGTTGAGTAATTGTTTCTCAAAACCGTCAGTAAACGTTGTTAGTTGTTGCTATGTACAAGGGAGTACTCATGCCTAGTGACTGGAGAGGCAGAAGACGGAGTTAGTAACGTTATCATGCCCAGTGGGTTTGATCAGTAACAAATTGGCATGTAACCTTGATCCTGGCATGGTGCCTGTATACTGAAATTACATAAAACTGAAGCTTCTGTAACTGTTTGCTGCTGCGTGACAGGCAAAGCAACAACCTGCATTTCCCACCGATAAACAATCAGACTCAATAAAATCGAGAAAAGGTCCTCCTTCATGTCTCTGCATCCGAGGGCATCTCCAGTCGTTGCCCCCCCCCCCCCCCCCAGGGCCCAAAACGGCACTATTTTTGGGCCGCCGCGGCGCGAAACGGCGCGAAACTGGATTCTGGGGGCGCATTTTCCAGTCGTGTCCAGACCCAGGTTTGGGCCCATATATTCAAAAAATGGCGGTAGATAAACATTTGCACGAAGACGGCGAATTCATTCATATTGGCGCAAACTCGCCGAGATTACATAGTAGAAATTTAAACTAAAACTTATAAAACTTAAAAACATTTTATTCGGCGATCGACGCCGACTAGTTGATGCCCAGGCTCATGCGGATCGTCTGGCTGTAGTCGCCGTCGTCGCCGTCGTCGTCGGAGCCGTCCTCGCCGCCGGGGCCTGCTCGGGCCTGCGCCGTCGTCGTCGTGCTGCAGCTTGCTCAGCAGCAGGGCCTGCTGGAAGCCGTCGTCCTCCTCCTCTCGCTATCGCTCGGGTCGACCTTTTAGTACTCGATCTCCGGCGCCATGGGAGGAGGCGGGATGCGGCTGCGGCGGCCCGCATTGGCGGCGGCGGCCATCCGGCGTTCCTCCGCGCGCTTGCGCTCCACCTCGGCGAGTGCTTCGCGCTGGTGTTCCAGCTCCGTCGCCGTGTACTGGCGGAGGCTCTAGTCGGCGGCGAATTCCTCCGTCGCCGGCTAGATTGTGTTGAAGGAGGCCTCCTCCACCTCCTTCAGGCCGGGCCACTCCTACTCCTGCTCCGGCTCCTGTTTGGGCTCCTTCTTGGCCTTGACGAGGCGCCGGAAGAAGGACGAGGAGGAGAAGCCGCGCGACGCTGGGAGCCGCCGCGAGGCTCGTTGATGCGCAGGGCGCTGCTGCGCATGGGGGCGCGGCGCCCGGAGTTGAGAGTGGGGGGGGGTCACAGAGGGGGGCGCGTCGCGTGCACCTGGAGCCGAGCGCACGCCGGAGGAAGACGACGTGGCGGAGGAGGAGGACGCGGCTCCCATCCGCCGCGGCGTCCACGACGCGATCCTGGGCGGCATGGTCAGCCGGGGCTCGTTGCCGGCGGCAATGTAGTCCAGGACCCACTGGAGGCGGCGGTGTGGGCCGCCCCACCACCGCTTGTGTCCCCTGGAGTTGTGGCGGCCCTCCAACTGGCCGTTGTTGCCGTGGTCGGCGACGTCCTGGTCGTGCCGGCGCTGGAAATAGGCTTGCCAGAAGGCGTCGTTGCCCTCCGCCCTCCAGCGCGGGTCCGCGGCCTGCTCCGTCGTCAGGCCTTCGCGAACCTCCGCGATGGCGTAGTCGAACTCGACGCCGGCGGGGATGGGAGGCACGGGGATGCCTCCCGCGCTGAGTTGCCACGGCCCCTGGCCGCCGGAGGCGCCGGGGACGCGCATGCCAGGTGGGCACGGGTACCCCACCTGGTAGAGCGCCCATGCCTCGTCCTTACGAAGGTGGCGGCGGGTCCAGCCGTTGGCGGCGACGGCGGTGTCGGCCATTGGTTTGCTTGCTAGCGAGGGAGGCAGAGCAGAGAGGCGAGAGAGAGGCGAGTGTGCGGAGGACCGGCGAGGGGCGGGGGATTTTATAGCTCGGCGGCCAGGCGAAGGGGCGGTGGTGGCGCACCATTACTGCGCCGCGTGGCCTTCGATTGGATGTCGAAGCGCCGCGCGCCGGCCACACCATTAATCCGGCAGCCTTTGACCGGCGCGCTCACTGGCCGCTGGCCACGCCATTAACTCCGGCAGGCTTTGACCGGCGCGGGAGCCGAGAGGATGAGGACGCGGCCCTCACGGGCGGTTCTGTTCCGCGCCATTTTCTCCCTGGTGTTGTTCCAATAGGGAGTAGTCATACCAATGTAACAAAACATATATGGGCCAGCAGGTTTCAGACGCACTCTTTTCCCTTACCAGGGTACCTAAGGGGACTGGAAGGTTTTTAATGAGGCGGCTTGCTGGTCGAATACGTATTCGGAATAAAGATATATGTTCCTTCATATTTTTCATAAATACTTTTCATATTATTTACCCCACTCGACATGCTCGGGGGCTGGGTCAAAACACATAAAACCCAAACCCCACTCGACGTGCTCGGGGGCTGGGTCAAACATATAAAACTCAAATCCCACTCGATATCCTTGGAGGATGGGTTGAATACAAAAGCCAACAAACCCCAATCGGCACAATCGAGGGCCCTCATAAGTATGAACATGCAAAAATCCTTTCATATATGAAACATTACATATTTACACTCGAGGGCTGTCGCAATTACAAACCCAAGACTATAAGCTAAGAGCTTGGTTCATCCTTGATATCTTGCACATGACCAAAAAGTTGTTCTTTACAACGATCGATGAAGTCTTCAGCAGCATCACGGGTCTCGATCAACTACGATTGAGGAACAAGAGTACCAACCGCAGGAGGACGAAGTGCAAAATTTGGTCTTCGACTACGGATATAAGCCATAGTGGCGTTGGACCCAAGAATTTCAAGCTGCATCAAAGACTCCTTGACCGAGCTCGCCACTCGAAAGATATCTATCAAAGGAAACAGTCCTTGTGGTTGAGGACCCGACGGGAAGAGCGCGCAATTCAGCTGAGTGAAGATACGCCTACACATTTCGAGTACTTGGGCGTTTCGCCATACTCGATCCTTCAAAGTAAGGAGAGTGTGGGCATGCACTTTATCTAACATAAAATGCTGCTTGCCAGTCGTTGGTATCTCAACAGCATTATCAAGAAGTCGGTTGACCCGCTTATCTTCCTGCTTGAAGTCAGGTACAAAACCTACAAAAGCTACAGCCGATTGGTACAGGGCATAGCACAAATAAATGCAAAAACATCAAGCAAAAGGAAGGGAAGTCATATACTCACACTCGAGTTGCCTATTTATGTTGTCCATCTCGCCAAGAACATATTCTTCGCGTTGGGTAGCAAAACTTGGCCGGGAACGAAGTAGAACCAACTCAGCCTGAGTGCTTCTGAGTTCCTGCTCTAATTCCTTCACTCGATTCGTTGCAAACGCAAGTACCCTCGCATCATTCCTTGCCTGTCCAGGTGTTTGAGTATGAGGTGTTGAAGATCCACCGGGCATGTGTTCTTGTGGCTGATTCATAAAGCAAAATGTTCAGGTACACAGACGCATAAAGACGTAAATTTCAGGTGGTTCAACATATTTTATTCAACTACAAAGCATTCAAAAGCATACTAAGCATAAATAGCAAAGGCATACAGGCCAGGTTCGAGTAACCTAATTACATCACAAATGTTTCCTAAACCTGTGACACAGACTCCGCCCTATTTTTACGCGACCGAGCTGCAACAGCTTCAGCACGGCGCTCCATGGTTTGGATGCAAAGCTCGCTCATTCGAGTAGCAGGATCGGTGACACCCTTGAGTGATAGTGGCTTTCCATCTTGCTTTTTCGGATAATCCGACAGTGAAGTGGTGAAGTCAGCCTCTACACCATTGCTTAGTAAAAGCTTGAGGGTGTACTCCGAGCCGCGTACCGTGAGTTCGCGTGCAAAGTCCGCCACGATTGAAGATCCCTCTCCAAACGCCGCAGCAAGACCTTGAGCAGTCGACGGGGTTGTGCCCGTAGGACACATCCCTGCATGCAAACGGCCAAGGGTACCCGTCACGGCAGCCAGATCCCCTTGGGTCTTGGACAGCAATGCTTCAAGCTCTGCAATAGCACTATCAAGTGATACCGTATCACTCGATGTCCCAGCAGAAGTCGACATACCTTCAAGACCTTCAAATTCAGAAAACAGAAGTCATAAGTAAAAACTCTCGAAAGACAAAAAGCATCTGTAATCGCAAAATCAAAACTCTCACCTTTGGCAGCATGCGCCAAGCCTGAAAGACGTGCAGCCAGATCCTTATCGCGGCGAGTGATGGCATTCTGGGCATCATCGAGTGCTTTCTTCGATTCAGATTGTTGGGAAGAAAGCTGGGTCTGCATATTTTTTACCTGCTCCTCCAGGTTTTTTACTCGCTCCTCAGCAGTTTGTTTGGCTTCTGCACAAATTCGTAAATATTCTCAATTACCATGATAATTATGAGCAGTAGAGGAAAAAGATTTCAGCACAAAATTACTCACTCGCAAGCTCCGACGAGGTCGACTGCAGGGAGTCCCTCTCGATCTCCAACCGAGCAAAAGATTGGATCCAAGGAGCCATAACAGCAAACATCGGCTAAACGCAGAAAGCATTCACAGTGTTAATATGAGCAAAAGAATACATGGGCAAAGACAAGCACAAACACACTCACGTGGTCAGTCCAAGGAGTGGAAGAAGACGCCGCAACATCTGCAGTTGAAGTATTCTTCTCTTTGCTCATGTTGGCAGTCACCACCAAAGTCGAAGCTTTAGTAGCAACAGGAGCAGTACCCTGTGTTGCTTCTGGAAGGATGGTTGGCTGTGCCACAATCGCCGAATTTACGACTCGAGGAGGAGATGGCGACCTATCGCTAAAATATCATCAAGCAAAAGCATGGTCAATCGAAAAAGCAGCAATCACAAAAAGAAGCCAAAGAAAAGAACATATCATAAAGCAAACATGAGTTCCTCCTCTTCATCGGAATCAGGATCGTTGCCAAGAGCAAAGACACCCAGGCGAGAAACGCCACCCGAAGCAGCAGGAGGACGAGGCGCGAGTGGAGAGGAGCTCAAAGGATGACTCTTAACGAGGGATTTAGTACTCGAATTCCAGTGTCCCCTTCCTCATCTTCCTTCGACTCTGAACTCGAAGACTTCGGTAGCTCCAGGCGACGGCGTTTGGGCTTATGCACGACGGGCTCAGCATCAGACTCGACTGCGGCCTGCTCCACCTCCTCGCCTTTTTCTTCTGCAATAGTCTCTTGGGGAGTCGAGTGAGCAGAGGCGGGTTCAACCAAGGATGTCTTGGGAATATCCAGCGCCGCAGTCTCAGGAGTAGGCCCAACTTCAGGCAGAGGAGGGAGAGAAGTAGTAGTCGAGTGATCCTACACATATTCAAACAAACATAGTCAAAACAGTCGCAAAAAGCACGTGGTCGAAGAGTAGAAATCGGCAGAGAAAAGTTCTTACCTCGGGTAAAGCTTTGTCTGGCCCATACGGGACATATGCGAAGTTGAAGTTGATTTTTTCAGAAACTTTGATCTTCGTCACTTTCTTCACATGAGCATCCAGCTCCTTTTCTGACAGCTCCATAGTGCTCATTCTGCTGGTGTCGAGTGGACCCTCATACTGCCACATCGGGTGGGTGCGAAGACGCATGGGCCACACTCGCATCTTCATATAGGTGCTGATCAACTGAGTGCCAGACATAGTCTTCAGCAGCTTGCTAATCTCATTCAGCAAAGGGGTGGCTTCCTTCGCTTCAGCAGCAGAGATAGGGTGATCCCAGGCCACCGTCTTCTTGGGAGAACACTCAGTCGAAAACTCCGGAAGCACAACCTGATCGACGGGTACGTAGAACCACTTCGTCCTCCAGCCTTGAGCGGAGTCGATTGCCTTCAAGCTGAAGTAGTGCGAGTCGTTCCGCACTTGAACAGCAAACCCTCCGACGGGGCACGGGCGCTTGCCGCGGCAATTGTGACGCACTGTGAAGATATGTTTCCACAGTGCCCAGCACGGAGACACCCCCAAGAAGCACTCGCACAGCACCATAAAATAGGTGATGTGCATAATGCTGTTGGGGGTGAGGTCATGAAGCTGTATGCCATAGGCATACAGCAGCCCCCGCACAAAGTCATGGAGGGGAAGAGCAAAACCACGAGGGAGGAATTCAGCAAAACAGACGCGCTCGCCGGCGCGTGGGTCAGGGCGTACCTCCAAGCCTGGAGCACGTACAGCAAGTTGAGCGGCCGGTGGTAGCCACCCTTTCTGACGATACTCAGAAAGGGTATCCTCGGTGACACAGGACCTCGCCCAATCACCGGGGACCTTCAGGAGAGCGTCGGAAGGCTCGGCCGTCTGTTTCCCTTTCTCCATGGCGTCAGGAGTGGGTGCGGCCGCAGCATGTTTGCTTCTCTTGGGCGCCATCGCGCAGAGCAGGAAACTTGGGCAGAGGAACAGAGATGGGCGGCGAGCGAGGAAGAAGATGAGCAAGGAGGGCAAATGGCAAGAACTCATAAAAATCCGAGGAGATCGCTACTTAACGCACAGGGCGCAGGCCTCATCGTAACCGTCCATCAAAGATGGGCAAAATCCGGTTGTACACGTGGCGAGCCCAGAACGCAACCGTCGCGCCCCACGCCGCCCACTACGCACAAAACCCAAGGAAGTTATGATGGCACAGCGAAAAATGCGTCACGTCCGGTCAAATCAGGACTGAAACAGCGTCCTCAGCGGTCAAAACTCTGAGAAAAAGGCCCACGTTGACACGTCTTGTCAAAACAGCGAGCGCGCACCTAAGATGTCACGGATGATGTCAGAAGAAGAAACAACATCCATGGTCGAGTAACGGATTCAAAAGTACAATCGACGCATAATACAGATTGCAATCGACAGAGGATTCGACTGCTACATATACTCCCATGGGAGCATACATCAAAAAAATTTCGATTGAAGACATGCAGAACATAATTTAAGATTGTCCTCTATTGCAAACAATAAACCACAATCTCGGGGGCTACTCCCATGGGAACGCTGTCGCGCTCCCATAAAGCTTCTAAAAAGGTAAAAATTAGTCACTCGACAAAGTTGACTCGACTGATTCATTTCGGCAAAGTCCTTTAATTTCACAAACATAATTCATAAAATTCCCGGACTATGTCAATCGAAAAAGTCTCGGATGCTGCATACGCAAATGCAAAGATAAGACCTGCCGATATTAATCGAGCTGGGCTAAGGGACACTCCGGCAGTGCTTTCCCTTAAGTTTTTCTGTGTCAACAGACATGATGAAAATCCTGACGGACGCGTCGGGTAGCAAATATGATCTGCAGAACGAATCAGTAAGACCCCAAGCGGCCTGAGTCGAATCTGTCCAGTGTGTTCCAGGTTCGAGTCCGGGGACTCGAATCTGATTGAAGGCTAGTATGGTGTTGCCCTAATGAGCAGTTAACTGACATCGTTGATTCGAGTAAGTTCAGGCCTACTAAGTCAAGATCCCTAGGAAAATACATAAAAAATGTTCCAGATTCGAGTCCGGGGACTCGAGTTTGATTGAAAGCTGGTATGGTTTTACCCGAATGCGTAGTTAACTGAACTCAACTTTCTTCGAGTGAGTCAGGCCTGCCAAGCTATAATCCTCAGGCAAAAGTTGTTTCGAGTATGTTCCAGATTCGAGTCCGGGGACTCGAGTTTGATTGAAAGTTGGTATGGTTTTACCCGAATGCGTAGTTAACTGAACTCAACTTTCTTCGAGTGAGTCAGGCCTGCCAAGCTGTAATCCCCAGGCAAAAGTTGTTTCGAGTATGTTCCAGATTCGAGTCCGGGGACTCGGGTTTAATTGAAAGCTAGTAAGGTTTTACCCGAATGTGTAGTTAACCAGTTTGGAGTATTCTGGGCCTACTATGCTAAAATCCCCAAGATCGCATAAAAAACATATATACTGTTTAGAAAAATAACACATGTGGAGTGCATCCATGATTCTCCATAATCAAGCAAGCACACGGGGGCTACTGACATGGATATACCCTTCGGGTACCCCGGCGTGAAGGTACCTGGTACAGGCGAAACCCAGTAGAGGCCCAGAGTTAAAGAAGCCAGTGAAGAAAGAAGCCAGACGAAGAGAAGTTTCCTAAAATTAGATAAATCATAGTCGGTTAGAACTTTCCATATGTAAACCTAGTCGGTTACGTATCCGGGACCTGGCCTCCTATATAAAGGCCAGGAGGGTAACCGATTAGGTCAAGCAATTCATAGCCACCACAATCCCGACGAGACAAACAGCTCGCCGGACCCCTGTAACCGCATATTCACATGATCAAATCCAGACAAGCAGGAGTAAGGGTTTTACCTCAATCGAGGGCCCCGAACCTGGGTAAACTCTCGCTTGTCAGCCGTCGAGTCTACCAGTACTACGCGTTCTCTACCACATAATCAACCCTAGGTACCTAACCATGTGATTTGCCGAGGACACCCCTCGTCACCCGCGTCGCTGACAGCGCTGGCCCGTGTCGCCTTTCTCGCCATTTCGCCCCCCCCCCCCCAAGCCGAACCCAGTGGGCTGGGTTTCGCCTGGGTGCGCCGGCGCAAAATAACGCCGAAGCGGCGCTATTTGGACTTCTGGGGGACGAGTGGTGCAAAAACGGCGCTTTTTAGCCTCCGCGACGGTAGGGCTCGGGGGGGGGGGGGGGGGGGGACTGGAGATGCCCTGAGACTGAGATGTTATCCCTGTCGCAAAGTATTTCCTGACACACATTGCCAGTAAAACACGTACCAGTAAAGAGTAGAGACACGCCTTCCAAAATCCTACTGCCACACTCCTCTGCCTATTCTGATCGCACGACATGTTCAGTGGAATAGCAGGTAAACACATCGAAAGTACAGCTCGTCGGAGTAACAAGGTGCATGTACATGCCCGCACCGGAGCCAGGCCGGCTCAGCCGCTCCCGGTCAGTAGCTCCACAGCTGACCTCGCAGTCGTACTCCTCCTCGATCCATGGCGACGGCCTAGACATTGGCGGCGGCTCGATGAGCATGACATGCGCCATGTCAATATACCCCTGCATTTCGTACTCTAGTTCGTCCATCAGTAGTAAGAACTAAGAAGACCTGGCGACGAGCTCGTCGGTCCCTGAAGCTCTCGGCGAAAGAGCTGCCGCTTCGTTAGACGCGTTGCCTAATTTGAACGATTTTTTTAAATATGAATATTTATAATATTTGAACGATTTTCAATACGAACATTTACCTTTATGTTTGGAGGCTAACCCAAGCATCCATCACTCTCCTCCCAAAGAAAAAATATGCCAAAAACGTCGGGGATTTCAGGTTACTCGATTGGTTGAAAAAAATAATAAGAACAGATATTTCAATTCAACTTATTTCAATTATAACATTTATCTATTCGATGAAAACTAAGTCTGCACGATTTTAGAAAAATGAATAGAAATGGTAGTGAACGGAAACTATTTTTGAACGATTTAAAAGTAAACGGAAAAGGATGGTAAACTAAAACTATTTTTCAACGATTGTAAAAATGAACAAAAGATGACGGTGAACAAAAACTATTTTTTAACGATTTAAAAATTGAGCAGAAAAGGCCAATGAGCAAAATCTACTTTTGAAAGATTTTAAAAAGTGAGTTGAAAACAATTATATGATTGTAAATAATTTTTTGGACAATGTTTAAAAATGAACATTTCCAAATCCGAATTTTTTTCAAATATGATTTTTTTTAATCTGATCATTTTTTTAATTTGAACATTTCTTAATAATATTAAAATAAAATGAAAATTTATATATAAATAAAACAGAAAAGATGAAGGAAAAAAGAAACAGGAAAAACGAAAAAAGAAGGAAGAAACAAAAAAGCAAAACAACGAAAAAGAAAAAGAGTCAGGTGCACGTATGGGCTGGCCCATAAACCGCTAGCGATTCCCTTCTTCGGCACCCAGTGTACTCGAAGGGTATTGCAGGCTAGGCTTCTGGCCAGTTGCCTACGTTTTGTTTACTAGAGGTGTGATTTTATTTTCTAGGAAGATTGCAGATTTCAGGAATTCCGTGAAATCCTTCCTTCCACCTAATCTTTTAAAACTCACCAAATATTTTTTTTATCCCAATCCAAGAATGCAGTTTTAAATTCTTGTCTGGTCTCTAAATTACACAATGTTGTACTGTTGTTAGCCGTCGAATCTTATAATTTTTCACTTCTCCTCCAACTCGGTGCTAACTGCATGCCCCATGCCCACATTCTTCCCAATCTGTTCTACAATACAGCCCGATCCAACCTCATAGCGGCCTTCTTTTTAGACGGACATATGGAACCATACGCGGCGCCGACCATGTGCGCCAACACCAATTCCCCCACCGACTAGGTTATGTTCAGAATATAAATGACTAGCAAACGTGCCCGTGCGTTGCTACGGGCTTTATAATTTTTCATATAATCTAGAACATGTTTTACTTGATTTTTAATTATTACTCAGCTTATGTTGTAGCATAATTTTAACTAACAACCCTACATTTGAAAAAACAACTATTGTTCAGCTTGCTCCATGTTGAAATTTTAAAAAGATTAAATGAGCTGCAACCGTTGTTCAGCCCAACTAAAAAAACCCTGAAATAAAACTACTACACCAGCAAATAGAAGCATCAGACAATACTAAAGTTTCATATTTTGAAGCGCCATAGCAGCCGGGGTTGTTTGCATCCTGTAGCAGTTTCAGTTTTGCAGGCATAAAAGTTAGAGAGAGAGTCGAGATAGGCACGAACTGAATTGTGGACGATGGATCCAGTGCTCCTCCGTTCTCCTTCCATGGCAAGTTCCTCCGCTCACACCACCCCCTGCACAAAATCTGTGTCGCTCAAACCCATAATCGTCCTCTCCAACATTAGCGACACCGACTCCACGACGGACAATCATTAATTCTTGACAATATCGATTAGGTTTGTTGAGAAGACGACAAACTAAAAACAACCTAAAATACAGCGCTACAAAATTGGCATGGGCATGGTAGCGGGGTACGATGGCAATGTGTACCTATACCTGCTAACTCGACGGATACCCGCTCTAAATGGAGAGGGTTTAATGTCAATCGACACCCGCATGTATGCTTAGCGGTAAATATCCAAACCCGTCGGGTACTTGGGTCTAGTGGAGGCAGGTATGGGATGCAAACACAGACCCGCTAACCCGCGTGTGCATATGAACCCCACACCTCATTCACTGACACCCCCACCAAACCCACGCACGCACGCAGCACACACCACACAGCACACCACACCACTCAGTCCACGCACGCACCCAGCTCATACCACACATCACACACGCATGCCTCTCTGCCTTATCTTCTTCCTTCTTCTCTCCCTACCTTATCTTATACTTTCTTTTCCCCATTCATGATGGAGACGCACGCACAGAGTCCGCCGCGCTGCTTCCTCTTCCGCGCTGGCCTCCGCTAGCGGCCCCCGCCCTGGCCGTGCCCGCCCCTGGCGGCGCCCGACCTCGGCCGCGGCCCCCCGCTGCGCCCGCCCTGGCCGCGCGCCTGGCCTGGCCGCGCCCGCTTCGCACCGCTGGCGGCGCCCGCCCCTGACCCACGGGCTGCTGAAATTTGGTGTTGGGCTGTACTTAGGCCACAGCCTAAAAAGACCAACTACTAAATTCGAAATTCCCATTTGGCCCATGTGCATGTGGCTGGTTGTGTACGTGACTAAACTTTAGTCCCATACTGCTAGTTGGGAGTGAGCTGCACCACTTTACATAGTGAGTTGTTTCACTACTACCATGAGGTGTTGGCTGTGAAGAGAAAGGAAGCATTCCACACGCGCGCTCCTCCTCCTCGCTCGCCTCGCTTCGTTTCGTTTCGTCACGACACGCCGCGGGTTGCGGGAATGAGCCGAGCCGATGCCTATATTTTTGCAGTCCGGGAAATTTATCGAGTCATTGATTAGTAATTAACGGACGTGTTAATTGTTTTGCCGTTTCCGATTCTTCTGAATCGTGGAGACGTTACTGACTCGATCGTGGGCTGCGCCCACGTCCTACCCGGACCGCACTATATATGCAGAGGAAACCCTAGCCGCCATATTTTACGCAACACATGGTAGCTCGCCGCCCTAGTTCCAGAATTTTGTGCCGCCATCTTTCAAGTCTTCTCCATCCCGTCTTCCGGCGTGCACCGGTTGAAGGGACAGCAGGCCTCCGGAACCCCGCCTCTTGTGATCCTGTACGGGAGAGGGGCGATCAGGTTTTTGGGGAGCGCACTCGCGTGACTGCTGGCTTCGAGTTCTTCCCCAACGACGACTTCTTCCCCGATATCGCCAACCTCTTCATCGACGACATGGGCGACACCGGGACAGCTGCTACTACAGCCGCTGCAACGTATGTGATCTTGACCTTCTTGTTCGATATGCTACTAGAGTTCCTGCTTATGGTAGTTGCTCTAGATTCGTTCGGTTTGTCTACGGTTTTACGGTTTTAGTAGAACGCATGATTGGTTTAATTCCTATTATTCTAGTCATGATTGTTTACTGTATTAGTGGATTAAATCTACTGCTAAATTGCTTATATATTAAACAATCCAAAAACCTGATTATAGGCAATTTGCATCGCCTGACTTTCTTGCGTCAACGAAGTCGTTTCCCTTTAAAGGGGTGCTTTACAAACGGTGGCGCATGAGAGCGGTTTACTGGTTCCAAAACTGTAACTGCTATGCTGCCACCAAAGGCAAGCCTGAGGGCGAGCTTAATCCTGCTGAACAGGAAGCTTTTGAGAGGCTCGATACTCTTTTCAAGAGTGCCCTCCTCAGTATCCTTGACGATTCCATTGTGGATTCGTATATGTCGTTTGCTACCGGCAAGGACATGTGGGATGCGCTCGAGGCCAAGTTTGGGGCCTCGGACGCTGGCATCGAGTTATACGTCATGGAGCAATTCTATGACTACAAGATGACTGATGAGCGTTCTGTTGTACAACAGGCTCATGAGATACAGTCGCTCGCAACGAAACTTGAGCACTTCAAGTGTAACTTACCGGACAAGTTTGTCGCCGGTGGCATTATCGCCAAGCTTCCATCTTCATGGAGCAACTTTGCTACTTCTCTGAAACAAAAGAGACAAGAGTTTTCCGTTTCGGATCTCATTGGGTCGCTTGATGTGGAAGAGAAGGCGAGAGCGAAGGATACACGTGCTCGAGTTGCCGAGGCTGGTTCTAGTTCCCATGTGGTACAGAAGAAGAATTACCAGCCACCCCACAAGTCCAAATTTAACAAGGGTAAATCTGGGGGTAAAGGCAAGTCTGATGATAGACACAAGCCGTCACAGTCTACCAACTTCAAGAAGAACAACAATAAACCGAGGAAGGGATCATGCCATGTTTGCGGTGATCTAAATCACTGGGCACCTCGTTGTCCCAACCGCCATGAGCTGCGCACATCTGAGAACAGCGGCAAGACTGCCAATGTTGTCATTGGCGATACTGAGATGAAGGATTCTAGGTACGGTATATTTCCTACCATCCTTTCAGTTTGTCATTCTCCCGAATGGTTGATTGACACTGGCGCCAATGTACATGTTTGTGCTGATGCCTCCATGTTTTCTTCTTACCAAATCACAGGGACTTCTCCCGTACTGATGGGGAATAACTCACATGCTACTGTTCGTGGTGTTGGTACAGTCGATCTGAAGTTTACTTCGGGGAAGACCGTGCGCCTGAGGAACGTTCATCATGTGCCCTCCATTAATAAAAATCTCGTTAGCGGATCTCTTCTGTGTCGAGATGGTTATAAGTTGGTGTTTGAGTCCAATAAAGTTGTAATATCCAAGTATGGACAATTTGTTGGTAAAGGCTATGAGTGCGGAGGCTTGTTCCACCTATCTTTGTCGGATATTTGCACTAAAGTTATTAATCATGTTTGCCATGAAATTGAGTCTAATATTTGGCATTCACGACTTTGTCATATTAACTTTGGTAGCATGACGCGGCTAGCTAGTTTGGATTTAATTCTGAAATTCACTAATGTGAAAGGTTCCAAGTGCCAAGTATGCGTACAAGCTAAGCAACCTCGCAAGTCCCATAAGACTGCGGAGGCAAGAGATTTGGCACCACTGGAACTCATACATTCAGATCTTTGTGAGATGAATGGTGTTTGACAAAAGGCGAAAAGAAATATTTCATGACGCTTATTGATGACTCTACTAGATATTGTTATGTGTATCTTCTGAAAACAAAAAATGAGGCTTTAAACTATTTTAAAATCTATAAATCTAAAGCAGAGAACCAACTTGATCGAAAGATTAAAAGGTTAAGGTCCGATCGTGGTGGAGAGTATTTTTCCAATGAGTTTGATTCGTTTTGTGCGGAACATGGTATAATCCATGAGAGGACGCCTCCCTACTCGCCTCAGTCAAATGGAGTGGCTGAGAGAAAGAACCGAACTCTAACAGATTTGGTTAACGCCATGTTAGACACTTCGGGTCTCTCCAAGGCATGGTGGGGGGAGGCTTTGTTGACAGCTTGTCATGTCCTAAACCGTGTTCCCATGAAGACGAAAACTGTTTCTCCTTTTGAGGAATGGGAAAGGAAAACTACGAGACTCTCTTACTTTCGTACTTGGGGTTGTTTGGCGAAAGTCAATATACCAATTCCCAAGAAGCGCAAGCTTGGACCAAAAACCGTGGATTGTGTTCTTCTGGGCTACGCTTTTCATAGCGTTGGTTATAGATTTTTGGTAGTAAAATCTGAGGTATCCGACGCTAATGTTGGTACGATTATGGAGTCGAAGGATGCGACTTTCTTTGAGGATATATTTCCTATGAAGGATATTCCTAGCTCATCAAATCAGGAGATACCTAATACATCTAGTCAGGAATTGGCTGATATTCCTGATCCTACCATTTCGATAGAACACACTGATCACTCTGTGGAGGATGACAATGAAGTTCCTATTAGGAGCAATAGACAGAGGATTGCAAAATCCTTTGGTGATGATTTCATTGTGTACCTTGTGGATGACACACCCAGTACCATTTCAGAAGCCTATGCATCTCTTGATGCTGACTACTGGAAGGAAGCTGTCCGTAGTGAGATGGATTCCATCTTAGCTAACGGAACCTGGGAAGTCACTGATCGTCCTTATGGGTGCAAACCTGTAGGATGTAAGTAGGGGTGTAAACGGATAGGATAATTCCCGTACCGAATCTGTCGCCGAATCCGTTTTAAAGAATCCATATCCGGTTCCGAAGAATTTGCCGGATAAGGATATCCGATTCCGAACTGAACACCCGGATACGGTATAGGATATGGTATGAAAAATAGCATCCGAATATGGATTATCCGAATATAAGTTAGGATTATCCGATGGTTATAATCCGAATAATCCGATTTTCTACCGAAATGTCTAGATTAATAGAGCAAAATTTGTATTTAGTGAGTTGTGGGGCTCATTTGTTGAACAACGACTCCCTTGCATGGTCATTCTACGTACTATGGAGTATAACTTTGTTAGATTATTATGTTGTTGAGCTATTATTTTTGGTTATGTGGCTTGATGATATACATTGCGCATACCGATCCGACTAATTTTCTTTCCGCCCCGAATCCGCTCCGTTTTCGTTCCAAATCCGTGATTATATCTATTCGCCCCCAAATCCGCAACCGTTAATTATCCGATCCGATCCGAATCCGAGAAAAAAATATGGTAAAGGATATGGTTGAGGCAAAATCCGATCCGATCCGTTTACACCCCTAGATGTAAGTGGGTGTTCAAGAAAAAACTTAGGCCTGATGGTACTATTGAGAAGTACAAGGCGCGGCTTGTGGCCAAGGGTTATACCCAGAAAGAAAGAGAAGACTTCCTCGATACTTACTCACCTGTGGCTAGACTGACCACGATTCGAGTGCTACTTTCGTTGGCTGCCTCGCATGGGCTTCTCGTTCATCAAATGGACGTGAAGACAGCTTTCCTAAATGGAGAGTTAGACGAGGAAATTTACATGGATCAGCCCAATGGTTTTGTAGTACCTGGTCAGGAAACAAAGGTGTGCAAGTTGTTGAAGTCTTTATATGGACTAAAGCAAGCTCCTAAGCAATGGCATGAGAAGTTTGAAAGAACTTTGACTGCTGCAGGTTTCGTTGTAAACGAATCTGACAAATGTGTGTACTATCGCTATGGTGGGGGCGAGGGAGTTATTCTCTGTCTGTATGTCGATGACATACTGATATTTGGGACCAACCTTGATTTAATCAAGGAGGTAAAGGATTTCTTATCTCGTTGTTTTGAGATGAAGGATCTAGGAGTAGCTGATGTTATCTTGAACATCAAGCTGCTGCGAGATGGTGATGGTGGGATTACACTGCTTCAGTCCCACTATGTGGAAAAGGTATTAAGTCGTTTCGGGTATGACGATTGTAAACCCTCACCGACACCATATGATCCTAGTGTGTTGCTTCGAAAGAACCAACAGACTGCTAGCGATCAACTGAGGTATTCTCAGATTATTGGTTCGCTTATGTATTTGGCTTGTGCCACGGGGCCTGGCATCTCTTTTGCTGTAAGCAAGTTAAGCCGGTTTGTTTCTAATCCGGGAGATGATCATTGGCATGCGCTCGAGAGAGTTGTGCATTTTTTTAAAAGGCACTGCGAGCTATGGAATTCACTACTCCGGTTATCCTAGAGTACTGGAGGGTTATAGTGATTCAAATTGGATATCTGATGCGGATGAGATTAAGGCCACGAGTGGTTATATGTTTACACTCGGTGGTGGAGCTATTTCCTGGAAGTCTTGCAAGCAGACCATCTTAACGAGGTCAACTATGGAAGCAGAACTCACAACATTAGACACAGCCACTGTTGAAGCAGAGTGGCTTCGAGAGCTTTTGATGGACTTACCTGTGGTTGAAAAACCAATACCCGCTATCCTTATGAACTGTGATAATCAAACTGTGATTCACAAGATTAAAAGTTCTAAGGATAATATGAAGTCATCAAGGCATGTGAAGAGGAGATTGAAATCGGTCCGAAAATTAAAGAACTCCGGAGTCATTGCGTTGGATTATATCCAAACGTCTAAGAATTTGGCAGATCCCTTCACAAAGGGTTTATCACGTAATGTGATAGATAGTGCATTGAGGGAGATGGGTTTGAGACCCACGGTATGAGTTGTCCACAGTGGTAAACCACTCTATGTGATCGGAGATCCCGTGAATTAGAAGTGGGTGACAAGTTGTTGGACAGCTGAGAGAGAGTATCCTTATATTTTACCATCCCACTCCGTAAAGATGCAATACTCTCCTAATCTGCATGGCAGGTTGATATTTATCTTAATGTATTCCAAGTGGCTTACTTTATAAGCGGAGATATTGTCCTGCAGAGCATCTATTGAGGAATACATATATATGAGTCTGACTGTTAAACGTCGCGGTCTATGAGAGTTGGGCGCTCTCTAGTAAACTCATGAAAGGTCTCGGAGTATGACGTATAAGCTCCAAACCGCGGGGAAGCCTTGCGGCAGCCCAGTATCGGTATAGGATTTGTGTGAAACTAGTTTGCAGCAAACTTGTAGTTCAAGGCATAGTCCACTATCCAAGTTGTGATCTAGTGTAGCATAAGTTCTAAGTGGAAGTTCAACTTAACAGTCCTCCACTAAACACCGGTATATAGAACAATGTTTTGGAACCAAAGTCGTATAATGTGCCAATGAGACTTTGTGGGGGATTGCTGAAATTTGGTGTTGGGCTGTACTTAGGCCACGGCCTAAAAAGCCCAACTACTAAATTCAAAATTCCATTTGGCCCATGTGCATGTGGCTGGTTGTGTACGTGACTAAACTTTAGTCCCATACTGCTAGTTGGGAGTGAGCTGCACCACTTTATATTGTGAGCTGTTTCACTACTAGCATGAGGTGTTGGCTGTGAAGAGAAAGGAAGCATTCCACACGCGCGCTCCTCCTCCTCGCTCGCCTCGCTTCGTTTCGTTTCATCACGACACGCCGCGGGTTGCGGGAATGAGCCGAGCCGATGACTATATTTTTGCAGTCCGGGAAATTTACCGAGTCATTGATTAGTAATTAACGGATGTGTTAATTGTTTTGCCGTTTCCGATTCTTCTGAATCGTGGAGACGTTACCGACTCGATCGTGGGCTGCGCCCACGTCCTACCCGGACCGTACTATATATGCAGAGGAAACCCTAGCCGCCATATTTTACGCAACACATGGTAGCTCGCCGCCCTAGTTCCAGAATTTTGCGCCGCCATCTTTCAACTCTTCTCCATCCCGTCTTCCGGCGTGCACCGGTTGAAGGGACAGCAGGCCTCCGGAACCCCGCCTCTTGTGATCCTGTACGGGAGAGGGGCGATCGGGTTTTTGGGGAGCGCACTCGCGCGACTGCTGGCTTCGAGTTCTTCCACAACGATGACTTCTTCCCCGACATCGCCAACCTCTTCATCGACGACATGGGTGACACCGGGACAGCTGCTACTACAGCCGCTGCAACGTATGTCATCTTGACCTTCTTGTTCGATATGCTACTAGAGTTCCTGCTTATGGTAGTTGCTCTAGATTCGTTCGGTTTGTCTACGGTTTTAGTAGAACGCATGATTAGTTTAATTCCTATTATTCTAGTCATGATTTGTTTACTGTATTAGTGGATTAAATCTACTGCTAAATTGCTTATATATTCAACACGGGCGTCGGGTTCTTGCAGTCCACGGCCTTGACCCGGAACGGCCCGCCGAGGAACCAGGGCATGGAGCACGCGGGCATCTCGACCACGCGAGACAGCAGCGGCGCGCCCCTGTGGTACACGTCCACCGCGGAGACGGGGTTCTTGGGGAGCGGGAGGAGGTCCCCGGCGGCGGAGGTGGCGTCCGGGCACGGGAAAGGGGACGCGTCGGCGAAGAGGCGGCGCGGCGGAATGACCGACGAGGAGCCCGTGATGCGCGAGGGACGGCCACTCGGCGAGGTAGAGCGCGCGCCACGTGTCCGGTCGGCGGCGAGCGCGCGCAGCCCCGCCGCGGCCAGCGACCGACCATCGAGGCGCCGCAGGGCGCAGGCCAGATGGGGCCCGAGGTAGTGGGCATGTACGCTTTGTCTGTTTCTGCTTGAAGCGGTATGCGACTTAACGAGGTACTGCGGGTTGATTTCATCCTTTGTGAGGGACTAAACCAAAAAATAGCCCGACGTACCTACGGTCGTTTACTGGGATTATATAGTAAAGATTAGCAAATTTGCTCGTGCGTTGCAACGGGCTGGTTGTAAAATAAAATCTGAGATTGGCTGGTTGTAATTGTTGATACTGAAATGAGAGATGTTTTACCCAACAAGGCATGGATCCCAAAAAAGAAAAAACTATCAGCCCAAAAAACAATATTGGTCATGATTTCTGATGAGGCAGTTCATCAAGCTGGACTCCGGAATTGGATTTTCTTTCCAACTACTCTCGCACTATTGAATCAGAACACGAAAATATGAGCTTAAAAATCATCACATAAAACGAGCTCTTGGTGTGAGCACATGGAACAAGTAGCGGTGAGCCGGTTACCACTTCCACTTCGTGTCCTTCTGCCTTTATTAGCACGAAACAATAAAACGACCACTCAAACCGTTCATTAAGCTCATACCCACCGGCCACCGATCAAGTCAGCACAGTCCACAGTGAGATCGCACGAACACGCCTTCGACTTTCCGACTTTTCGACTTCCCGACTTCCCGCATGAGAAGCTTGTATGTGTGTGTGCATGTTGCAGTTAATTAATTCTAATTAATAACACATACTCTATATGTATACCGCGTAGACGACCATGGTCATCAAGAGGCGCGGAAGAACAACACCGTGCACGGCAGAGGCCGTCGGCATGGATTCAAGAAGCTGAGCCGCTCGCGTTGGGGCCGAAGACAGTGCTCCTCGGCGCAGAGGCCACGGGAGCCGAACCGCGTGCCATGGGCCGGGATCGACGCTTGGACCTCAGGAACGCTGGATGCTCCGCCGCGCGCCACGGATGAGGCGCAGGGAGCGCCTTGGCCAGCCGGCGGTCGATTTGGGAGGGAAATCGAGAGGGATGGGGCATTGGTCGGGGGGAAACGCTACGGCAGCGACCGGCCGGCCGCCACCGTCCAATGGGATTGTATTAAAAAGATTATTGAATTTCAATACGCCAAATAATGCAAATTTCTTTTATTTAGCAACTATCACTCCAAACTCTCGCGTGCACCATTAGAAGTATATAACCCATAAAAAGGTACAATGACAATTTCTATATATGCATGTTGACATGACCATATTTAAATTTTATATTGATAAATGTATTTTTTGGCTATCTTTTCTAGCTTCCAAGTACAGAATTACTGGCCATGTGTGCAAGCTTAGGCACAATGAAACTGACAGATTCAGCCAAGTAACAGCGTCCGAACTGTAGCTACCAACGCCTACGGTTATCGCAGATCCAGGCACAGCCAAACCGCGTCTCCGAGTCTAAATCGCGCGCAACTCACGAGATCCACACCGCGCACCGGCACCGGCACCAGATCCGACCGAAACGAATGGGGGCAGGGCACGCACCTGGCCTCCGACGACGGCGATGGAGGGCAGCGCGTCCCAGAGGGTGGGCAGGGCGCTCTCCTCGCCGTGGTCGCCGAGCGCGGTGCAGGCCCGCTGCAGCTTGTTGACGAGCGAGATCAGGTTCTCCATGGCCGCGAGATCTGGCCGGATCGGGGCGAGGGGTGGCGGGCGAGATCAAGGTGGGGAGGGAGACGAGACGACGCCGACTGCCAAGCGAGCCGCGTCTGGGTGTGTGGAGAGAACGGTTAGCATTATGGACTGCGGGTTATTTTCCAAATTTCAGAGGGACTAAAATGAAAAACAGCCGACGAACCGTTTTGTGGCAAAGAAGTGGTAATATGCGATTTGGTGGGAGGGTATATCCGTCTTCTGTACATGACGTACCAACCATCACCTGAAGACATATTATATAGTAGAGATAAGAACATCATGTCTGTTACCCTTTATTGTGATGAGTTATGTTGTAGTCTCAACCGTCGATTAAATTGGCGGCGGGGAAGGGGGGATTAAATAAAAAAAGTATGAAGAATTTCAAAACTATGAAATCTACGACGACAATGTTATCTAAGGGGGATGTTAAGAAGAGCTAGCCTTTAGCTTTAGACTTACCCTAACTTGCAGCTAGCATACTATTTCTACTGAGAGTTATAATTTTTTCAAATGTAGCATCATTTGGAAAACCGTCGGCCTTACTACGTCTATCCAGAAAGGCACATCGTTTTGTAAACCAACATATTTGGTGTCTAGTGCTCCGCCAAATTAAAAAAATATTTATGCGATTTAAGAAATTTGAAAACATTCTAGACATAGCCAATGAGATTTTATAGGTATTGAAAATCAGAACTTATTTGTAGTATGGGCTACACAAAAAATGATAAACTTAGAGATTAAAAATATGCATACACATATCCACAGTTTTATCATTTTTATGTAGCTCAAAATATAAATTCTCTGGAACTGAAATTTTACACGCTTGTGTGATACACTATTTTTTTAGAAAAAAACTTTTAAATATTATTTTTGAATTTTAGAATCACAAAATCACTAGACCTTCCGGAGCTCCCCACTCGCGTATAAATATTCTAGAGTCTCAACCAATAAAGCGTTCAATTGCTGTCAATCTTTCATTCTCAAACAGTTTCTGAGATGATTGCAGTTCGAAAGGAGGTCACGAAGAGGACGTGTCACGTGAGCCCACGTCGAGGGAATACAATCCATTCAAGGAACATGTCCAGTGTCACGTGGAAAGCCTCACGTCGAGGGACGTGTCACATACCAAGGCCTCAGGTGGAGCGAAGCCTCACGTGCAAGGGCCTTTAAATTTGCGGAATATTTTGTACATGGGCTTTGCCACTTGCCGAGCAGGCGCAGACCGCATGGTTCTTTGCTGTTTTTAGTAGTCGGCGATACCGACGCCCACGACACCATTTCATTGTCTACAAGAAATAACAAATTTAGTATTCCGCCCTCCGTAGCGAGACCACAGACATTATTATTATTACTAACTATATTAAAGCCATGCGATTTCCCGGCCTGAGAGGCCTCGACAACTGTAGATAACTACAGTAAGCAGAAAATGAACAGTAGCCACCTGCCACTGATCTGCGGCGTCCAATCTTCATCCAACGCCTCGCACAGCTCCTCCATGACGGTTTTCTAAAAAAGCCCCTAACTAATCCAGAGCTTGCTCCGCAGTCCATGCTTTCACGAAGAAGTGGACCTACTCGCAAATTGTGCAAATCGCAGGGACCTCCATGCAAACAGACGCACAACTCCCCCTCCCCGTCTCTCTCTCGCGCGCGGCCGGAGATCGCCGGCGCCGCCGACGTGCCTCGCCGCCGCTCCAGCCCTCCTCCCTCAGATCGGCGGACACCGCGGCCTCCGCCGTCTTCGCCTCTCCCTCCTCGCCGCAGATCGCTTGCCGGAAGGCCGCCAGCTCGCTGGAATCGACGCTCCCGCGCCCGCAGACCGCCGCCGCGTCCGCACGTTGCTAGCAACGGTACGACGACCTAAAAGTGGCGGCGCTGCCACCTGCCGCCACCCGCGGCCGTGCGCGTCCTGCGCCCGCACGCGCGCTTCCCGGCTCGCCCTGCTGCGGCTCCGGCGAGCTCCACGCCCCCGCAGCGTAGCCCGGCCGTCCGTGACGTCATAGTGACGTCACAACGGGCCTGGGCTGCGTAGAGGGATCCGTTGCTGGGCTGGGCTGGTTCCTGTGCGGCCCGCTCGGCCTTTTTTTTCCTCTTTGTGTTCTATTTTCCTTTTTAAAAAAACTTTTATAACTTTCCAAATCCAACTCCAAATAATTTCAAGCCAATTTCTAACAATTTGCAAAAAAAACCAACCATTTCAAATACTTTGTGACCTTTTCGAACTTATTTGAAATCTTAGAAAGTTCACACGGTACAAAAAGGCTCATTTCACACCTTCACGACATTTCAAATATTATGTATTTCATATTTTCCTTCCGAACTCAAATAAAACCCACAATAATACTTTGCGACCTTCTCCAAATTATTTCAAATATTCAAAAGTTCAAAGAATACATAAAAGCTCATTATACACCTTTACGACATTTCAAGAAACAATGTATCTCATATTTAGATGGCCTTACAAATATCAAAATAAAAATACTACAAATGTACATATTGAGGTTTAGATAATTTAAAAAACTTCATAGACATTGTCTTACGGTATTTAAACAATTTTTCAAAACTACTAAATATTGCCAAATCAGAAAAATTCAAAAAATTCATCAACATGGTCACAAAAAAAAATGCTGACTATTCATAAAATATACCCACATTTCAAAATTGAATATTTTGAACATACAATTATATGACGGGCTTAAATATATCAAAATAAAATAGCCCAAATGTAAATATTTAGGAATAGCTGTTTTACGATTATTTCCCAAAACAACATATTTGAATTACAAACCAAATGCACCTGGGCCTGAGAGGCCTCGACAATTGTAGATAACTACAGTAAGCACGGTAGAAAATGAACAGTAGCCACCTGCCACTGATCTGCGGCGTCCAATCTTCATCCAACGCCTCGCACAGCTCCTCCATGACGGTTTTCTAAAAAAGCCCCTAACTAATCCAGAGCTTGCTGCGCAGTCCATGCTTTCACGAAGAAGTGGACCTACTTGCAAATTGTGCAAATCGCAGGGACCTCCATGCAAAACAGACGCACAACTCCCCCTCCCCGTCTCTCTCTCGCGCGCGGCCGGAGATCGCCGGCGCCGCCGACGTGCCTCGCCGCCGCTCCAGCCCTCCTCCCTCAGATCGGCGGACACCGCGGCCTCCGCCGTCTTCGCCTCTCCCTCCTCGCCGCAGATCGCTTGCCGGAAGGCCGCCAGCTCGCTGGAATCGACGCTCCCGCGCCGCAGACCGCCGCCGCGTCCGCACGTTGCCAGCAACGGTACGACGACCTAAAAGTGGCGGCGCCGCCACCTGCCGCCACCCGCGGCCGTGCGTGTCCTGCGCCCGCACGCGCGCTTCTCGGCTCGCCCTGCTGCGGCTTCGGCGAGCTCCACGCCCCCGCAGCGTAGCCCGGCCGTCCGTGACGTCATAGTGACGTCACAACGGGCCTGGGCTGCGTAGAGGGATCCGTTGCTGGGCTGGGCTGGGCTGGTTCCTGTGCGGCCCGCTCGGCCTTTTTTTTCCTCTTTGTGTTCTATTTTCCTTTTTAAAAAAACTTTTATAACTTTCCAAATCCAACTCCAAATAATTTCAAGCCAATTTCTAACAATTTGCAAAAAAACCAACCATTTCAAATACTTTGTGACCTTTTCGAACTTATTTGAAATCTTAGAAAGTTCACACAGTACAAAAGGCTCATTTCACACCTTCACGACATTTCAAATATTATGTATTTCATATTTTCCTTCCGAACTCAAATAAAACCCACAATAATACTTTGCGACCTTCTCCAAATTATTTCAAATATTCGAAACTTCAAAGAATTCATAAAAGCTCATTATACACCTTTACGACATTTCAAGAAACAATGTATCTCATATTTAGATGGCCTTACAAATATCAAAATAAAAATACTACAAATGTACATATTGAGGTTTAGATAATTTTAAAAACTTCACAGACATTGTCTTACGGTATTTAAACAATTTTTCAAAACTACTAAATGTTGCCAAATCAGAAAAATTCAAAAAATTCATCAACATGGTCACAAAATAAAATGCTGACTATTCATAAAATATACCCACATTTCAAAATTGAATATTTTGAACATACAATTATATGACGGGCTTAAATATATCAAAATAAAAATAGCCCAAATGTAAATATTTAGGAATAGTTGTTTTACGATTATTTTCCAAAACAACATAATTGAATTACAAACCAAATGCACCTGCTGAAATATTGGGCCATTTAGACCATTTAACAATTCTGAAAATCCCTAAGGCCCATGTTGTCATGGCATGTGGTGGGAGTTTAGTCCCATACCGCTAGTTTAGTGAGATGTGCATCAGCTTATATACTGAGACATTCTCCTACTAGTATGAGTTGGTGTGAGGTATTAGGAGAATGGCTGTGTACCACACGCGCGCTCCTCCTCCTCCGCCGCCCGCCTCGCCTCGCCTCGCCTCGTCACGACATGACGCCGCGGGTTGCGGGAATCTCGCCGAGCCGATGTATTCTTTTTGTCACGCAGGAATAAAATGTGAACGGTCATGAAACGTTTTTCCTTAATGGAAATGAATACGAAGTTGAAACGTCTGTCTTAAGTACGACCGTTTCCAGAATTCATTTGCCTTAACGGAATTGATTGCACGCGTTTCTGTTGGACCTCTCGCCTCCTGCCTGCGTGTATAAAGGAGAGGTCGCTCCTCTCTTGCGAACACAGAACAGAATCATCTGCTCCACGCGCCGCTACCATCGTTCCTTTGCTGTCGCTGCCATCGCTGATCCCATCCCGTCCGCCGCGTACAAGGTCGACGGGAGAGCAGGCCTCCGAAACCCCGCCTCTCCGTTTCCTGTACGGGAGAGGGGCGATTAGGTTTTTGGGGAGCGTCTCCTACGCGACTGCTCGCCAATCTTCGTCCCCTACGTCGTCTACTTCCTCTTCGTCCACTACATCTGCGTCGCCTTCATCATCATCATGACCAACGAGGACGCCACTGCTGCTGCGGCCGCCAATGCTGCTGCTGCGGCCGCCGCCGCCCAAGAGACTGCCAACGCTGCTGCTGCCGCTGCCGCCGCAGCCTCCGCTGCTGCCACGGCCAACTGGCCTACTGGAGGGTATAACATGTTTATCCCTCTCCTGTTTATTTCCATGTTTGCAGTACTAGTCATATGCGTAGATGTTTCTACTATTTGTCTAGTACGTAGTTTCATCATGAAGTTTCAGTATGTCATTAGCACTGTGTATGCCATGTTCATGATTTATTCTTGGATTAATTTAATCGAACAATTGCCTATATTCTCAACAATCCAAAAACCTAATATGTGTAGGCAATTTTCGGTCAATGGTTTTGCTGCTGCACTGAAACCAGCCCCGTTTACGGGGACATATTTTAAGCGTTGGCAAACCAAAACCACCTTATGGCTCACTGCAATGAACGTGTTCTGGGTCGCCGGTGTTACTCCCAATGGAACGATTGCTCCTGAACAGGAGAAGGCGTTCAGGGATGCCACCGTCGTCTTTGTTGGAGCCATTCTGAGCGTGATCGGAGATAAGTTGGTTGATGCATATTTACATGTGCGGGTTGCCAAGGACTTGTGGGAGGCGCTCGAATCTAAATTCGGCGCAACTGATGCTGGAAGCGAGATGTACACTATAGAGCAGTTCCATGATTACAAGATGGTTGAAAACCGTTCTGTATTGGAACAAGCTCATGAGATACAGTGCATCGCTAAGGAGCTTGAGCTTCTGAAGTGTGTGTTACCGGGCAAGTTTGTCGCGGGATGCATAATCGCTAAGCTGCCCAATTCCTGGAGGAACTTTGCTACTACTCTGAAACATCAGAGGCGTGAATTCTCAGTGGAGGATGTCATCGGCCATCTGAGTGTGGAGCAGAACTCGAGAGCAAAGGACTCAAACGGAAAAGGGAACGAGGGATCTTCTGTCGCCAATTTTGTACAGAAGAACTCCAACCACCACAAGCCCAAGGGAAGACCTAGTGTCCAACAGAATACCGACTTCAAGAAGAAGGGTAAGAAGCCCTTCAACAAGGATAAGAAGAAGGGAGCCTGCTTCACATGTGGTTCAGAGGAACATTGGGCTCCCAAGTGCCCAAAGAAGTTCAAGAAACCAGGACAGGACTCCAAGTCTGCCAACATGGTTGTGAGCAACAATGAGAATGGTGCATCCGGGTACGGTAATTTGTTTACTGTATTTTCAGTTTTTCAGTCTAACGATTGGTGGATTGACACGGGTGCAAATATACATGTATGTGCTGACATCTCATTGTTTTCTTCTTATCAGGTCACAGGGAACGGATCCGTACTGATGGGGAATGGCGCAAGTGCTTCTGTTCTTGGTGTTGGCACGGTCGATCTGAAGTTTACTTCGGGAAGGATCGTGCAGCTCAAGAACGTGCAGCATGTCCCCGCCATCAAGAAGAATCTCGTTAGTGGCTCCCTTCTATGTAGAGAAGGGTTTAAGTTGGTATTTGAGTCTAATAAAGTAGTTATTACGAAATATGGACTATTTGTTGGAAAAGGTTATGAATGCGGAGGCTTGTTCCGCTTTTCCCTCGCTGATTTTTGTAATAAAGTCGTGAACAATATTCATTCGAATGTTAATGAAACAGAAGTTTGGCATTCACGTCTTTGTCACATTGGTTTCGGTTGTATGACGCGGTTAGCAAAATTGAATTTAATCCCGAATTTCACTTTAGCCAAAGGTTCTAAGTGCCTTTCGTGTGTGCAAGCAAAACAACCTCGCAAGCCCCATAAAGCTGCGACGGAGAGACACTTGGCACCGTTAGAACTCATACATTCTGATCTTTGTGAGATGAATGGCGTGCTGACTAAAGGTGGAAAAAGATATTTCATGACACTCATAGATGATTCCACTAGATTTTGCTATATATATATATGTTAAGCACTAAAGATGAGGCTCTACACTACTTTAAAATCTATAAGGCAGAAGTTGAGAATCAACTTGAAAAGAAAATTAAACGAGTCCGGTCAGATCGTGGTGGAGAGTACTTCTCACATGAGTTTGATTCTTTCTGTGCGGAACACGGCATTATTCATGAGAGGACGCCTCCCTATTCACCCCAGTCAAATGGGGTTGCTGAACGGAAAAACCGTACTCTAACAGATTTGGTTAACGCCATGTTAGATACATCGGGTTTATCCAAGGCATGGTGGGGGGAGGCTGTATTGACATCATGTCATGTCCTGAATAAAGTTCCGACAAAAGACAGTGAGATCACTCCCTATGAAAAATGGGAGAAGAGAAAAACGACACTCTCATACTTGCGTACTTGGGGATGCTTGGCGAAAGTCAATGTGCCGATCCCCAAAAAGCGTAAGCTTGGACCAAAGACCGTGGACTGTGTTAATTTGGGCTACGCTAAGAACAGCGTCGGCTATAGATTTCTAGTAGTGAAATCCGAGGTACCTGACGTGAAGGTCGGTACAATTATGGAGTCTAAAGATGCTACATTCTTTGAGGATATTTTTCCTATGAGAGATATGCAAAGCACTTCTAGACAGGAATCTAATGAGACTCCTGAACCTGTCATTCCGATGGAATATTATGAACAAACACATGATGAAAATCCTGAGGAGGATGATGAGGAAACCCTTGGTAGGGGCAAGAGACAGAGGACTGCAAAGTCCTTTGGTGATGATTTCCTTGTATACCTCGTGGATGATACTCCCACTTCTATCTCAGAGGCTTATGCGTCTCCGGATGCTGATTACTGGAAAGAAGCGGTTCGTAGCGAGATGGACTCCATCATGGCTAACGGAACATGGGAAATTACTGAACGTCCCTATGGCTGTAAACCATTGGGATGTAAGTGGGTGTTCAAAAAGAAGCTTAGGCCCGATGGTACAATTGAAAAGTACAAGGCTAGACTTGTGGCCAAGGGTTATTCCCAGAAAGAAGAGGAAGATTTCTTCGATACTTATTCACCTGTGGCCAGACTGACCACCATACGAGTATTACTCTCTTTGGCAGCCTCGCATGGTCTTCTCGTCCACCAGATGGATGTTAAGACGGCTTTCCTGAACGGAGAGCTAGACGAGGAAATCTACATGCAACAGCCAGATGGCTTTGTATTAGATGGTCAGGAAGGAAAGGTGTGTAAGTTACTGAAATCATTATATGGCCTGAAACAAGCACCTAAGCAATGGCATGAGAAGTTCAATACAACTTTAACCTCTGCTGGTTTTGTTGTTAATGAAGCTGACAAATGTGTATATTATCGCCATGGTGGGGGCGAAGGAGTTATACTGTGCTTGTATGTTGATGACATACTGATATTTGGGACCAACCTCAAAGTCATTGAGGAGGTTAAATCTTTTCTGTCTCAGAACTTTGAGATGAAAGACCTTGGTGTGGCTGATGTTATTTTGAACATCAAGCTATTGAGAGATAATGAGGGTGGGATTACTCTGTTGCAATCTCATTACGTTGAGAAGATTTTGAGTCGTTTTGGATATTCGGACTGCAAAACTTCTCCAACACCATATGATCCTAGTGTGCAAATTCGAAAATTCAAAGGCACAGCTAAGGATCAGTTGAGGTACTCTCAAGTCATTGGTTCACTCATGTACTTAGCAAGCGCTACAAGGCCTGACATCATGTTTGCTGTGTGCAAACTGAGCCGGTTTGTTTCCAATCCGGGTGATGTTCATTGGCATGCTGTCGAAAGAATTATGCGCTATCTGAAAGGTACTGAGAACTACGGACTTCACTATTCTGGAAGCCCGTCAGTGCTTGAGGGGTATTGTGATGCGAATTGGATCTCTGATGCTGATGAGATGAAAGCCACAACGGGTTATGTGTTTACCCTTGGAGGTGGTGCTGTTTCCTGGAAGTCTTGCAAGCAAACGATCCTGACGAGATCGACAATGGAAGCAGAATTAACAGCATTGGACACATCTGGTGTCGAAGCAGGATGGCTTCGAGATCTGTTGATGGACTTGCCTGTGGTTGAAAAGCCAGTTCCGGCTATCCTTATGAACTGTGACAATCAGACAGTGATTACCAAGGTCAAGAGTTCAAAGGACAACATGCAGTCCAACAAACATATAAGAATGAGATTAAAAGCTGTCAGACATTTGAGAAACTCCGGAGTAATAGCGCTGGATTATATCCAGTCGGCTAAGAATCTGGCAGATCCCTTTACTAAAGGGCTATCACGTGTTGTGATAGAAAATGCATCGAGGGAGATAGGGATGAAACCCACATGAGCTGCCATGGTAGTAACCCAACCTATGTGATCGGAGATCCCGTGAAGTAGGACCTGGGAAAACAAGCTGATGGTTAACTGAGGAGAGTACTTTTACTAACCTACTCCGTTGGAGATGCAATACTCTCGGTAACTGTATGGCAGGTTGACATGTCTTAATGTGTTCCAAAGCTTTGCATAAGCAAGACGCTATCCTACAGAGCGATCTTTGGAGGAACACACCTATATGAACCTGACTGCTGGTCACAGTCTATGAGATTAGGGTGATCTCTAGTAAGTTCATGAAAAGGCCAGGAGTGACTAATATGCTCCACCCGAGGGGTCAGCCTTCGGCAGCCTAGTACTGGTAAGACATTCAGTGAAACTACTTTACGCCAAACTGACAATTCAAGGCCTAGTCCATTGTCAGTTGTGAAGGAGTGTAGCTGATTGCTCTAGGTGGATGTTCAACCTTAACGGGTCTCCACTGAAAATACTGGTATATCAAAACAGTGTTTGGAACAGATGACAACATCATGGGTCTTTGGGATCTGGTGGGGGATTGCTGAAATATTGGGCCATTTAGCCCATTTAACAATTCTGAAAATCCCTAAGGCCCATGTTGTCATGGCATGTGGTGGGAGTTTAGTCCCATACCGCTAGTTTAGTGAGATGTGCATCAGCTTATATACTGAGACATTCTCCTACTAGTATGAGTTGGTGTGAGGTATTAGGAGAATGGCTGTGTACCACACGCGCGCTCCTCCTCCTCCGCCGCCCGCCTCGCCACGCCTCGCCTCGTCACGACACGTCACGACGCGCCGGGGTTGCGGGAATCTCGCCGAGCCGATGTATTCTTTTTGTCACGCAGGAATAAAATGTGAACGGTCATGAAACGTTTTTCCTTAATGGAAATGAATACGAAGTTGAAACGTCTGTCTTAAGTGCTCTTAAGTACGACCGTTTCCAGAATTCATTTGCCTTAACGGAATTGATTGCACGCGTTTCTGTTGGACCTCTCGCCTCCTGCGCTGCGTGTATAAAGGAGAGGTCGCTCCTCTCTTGCGAACACAGAACAGAATCATCTGCTCCACGCGCCGCTACCATCGTTCCTTTGCTGTCGCTGCCATCGCTGATCCCATCCCGTCCGCCGCGTACAAGGTCGACGGGAGAGCAGGCCTCCGAAACCCCGCCTCTCCGTTTCCTGTACGGGAGAGGGGCGATTAGGTTTTTGGGGAGCGTCTCCTACGCGACTGCTCGCCAATCTTCGTCCCCTACGTCGTCTACTTCCTCTTCGTCCACTACATCTGCGTCGCCTTCATCATCATCATGACCAACGAGGACGCCACTGCTGCTGCTGCTGCGGCCGCCGCCGCCCAAGAGACTGCCAACGCTGCTGCTGCCGCTGCCGCCGCAGCCTCCGCTGCTGCCGCGGCCAACTGGCCTACTGGAGGGTATAACATGTTTATCCCTCTCCTGTTTATTTCCATGTTTGCAGTACTAGTCATATGCGTAGATGTTTCTACTATTTGTCTAGTACGTAGTTTCATCATGAAGTTTCAGTATGTCATTAGCACTGTGTATGCCATGTTCATGATTTATTCTTGGATTAATTTAATCGAACAATTGCCTATATTCTCAACAGCACCTACACCCACCAGCAACAATTGAAATAATTCATCAAAACGATCACAAAAAAAAGCTCAATATTTAAAAAAATCTGACCACATTTATGCTTCACAAATCCACCAAGGGCGCGCCGTGCCGGCGCGCGAAATTCAACTGGTCTCCTCCTTATGGGAGCAGATTTGGACGGCCTCAGGGCGTCACCATTGGGATGCAGATTGGACACGAATAACCTCTAGGCGAAAGAATAACACAAAATAAACTCTAGATGAAACTATTTCACGCGTCTAACTATTTCGTGTAGCGCCCAGCGATTAGGCGCTATGCATCTGTAAATAAAGTGGGAACCGCTCTGGACCTTTGTAGCTTAAACTTGCCGTCTCTTTCTTTTCCATTTCCGTGTAATCATTGCCTTAAACACTACTTGTTATTTTTTTCGCTTTATATTTGCTATTACATGAAACATCAGCATGTTGATCGATCTTTCTACACAAAAGGTTCTGCTTTATCTCGGGCAAATAAGAAGAAGAAGACATTCGCTTTATCGTCATCCATATGCCGTTCCACTGCTTCCAGAAATAGACAACGACTCTCGCAAGTTCTGTAGCATTTTTCATACTGTGTTTGCTCGTAGTATTTGGAAACGAGACGCAAAATCTTAAGAGCATCTCAGAAAATTGTTCTGTATCCGAACAAATTTTGTTCGTAGCGTCTGGACATTTGTCTTAGCCGATGGGTGCGACTGCCCCTCCACATGTGTGGCGATGACGCTGTCTGATCATTCTTTTCTTTGCTGCGGCGATGATATATGCCAGTCGTCTCGGATTAGTCATCCCCATGTAGTCTAGGTATGGACTATATGACTTCCAAATCTAGAGGACGATTTTAACTAGATGGGTCAAGAGTTTTCTCAGACCCTTGGACAAGCTCTTGAAGATGCCCTTGGCTCTGTTTTATCCAAAAACGAAGACGATGTCACGACGACTAGTCCTCCGACGACGATAGATCCCAGATCGCCATGTAGTCCAGCAGAAAAAAAAGATTCGGAGTCCAGTGGAGACAGATGCAAGGTGGGGGAGCACGAATCGTACGGCCTCCGCACGCCATGATTCGCCCCCAGCGCCGCCGTGTGGACGTGTGGTGGCGTCGCTTTGCGGGCTGCACAGCGACGATCCAATCGAATCCCGACGCGCCCAGGCGATCCGTACGGGCCCAGGTTTATCGATCTGGACGGACGTAGGGCCCGTGGGCTGAGCTCGTTTCGGCAGCGTGCGCGCAGAGGCTCGGGGGCCCAGGGTCAGGGCTTGGACTGGACCACCGAAGAACCCATGCTGATGCCGGGCCTCAGCGTGAAAGGTGGGTCACGCTGCTGAGTTGTTTCGTCGTCTCGTCAGTATTCCACTCATGTTTGCCTCAGGTGGGGGGTGGGCACGTGTTGCCTCGCGGAGGTGCCCAACTTGGTGTTTGCTGGGTATACTGATTTTGTATTCTCTTTTATGTTTTCCTTCTACTCCCTCCTCTGATCCGTATTAAATGTAGTGTATCAAGTGCAAATACGTAATATAAAATGGTATTTTTAGACCCGAGGAAGTAGAAAAAACAGTCATTTTATAGGCATTTGAAAGAACTCTTAAGCTTTTACCTTTGTTTAAATTTAAGGCGCCAATTATTTTTTTTTGGTAAAATGTGTACTCTTTAGATGTCTCCGATTTAGAAGTTTTAGCCAATTGAGAATTAGTCTAAGTGGCCTAGGACGCAACCGTGCTTCCAAGCTACTAACAATGTCTCCAAAAAGTCATGATTTTGTGGGAACATTTGGTAGATTTCTGACACATATTAATCATCACATCATACTTTACCTCTAGGTCCAATCACACACGATGAATCACATTTCCTAGTCAAAATTTGTAGCATTCTAGATGTGTCATATACTAACATACTACTCCTACCTTTTATGGAATTGCAATACGATTTTTTTGCTATTTAAGCTCGCTTGGTTTTGAAGCACAATATCATCCCAAGCCTCACTAGTCACCAGAGCTAGATATTTCTCTCAACGTAAACCAAGGATGTATCTAGTCTTCCATGGCTTGTGGCGTTATGACTTGCTACCAAGGCACATAAGCATCGACAAAGAGTCATGAAGTTTTTGTTGTTTAAGTGAATGGCAAGATGCATAGTCACCATATCACAAATTAAATATAAGTTCCACCACCAATAGGTGTATAAATAAAAGGAAAAAAATAATATGAAAAGTAGCAAAATGCATTGTTAGCGGAGAATGAAGGGCTTTTTTTGGCTACGGGCTCCATGTAGCCCTTTGTTTCGAACATTCGGAAACACTGGTTCAAATGATTTAAAAAATATATATGGTATTGAATTTTTCACAATTTTAGAATACAATATTGGCTACGTCCAGATTTTTTTGAAACTTAAGAGACTGGTTTCAAAAATAAGCTCTCTTTATCCAAATGGGTTTTTGGCTGCAAATGCTACTATTCACACTTTTATGCGTATAAGTAAATATAACATGAAGTTATTTAGTAGGTATGGGCCTCCTTTTTGTCAGGTATATAATATAGTAAAAGCAAATGATGTTTTAGCAAAGTGGGGGATGATGTCAGACTTGTCGTTTCGATGCTTTATTTTCTCCAAAAAAGTCTTGACTATTGGAGATAGTTTATATTTATTTGATGTCAAATCTTGAAAACATTAAACTCAAAGATAGTTATGTACTATTCTTCTAAGGGGCGGCTTTTTAAAAATTGCCCAGTGATGTGACACCCTATAATCAATTTTACGACCACCAAATCTAACTATAAGGTCACATCTACTTGATTTAGCATGATTGTCAAGATCACGAAGTGCCCGTGGAGTCAGATTTATCTAACTTTATCTAGCAATATAACATATTATGCATACTATTTAAGTGAAAAATTGTGCACATTCATCCGGAGTAATTGTAGCATATACATGATGTATGTTTTTAGCAATATACACTTCTGTAGAAAGTAATCGCCAAACCAAATTACATTTAAAGCCATGAATAATTCCCAAAGCGTGTACCCAAGTTGCTCTTTTCACCCTTTTCATCTACAGTAGCAACTACCCCAGGTAAAGAAAAAAAAGGCTCACACACCGTGCACTCACTTCACTAACTTGGGCTAGAAACATGATATCAGCGACGAGCCTTTAAAACAGGGGAAAGGTGGAGCGATGCACTGTGCGCACATCTTATAGCCAGCTAGTCCGCCCCCAGAATACTACAGTACTATATTAATGTGCACATTACAAACTTCCACACCTTAATCCAGATAAACAGTGTATAAAGGCCTCCTCGCAACCCACTCGGACATTTTAATGAAGTATCCCCCAGCAGCTTTATATACTACTCTACCATGGCCGGATACTTCAAAGAGCCAGTGAAACGGGAGTCCTTCTCCCTTCTTGCTTTCATCAAGCTAGAAGGTCCAAAACACTTCATCAAAAAGAAAGGGGGAAATAAGATAGAGGGGGAAACAGGACTGAACAGATCGGGGTAGGTCATACAAAGGCCAAACTCCAAATCTGCAATGCAATCACCGGAGAGAAAAAAAAGGGGCTCCACACCGGGTATGTGCGTCTTCCTTACCTCTCTCTCTCCCCATTATTTCAGCTTCCAAGTTCCAACTTCAGCAGTAGTAGTAGTGCTGCTGTAGCAGCAATAGCGCAGTAGTGGCTGTATAGCAAAGCGAGACCATGATCGCGATGGTCGATCTACGGGTCACGGTAGCTCCAGAGGCTTTCCCCGGCCTCCGGAGCGTCTGGGTACTCGTCGGAGGAGTCCGGGCTGAGCCTCGGCGGGCTCATCATCATCCCGGCTGCCATGTTCTGCAGGAACAGCGGCGTCTCGAAGAGCGCCTCCTCGTCCAGGAAGTACTGATTGTACCCAATGCTCGCTTGAGCCTGCTGCATCCCGCTGCCGGCCGACGAGTCAGCGGCACTGGTCCCACCGCACTGCTGCTGCTGTAGTGCTGATCCAGCAGCGACGGGGGCAATGCCGCCGCCAGCGCGATCGCGCTCGATGGAGGCAGCTGCAGCGGCCGCGGCCGCGCGGATGTCGTCCGCGGATGTGGACGCCGGGGCCGGGCGAGTGGCCGCTAAGGCGGGGAAGTTGAGTGCCGCGTCGGGCCCTCGGAGCGAGCAGGCGGCCACGTCGTACGCCACGGCGGCCATCTCGGCCGTCGGGAAGGTGCCGAGCCAGATGCGGCGCGCCTTCCGCGGCTCTCGGATCTCCGAGACCCACTTCCCGCACCGGCTCCGGATGCCGCGGTAGAAGGGGTGCTTCCCCGACGACCCATGCCCAGACATTGACAAGCTAGGGCAATGAGCACTACACTATACTTATATAGGTAATGGCTATGAGTAGTATATGTGTAGTTATGGATCGATGAGTGTGTAGGTGGGAGTGTGTGCGTGCATGCTGATGCAGTTCGCCGGCAAGCAAATGAACGCGGAGGAACTCGGCTTATATAAGTGGACCGCCAGGCGAAGAAGCGCGCGGGCGGGAAGCGTAGGGACGCCATGGCGCTCGCTCTCGATGAGCTGGTGCCCCTGAAGCAAACAACTCAAAATCGCAGCCACAGCAGCTTACAGTTCCTTTCGGGCGTGTGGGCAAGAATCACGTCGCTTTCAGGCTTTCTAATCATGGAAGCTAGAGAGCGTGTTTCTTAAATTTGCGTGGTTTTTCTTTTTTAAATCACGGCGTAACTATTTGCCTTGTCACCCTCTCTTTTTTCGGTACTATGGATTTTTTTGGCACGTTAACAATAATTTTCTATATCTAAATAGGAGCACCCCAATAAAAGTATTTCTCTCAATATGCAAGGTGTCCACCTCATCAAGCATCTTTGAGCAATCCAAACCTTCCACCTCAGCAGCCTGCCATGTCACTATTATTGTTTTTCGTTTTTTTGCAACTGACTATCACTATGGAAACGTCAGATAAAAATAGACCATGTGTTTCCTCAGCACTATTGCATCCGATGAGTAATTGGCCAAAGCATTGAAGACATTTATGCATGAGCTGATAGGCTCTTGCCCTCTTCGAACCGTCATGGCTTTTGGTTGCACAGATGTTGCACATGACTTGCTTCAGCTTCTCTTAGAGATCCTGTCGGTATTTAACTTTCTCTTGGTCCCATCGCCTCTTTTCTTATACATCCTCTCCGGTAAATCTAATTTGATCTCTCCGATAGACCAATGGCTGGGTGGTGCTGGCCTTATGCTTGTGGTTCCGATTTTTTAGAAGCATCCAGAAATTTAGTTTGGTAGAGAGGATCAGGTTGCAGTATGAATAATTGGTTCCTTCCTGCGTGGGAACTTTCTGTTGATTTCGCTACATGCTGTCAGTGGCATTCTGCAGTCTCCAACTCACCTCATCTCTGGTATGATTTAGCGCAGCAGTACATCATTGTCTCATTTGTTCAGAGAAGTTTTCCTCTTGATGGTGCTTCCAAGGGTTCTATAATCTCTCTAATAGTCCGATTCATGTTTGGGATACATTTGCAGTATGTGTCTTGACTCTTGAATTGATAAGGCTTCTGGTAATTTAATTAATTCTTTCATCACATCCGGTTTATTTTTAGCAGAAATCTCGATTTCAAGGGTATTATATATCTGTATTAAGCTAGCTCGCCGGAATTATCAGGCTATATATTGCAGACTTTTCTGAAGGTATCAATTATTTTCTTTTATTTTACCGCGACTCTTAAGTTTTCTACATGTTTTCAGTTTTTCCCTTCCGTTGGTGGAAGCGATTGTTCATATTACACTTACGTATGACAATCTATGAACTGAAGCTTAATAACAAAACACAAGTTTATATATTTTCTTGTGGTCAGATATGAAAAGGTGAGTGAGAAAACATATTTACAAGTTCATGGTTCAGTTATATATTTAATAGGATTATCAGTGCAGATTAACAAGTTGTGAAATTTCACCGATGAAGTTATCACATTGTTTGTACCAATGTAGTTGAAAATACATACACATGTTTTTAATATATCCTTACTTTTAATTTCTATAAATATTATATTAATTTTCGTAGCAACGCGCGGGGTATCATCTAGCTAGTTAGCTTTATTGAGCTACATCCCAATAATAAGACCCTTCTGTTAGATCCATTTCATACTTCACATTTAGATGTGTCCAAGTAATAAATATGCTTACGACATAACCTCAGCAAGAGACAGCTCGTTAGTGTCCTTGCTGGTATCTTTTCGCCTCAGTAATAGGCAGCTCGTTTATGACCTGGATTGGATTTTCTACATTGAATCTGAATTTGCATCTCATATATTTTTCCAGTGCGACAACCAACGTGACCTACATGCATATCTTAAAATTGTACGTGAAGGATTTAGCCCAGCACTCGGCCTAGTTTCATCTATTTGACATTTGGTATGTGGCGGTGTGTACAAGGAATATGGGTTAAATTATTAAATATGGCACATCCTAGAAAATATACCATATTTCATACGGTAGCCTGAGTATGACACTTTCACGAGCGATGTTAGCGTCCTCGCATATGCCTAGTTTCAGACGTTTATGCGCACACAACCCAACTATAAGAGAAGAGCCCATTTCATCCCAAAAGACCGGACTGAAAGGAGGAGGAATCTCTCCCTTATAAGCTGGGTGTGGCCTCTTCCCCTATGCGAGGTGGTACTAATTAAATTTGAGCAGCCTCCACCAGTCCACAGCAGCCCTAACATCCCATCGCCCTGGGAAGCCCCCAGGTGGGCATGACGATGCTGGCTCTGATACCAGATGTTAGCGTCCTCTCAGATTTAGCCCATCACCAAGCCTAGTTTTTGGCGTTTATGCGCACACGACCCAACTACAATAGAAGAGTCCATTCCATCTCAAAATCCCGAACTGAAGGAGGAGGAATCTCTCCCTTATAAGCTGGGTGTGGCATCTTCCCCTAAGCGAGGTGGGATTAAACTTGAGCAGCCTCCACCAGTTAACAGCAGCCCTAACAAGCGACTACCAACATCGTTTTACTGACCTCTGACCGGTCAAAGAGAAGAAGCCTTATTGTATACTAATTCTAGGAGTTTTTGTTCCCAAGTATAATAGTTTTATAGACTATATCAAATCTTCCCTAAAGTAAGTGTGATAAGATTATCCATTCGCAGTATGTGATAGGTAGATTGTTCTTAAAGTGGTGCCTTATGTGGAAAAGTTAGACTGGTCTTTGTAGGATAGATGTGCAGTTTCATCGCGACCAAAACAAACACTACTAAAATGGGTTTGTAAGCTTCTTATACGAATTTACAAAAAGACAAAATGCCTCAAAAGTGGCTTAAATGGTCAAATTTCTTTTGAGTCAATGTTTGTTTTTTTTGTGTACCTTTGTGTGACGATGGCTTGATGCTAGGGGAGTAGCATTGTAGCAATCATGGTGACGACACGGTCGAGCGTACAAAGTAGAGAGGTCCCTCCTTGTGTTTTTTCAAAAAAAAAACTGAGATCCCTCCTTTTGTTTTGTATTAAAAAAACTGATGTTCCTCCTTGTTAGGAATAAAAGACCACAACCATCCACACAGGGAAACACGTGGATGCCCTTTCATCTCACACAAAACCTAGGTTAGAAGACGCGAGCAACTGCCGTATGTGGGTGCGCGTCATGCGTAGGGGACCTGCTCGACCAGGACGCAAGTTGGCTTTGCGGCGGCGGCCCCGACGACGCCGACGCGGAGGCGACGCCGTCCGCTGTGTTGTACTACCTGCCGTCGCCTTGCGCTTGCACTTTGCGTGGTCCAGTTGCAAGGCGGAAAGAGATTCTAGTTTTCTAGGCATCGAGGGGCGAGGGCGTAGACTCAACGTCGAGGCCAGCTAGCTGTGTGCTCAAGCCTCAAGGACAAGCGGCCGCTGCTCCTCTGTAGCGGCATACAATATACATGGATTCGAGCATTTGCATCGGCGCCTCGCAAAACTAAAGGCGCAACTAGGATCTGAAGTTTGATACGGAAAACGAGTGGGTACATGCTAGCAATACTAGCGCACGCCAGAGGCAGTCACCGACAAGTCGCCGCTCCAAAACTTTGCACGTACGCCAAATACAGTATGTTCGGAGATCGGCAACTTGGTCTCTTGATATTTCTTCAGATGGAAGGCGAGAGCTCCCGTGCACTCTACTCCGTCACCTCCCCGGGGGCGTGCTTGACGCCGCTGCGATTACGGTTTGGAGCTCTCGCCTTCCTGCGAAAATCAAATTTTTTTGCCTCCTCGCTCGCGCCAACCGCCTAAACACCCGCTTCAACCTCCATGCCAAGCATTGTGCACCCTCCGCCATGTGTTCCTCATGCACTGCCCCGGAGACGACCGCTCACATTCTCTTCGACTGTCGCCTCGCCAATGAGGCTTGGTCCCGACTGGGGTACTCAGTGGCGGAGCCAGGAATTGAGATGAGGGGGGGCGAACACATAAGGTCTAAAAAATTTAAGCCACGAAAGCAAGTCTACTCAACAAATTCAAACGTCCATGGAGATTCAAATATTTATAACTCATAAAATAAACTACCAATGACATAGAAATAACATAAAAAGAATTTTAAAACTACTAACATGGACTCTTGCCATTTTAGTTGGACAATAGGCAGCCACCATATGATCCCATACAAGAGATACCTACAACATATGACAAATTTGGAGTCTAAATAATAGCACATGAATACTAACAATATTAGCTTTTTTATAGGATAGTATCTTACCATTAAGTTGTAGTTGTGCTAGCAAGATGAAACTTCTGAGGTAGATGACCTCGACGATTCTCTAAGGCATGAAAACGTAGCATAATCTGCTGTCATCAATTTTTGCAAATATTTCTTTCTCATTTTATCTTGGGAAAATTATGGCCAATCAACCGACTCGGACCACTCAACAAATATGCCTTTCTCATTTTATCTCTAATTTTCTGAGTACCATATTCTCCAGTCTCCGAATTCCAGGATCAGTAACAACATTTGATAGATAAAAAAACTTCATTAACAATAGCTGGCGTGTTTTGTAATATAAGTAGACATCAAAATTTGAGTATTTTGCTACAACAATAGACATCAAAAGAGGGAGAAATAACCTGTTCTTCCCGTCCCTGCCGCTGCTGGTCGTTCGTGTCGTCGCGTCTCCGCCTGCAATTTCGAGACGATGCTACGGCTGCCGCCGTTACCGCTGACAGGGCTGCAGCTTCCTCTGGATTCTCCAACTCAAATATCTCCACCTCTGCTGCAAGCCTGCAACAGCTTCACAATCCGGCTCCTCCTCTCCTTCCATCGCCGGCGTGGCGCCCGGCGGCAGCGCAGCTCGCGCTCGTATTCACTGCAGGGATTGGGGAATCAAGCAGGGAGCAGGGCGGCGCCACGGTTGGGGATTGGGGAGGGAGCAAGGAGGAGCAGCGGACCGGGGGCGAACAGACTGGGGGCGGCGCCGCGGCGGCGAATCGAGTAGGGAGCAAGGAGGAGCGGCGGATCGAGAGGGCAGGACGGAGCGAGCAGGTTGGTGATTGGGGATCGACACTGGCGAGGCAGGGGAGCGACCGAGCGAGCAGTCCACGCGCGTTCACGTATATGCCTGGACCACGATTGACTCGTGCGTGACTCGTCCCAGTTTTTTTTCCTCTTTTTAATCCCTCCGTTCACGTATATGCCTGGCAGCGTACATATACGAACTTTTTTTTGCCTCAGGTGAGGGGGGGCGGCCGCCCCACCTCGCCCCCCTGGTGGCGCCGCCCCTGGGGTACTCCACGATGCCCGCCATGCTTTCCTTCGACCTGCCGCCTCCGATCGACACCGCGCCTACCGCGTGGGAGATGGGTTCCGCGGCGCAGCTCTAGAACATTTGGAAAGCACGCAATGACGTCGTCTTCAACGCCAAGCCGTGCTCCGCCTCGGATGTTCTTCGCCGCGCGGCTGATGACCTCTCGGTTTGGTCACACCGCCTGCCCCCTACCTTACTTGTTTCAACCGAGGCCCTGCGTGGCTTCTTCTTAATTTGTGCGAACTTGTAATATGTTACCCATTCTCCCCTTTCTCTGCCTCTTCGCTCCCGCACAGTTCCTTGAGGGTCGTCTCTCGCTTTTCCTCGCCGCCCCTCTCCTTCCTTTGCTCCGGCGGGCTCGCTGGCCGGCGTGAAGATGGAGTAGGTGGTTGTGCGCCTCCTGTACATAGTAGATCTAGGGTAGCTAGGTTGCTTAGGCTGTATGCCTGGTTTTGGCTTTATGTCGTAGTCGTCGAGGGTCGAACGACGGATCTCGGCGGCCAGATTCGTCGCGCCGTGAGGCTCATCTACTTCCCTGTGCTCTGGTGGTGGCAATCGGTGGCGCATGGGTGGTCGAAGAACTCACGTTTCCCTCCTAATAAGGTACGCAAAGGAGGCTTCGATCTGGGGCTTTCCGGCCAGCCCTGGATTCATGCTGTTCTTCTTCTCCTTGTGACTGAGCTCCGGTGGTCGGAGTTCTCAGGGAAGAGAAGATTTGGCGGCTTCCATAAGGTCGAATCCCTAGCTCTCCGTCGCTTCTTCTTTGATCTGCCTCCTCTGCTCAGTGGTGTGGATGCAGAGTCTGGTGATGGATTGGTTTGTCTGGCTTGGCGGTGGATAGCTGGGTCTTGCGGAATTTTTGGAGATGAAGAACTTCCTCTTCTATGTCGCAGTGGTTGTGGAAAGAGGAGTAGGCAATTTGGATCCGGAATTCTGCGGGGAGATCAGTTGACTGCAATCAGCGGAGTTCCTCAACGGCGGCGTCCTTCCGCCTCTGTTATCCATGGCCAAGGGGGCCACTCCGTACTCTGGTGGTGCTTCTGCCAGAGCTTCTTCAACCTCCAGGCCGGCGTGCCATTTCGGAGGCCTCCTTCAGTTCCGCGGTGGCGTTCTTCGTCATTCCATTGCCAAGTGGTCGCGTCCCCGGCAATGGCGATGGCAGCCACTGTGTTGAGCTGCTCGTTTCCGGTGGAGAAGGACTTGATTGCGTTTTCTTTTTATTTATTTGAGGTCCTTTTTGTAAGAGCTAGGGACTTGGATGTAATTTTATTTTCTTTGAGGTCCTTGATGTAAATTGTAATCCCACCGTATAATGCAGTCTGGACCCTTCGGGTTCCGTCTCCTTGTTCAAAAAAAAAAGTAATCTATCCCCCCTGTGGTTCTTGATGAGTTGTAACAAACTGGCCCTATTTTGAAAGAGCGCCTCGAGTTATAATAACAAGCGGTGGGGCTCCTCCACCGTTATTCTCGAAAAAAAAAAGATGGATCGGGACGGCGGCGCCATGACTGCCCCGCGTTCTTGCCGTCTCATCCCATGATGCGACGGGCGACCCCTGTCCTGCTCAAGTGTGTCACGTACGGACTGTCATTGCTCCGGCAGTTAACACGGTTACACCTGGCGCTGCATAGTTGCCAAGCTGCAAATATAACCGCTGAGAAAGATGAAGCTCACCTCACATCAGACCGCGACCGTGTCAACGCGGAGGAGAGGGATGGCAGGTCATATCTAGCAGTTGTGCATCGGGCGTTTAATGAGCAATTAGTGGGTAATGATGCTCATGTCTGCCTCGGCAAAAGGACAAACTACAGGCGTCACTCGTCTCTTACGAACTAAAAAAATCGATTTCTTTTTGCATGAGAACGAGCCGGATCCGTACAAAGCATCCCAAATAAAATAAAATTACATCGAGATGTTTGGACCAACTAACGACCACTACAAATGTTTGGACCAACTATCCACGACGACCGTCGTCAGAGCAAGCTGACAGTGTGCCGTTTGTCACCGCTCTCTTATAAGTGTATTCTTGACTGATGATAACAGTCAGGAAGTCTCTGTGCACATGCGTTTAAGGACCAGCGTTCTGCCATTAACCCGTTATAAATATATCTGAATTTCTTGACACCAAACATATTATACACTTAGACAAAACGAGATCCATCACCCGAAGGGAGCTTCGAGGAGACAATCTTCTTATGTCCTCAATGCCACCGGCGAGATCACCGCCGATGAGGTGGGCGAAGGGCCGGGTAAACCCTATTGAGGATCGGGAAAGGAGGAGACGAGGGACGGCTATGGGTTTCTTTTTTCTCTTAGTCCGCAAAAAAGAAAAATCTAATCGTGTGTGAATTAAATTGGTTACTTGTGTACTTCACTAAAAATTACTTTGGTTCCCCAAATCAAGTAATCCCTTTGTTTTACATTTCATAAACAATATTGAAAGTTTTATAAAAAATATTAAAAAAACTTTAACCATGGTATACATTTGTGTGATACATCATTGACAATTTGAAGGATTTCTAAATTTTAAATTAAGTAAATGTTTTAAGTACATAAATAAACAAAGGGATCAATCAAATTCTAGGAGCGAGAAAATTGCACCGTGTACTTTAACTTCACACCTCATGCGTGTAGTTTAGTCTCATCCAAATTCGGCCACGACTTTGACTTGCTGCGGCGGCGGCGGCGGTGTGATCAACGTGGATGATTGCCCCCATTCCGGTGGGCGAGGAGAGAGGTGTCCGACATTAGAGACGAAAGTCTTTGCCCGTCTTGGGTCGGAGCCGGCGACGGCAACGCCCGTGGGCGTCGTTTCCCTTCTTCGAGGCGTCGCCGAGGTGTGTCGACACCGTACTCGCCCTTTCCGGTTTGGTTGATGTCTCCGGGCGAAAGCCTAGGTTTGGAGTTGGACCGGCACGATAGCGGCGTCTTCGACGTCGTCCCTCTCTTGGGAGTATCGTGTTTGGCGACACGGCTTGGAGGTCCTAGCTTGCATTCCTCCGGTGTTCGCCGCTATCCAAGATTGTTCTTCTTCAAGGGCGCTATGCACACCATTGCTTTCATCGCCAAGATGACGCCTTTCTCTGGACGGACCAAATCCCGCCATTCACCTCTTAGGATGGTGCGTCGACGCGGAAAGTCAAGATGAAGATGTTCTTCTTGGAGGCGGCAGCTCAGTTTAGGATAGGCTTTTCTTCTTGTTGTTGTTATGTGCGTGGGGTTGTCTCCGGATTAGCCGGTGTGTTGTGACAGTGTTGTGCACAACGGACTGTCAACTTCTTGTACTCAAACCTCTGCCTTCCATAAAAATAAGGTACGCAATTGCGTACTCTCTAAAAAAAGTCTCATCCAAACAAATCGGAAAGCGAACTCATAAACTTGTTGTGAGCGGTGTGCACTTCTATTCCAAAATCACGCCATGTTGTCCTGCTTTGCCATGTTGACTGCTAAGATGGTGGACAATTGTTTTAGAATAACTGCAGGAGAGCTGCTGTATTAATTGCGATAGAGGAGTTTAACATGGTTTTACAACAGGTTTGAAAACCTGTCCCGGTAAGAGGACATGGAAATTCAACCTGGGTCAAAAGGCGTTCCCCCTACTTGAGCACACAATGGGATTGGTGCTCCCGCTAACCTCCACGCAGCAGCCTCATCCTCGATCTTTATAATCAGAGCGGCAGTTTCTAAAAATGTTTGCTGAAATATCCGGCGGTTTCGCTCGTTCCAAATTTCCCAACATACTAGTTTTGTCAAGATTCTTGCCAATTTTCGCTGCTCTTTGGAACCTGTGGTGGACAATTGTCGTTGTGTTGCGAGGCGTTTGGCAAATCGGTGGATGATGCTTTTGCGAAAGCGACGGTGGCGCCATGACTGCCGCGTTCCGGCCGTCTCATCCCGCGATGGTGATGCGAGTGGCGATAGAGTGATCCCTGCTGCTTGTTAGTGTCTCGATCGGTAAGTTAACACGGCTTACACCTGGCCGTGACCACTGCAGACGTTGCGCGCGATCGCGCTGCACTGCGCGGGAGAAGCCACAGAGGAGCGCGATGGCTGTATTTTTGAGTCATCAGAGCATCTGCCAAACCCTCTCCAAATGTTCGGGCGGACAGCTCGGACACGATTGAGTTAAAAAAACACCGTCCAGCGGTGGTTGCCAAACCCTTTTCAAATGTCTGGATTGTCCAGCAGTTGCCAAATCCAGCTCATATATGGGGAGAGTTTAGGGGTGACCGGACGCGTGCGAATGCGTCCGATCGGTCCACTTTTCCTTACTCTTTTTTCTTCTTTGGCTTCATTGATTCTTCTCTCTACTTCTTCACCAATCACTTGCAATTGTCTGCACAATTTAGGAATACTTTAGGAGATATTGTTGTAGGAGGCTGTCCAGTCAAATTCGGACGCATACGGAAGAGGAATTGTTGCCTAATCTGGTAGATAGAGTATGTTATAAAATTTAGCTTCAGGGACGCATACGGAAGAGGAATTGTTGCCTAATCTGGTAGGTAGAGTATGTGGTAACTGAGGCAGTCATTTTCTCCAAATGGTGAACAAACATCCAACATCACATATATTTATAGTAGTTGTTCTAGGGAGAAATTTGACTCTTGTTTTTCGCTATAGGGAACCGCCTCCTACTATAAAGAAAAATGGGGAAAGATAAATAGATGATCAATAGACAAAATCAAAAGAAGCCTACAGAACAGGAAGTCCACAAAGGAGAAAGCTGCACACATACTCCCACGGTCCCACCAGGTCTGGATAAACATTTTTCGAGATATGTAAACGTAAACATTTTGTGGGGAAATGTTCCATATATCTCAAAAAAGTTGGTAATGATGGGCATGTTAAAAAGTTTAATTGCATATTCACATCTTTTTTTCCATAACAATGTCATGGTGTATTTACTGTCGGATCTCAATAACCATTTCCACTGGCTCTTGCCTGCCTGAACTGTTCTGCTGGCCTCTCTGAAGTTGATGAGTACGAAGGAACCACTCGGGTGTTGGATTAACAGTACTCTCTGGGAGGGCAGGAGGTTGAGGGATGCCACATGCAGGTATTACCTCACTTTTCCCTCCAGGCAGCCCTTTCAATGAGACTCGGCACATTGGGCAAGTCGTTTGCTTCTGCAACCATACATCTAAGCAGGTAAGGTGGAAATTATGACGACATGTTGGTATGATTCGTAGAATCTCTTTCTCGGTGTATTCACCTAAACATATGGAGCACCTGCCAGAAGAAAAAAAACCGTTAAAAAGATTAAACTAAGAAAATTCCATAACATCTAACGCATGACTACAAGTCTACAACCAAACGTGTACAATGCCCAATGATTACTTGATAAGACCAAGAAAACAGAACAAACCAATGACATACGAGAAAAAGTCCGGGTAAATCAAGCTAAGTGAAAACCCTGTGGCAACAACATCATCAAGTTTTTGAAAAAATGTATTAAAATGTACTTCCTCCCTGGCTCCCTACTAAATATAAGATGGTTTGCCTTTTTTCAGATTGGCATGTATCAGGCACGTTTTAGTGTGGGGGGTGGGCACGTGTTGCCTCGCGGAGATGCCCAACTTGGTGTTTGCTGGGTATACTGATTTTGCATCTCTTTTATGTTTTCCTTCTACTCCCTCTTATCCGTATTAAATGTAGTGTATCAAGTGCAAGTACGTAATATATAATGGTATTTTCAGACCTGAGGGAGTAGAAAAAACAGTCATTTTATAGGCATTTGAAAGAACACTTAAGCTTTTGCCTTTTGTTTCAAAATAAAAAAACTTAATGCGCCAATTATGTTTATTTTTGGTAAAACGTGTACTTTTTAGATGTCTCCGATTTGGAAGTTTCAGCCAATTGAGAATTAGTCTAAGTGGCCTAGGACGCAACCGTGCTTCCAAGCTACTAACAATGTCTCCAAAAAATCATGATTTTGTGGGAACATTTGGTTGATTTCTAACACATATTAATCATCACATCATACTTTACCTCTACGTCCAATCACACACGATGAATCACACTTCCTAGTCAAAATTTGTAGCATTCTAGATGTGTCATATACTAACATACTACTCCTACCTTTTATGGAATTGCCATACAAATTTTTTGCTATTTAAGCTCGCTTGGTTTTGAAGCGCAATATCATCCCAAGCCTTACTAGTCACCAGAGCTAGATATTTCTCTCAACGTAAACCAAGGATGTATCTAGTCTCCCATGGCTTGTGGTGTTATGACTTGCTACCAAGGCACATAAGCATCGATAAAGAGTCATAATTTTTTTGTTGTTTAAGTGAATGGCAAAATGCGTAGTCACCATATCACAAATTAAATATAAGTTCCACCAATGGGTGTATAAATAAAAGGAAAAAATGATATGAAAAGTAGCAAAATGCATTGTTAGCGGAGAATGGAGGGCGTTTTTTGGCTACTGGCTCCATGTAGCCTATTATTTCGAACATTCAGAAAACTAATTTCAAAGGTTCAAATGTTTTTAAAAAATATGGTACTGATTTTTTCACAATTTTAGAATACAATATTGGCTACGTCCAGATTTTCTTTTACAAATTTTGAAACTTTAAGAGACTGGTTTTAAAAATAAGCTCTATTTTCCAAATGGGTTTTTGGCTGCAAATGCTACTATTCACACTTTTATGCGTATAAGTAAATAGAAAATGAAGTTATTTAGTATGTATGTGCCTCCTTTTTGTCAGGTATATAATATAGTAAAAGCAAATGATGTTTTAGAAAAGTGGGGGATGATGTCAGACTTCTTGTTTCGATGCTTTATTTTCTCTCGAAAATTCATGACTGTTGGAGATAGTTTATATTTATTTGATGTCAAATCTTGAAAACATTAAACTCAAAGATAGTTATGTACTATTCTTCTAGGGGGCGGCTTTTTAAAAATTGCCCAGTGATGTGACACCCTATAATCAATTTTACTACCACCAAATTTAACTATAAGGTCACATCTACTTGATTTAGTATACTGTCAAGATCACGAAGAGCCCGTGGAGTCAGATTTATCTAACTTTATCTGGAAATATAACATATTATGCATATTATTTAAGTGAAAAATGTGCACATTCATCCGGAGTAATTGTAGCATGTAATGATGTATGTTTTTAGCAATATACACTTCTGTAGAAAGTAATCGCCAAGCCAAATTACACTTTAAAGCCATGAATAATTCCCAAAGCGTGTACCCAAGTTGCTCTTTTCACCCTTTTCGTCTACAGTAGCAACTACCCCAGGTAAAGAAGAAAAAAGGCTCACACACCGTGCACTCACTTCACTATCTTGGGCTACAAACATGATATCAGAGACGAGCCTTTAAAACAGGGGAAAGGTGGAGCGATGCACTGTGCGCACATCTTATAGCCAGCTAGTCCACCCCCAGAATACTACAGTACATATGCTACAGTACTATATTAATGTGCACATTACAAACTTCCACACCTAAATCCAAATAAACAGTGTATAAAGGCCTCCTCGCAACCCACTCAGACATTTTAATGAAGTATCCCCCAGCAGCTTTATATACTACTCTACCATGGCCGGATACTTCAAAGAGTCAGTGAAACGGGAGACCTTTTCCCTTCTTGCTTTCATCAAGCTAGAAGGTCGAAAACACTTCATCAAAAAGAAAGGGGGAAATAAGATAGAGAGGGGGAAACAGGACTGAACAGATCGGGGTAGGTCATACATAGGCCAAACTCCAAATCTGCAATGCAATCACAGGAGAGAAAAAAAGGAGCTCCACACCGGGTTTGTGCGTCTTCCTTACCTCTCTCTCCCCCCATTATTTCAGCTTCCAAGTTCCAACTTCAGCAGTAGTAGTAGTGTTGATGTAGCAGCAATAGCGCAGTAGTGGCTGTATAGCAGAGCGAGACCATGATCGCGATGGTCGATCTACGGGTCACGGTAGCTCCAGAGGCTTTCCCCAGCCTCTGAAGGGTCTGGGTATTCGTCGGAGGAGTCCGGGCTGAGCCTCGGCGGGCTCATCATCATCCCGGCTGCCATGTTCTGCAGGAACAGCGGCGTCTCGAAGAGCGCCTCCTCGTCCAAGAAGTACTGATTGTATCCAATGCTCGCTTGATCCTGCTGCATCGCGCTGCCCGACGACGCAGCGGCACTGCTCCCACCGAACTGCTGTGGCGGCTGTAGTGCTGATCCAGCAGCGACGGGGGCAATGCCGCGGCCAGCGCGATCGTGCTCGATGGAGGCGGCTGCAGCGGCCGCAGCCGCGCGGATGTCGTCCGCGGATGTGGACGCCGGCGCCGGGCGAGTGGCCGCTAAGGCGGGGAAGTTGAGTGCCGCGTCGGGCCCTCGGAGCGAGCAGGCGGCCACGTCGTACGCCACCGCGGCCATCTCGGCCGTCGGGAAGGTGCCGAGCCAGATGCGGCGCGCCTTCCGCGGCTCTCGGATCTCCGAGACCCACTTCCCGCACCGGCTCCGGATGCCGCGGTAGAAGGGGTGCTTCCCCGACGACCCATGCCCAGACATTGACAAGCTAGGGCAATGAGCACTACACTATACTTATATAGGTAATGGCTATGAGTAGTATATGTGTAGTTATGGATCGATGAGTGTGTAGGTGGGAGTGTGCGCGTGCATGCTGATGCAGTTCGCCGGCAAGCAAATGAACGCGGAGGAACTTGGCTTATATAAGTGGACCGCCAGGCGAAGAAGCGCGCGGGCGGGAAGCGTAGGGGACGCCATGGCGCTCGCTCTCGATGAGCTGGTGCCCCTGAAGCAAACAACTCAAAATCGCAGCCACAGCAGCTTACAGTTCCTTTCGGGCGTGTGGGCAAGAATCACGTCGCTTTCAGGCTTTCTAATCATGGAAGCTAGAGAGCGTGTTTCTTAAATTTGCGTGGTTTTTCTTTTTTATAAACTAGCATAGTGGCCCTCGCAAATGCGAGGGCATCATTTGTAGTTGGTTGAAACTGTTAAGGAAAGAGAAATTTAGCTCTTTGATATCACATTATTTCCCCCTATGTGACAAATTTTTTTTTACAACTATCACAAATGTTTAGGTAAGGAAATATCACATATGCGAATAGCATCTTTGACAATCTGAAATTTGTGGGAAAATTTATCATGCCATATGTAGAAACACCAATTTTAGTGATATTCGTTTGTAAATTTAATCATAGTTTTTAAATGAAGTTAGAACAATACGTGAGGTTAGTTATCTTTGATAATAATGATCATTAAATTAAGATAAATGGTTTGTACTCCTTAATAGGTATGTCAAATTAAATAGTGTGAGTCATTTCGTTCTGATTTTTCCCTCTCATTTACACACTTCATGTGACAATGTGCAACGTTTTAGAAACATAAACATGACGAAACTTTGGTCACTATTTTTGTATAAATATAATGTTAAAGATACATCATTTTATTCTAGGCATACCCGTTAACATATTTATCCATACATATATTAAAATTTACATAAGTACAATTTTAAGTCTTCCATACTCTTAACTTATCCTGATCTTTGTTCAGTGGTTCTACACATCCGGTCACATGTAGTTTATGTGTGTTATGCAAAATGACTATCTGGCTTTTGATATCATAGTTCAAGACTCTTAATTAGTCATAAGTTTTACTGCGCAAATGGAATGGCATGTCCCCTTATGTTGATTTTGTTGCCTCAGAAAAAGGCACATACAATAGTCCAAATATGTCAACCGTACAAACCAAGCCGTTTCCGCCAAACAATTCATCAGAATTAAATGATAAAACATTATATTCTTCTTAATAGGTAAGTCACGGTAAATGGTGTGAATTATCTTGGTCCAGTGTTTCTTCCTCTCATTTATATACTCCACGTCACAGTGTGCAACGTTTTAGAAATATGATGTGCTAATTTTTTCCAAATATATTTGTATGAATATACGGCTCAACATAAATTATTTTCTAGATTCTTAACTTATCTGGTTCAATATGTTTTTTGTGTTATGGAAATGACTACGGGGATCTGATAGTTAATCAACTGTGCGATAGGAATGACCTGTACTGTTATATTGATTTGTTACATGATATAAAGAAATATACAATAGTCCAAATATATCTCCTATACAAACCAAGAAATATCCGTCAAAAAATAAATTACAATCAAGTGTCTGATTTTCAGGTACTCGGATTAGAAGTAGTATTGACACACCGTTTGGATACTAAATGAAACATATGAAGTGAAATTTTGTGTTGACTTAGCCTTGTTTGCGTCCTTAAGCCAAAAAAATATAGTTAAGGGATGTTCTTGTCGATAGTGTGCGGACTAATGTTATATGTTCATCAATTTTGAAGCTTTGGACGCTCCGTGTCTCATTAAATCAGAATATTCCTTCAGTGTGTAAAGACATTCTCATCCTTGCAAGAATATGTGTTGACTCATCTTTGTGTATAAATTAATGCAAGTTTCTTAGTGGGATGGAGATCAACTGATAGCACAACTAATGTTGTGGATTCATTATTATTAAAATTTTAGGACTAAACTTTCACATGTGTTTTGTGAGTGTTGACCTAATGCGAGTGAAATATAATTTTCATGTATGCGTACTCATATATAGAAACAATGTAGATAAGTTTCAAAATTCTACGACTCTTGACTTATGCAAAAGTTTTGTGGATGTGTTCATATGACGACAATAAAAAATATATAATTTATGCATACTCAATCACAAAAACAACTCCCTACATTCACAATAAACCTGCATTCAAGGTTTAGTCGAACTAAAATATAAAGTTCGACCAAATATGTTGAAAAAATCAACATCTAAAATATGCAATCTTTACTTTGAAATCATCATAAAATATATTTTAAATAAAGTTTGACCAAACATGTAGAAAAAATCAACGTCTAAAATATGAAACTTTATTTTGAAATCATCATATAATATATTTTTAATAAAGTTTGACCAAATAACTTTAGAAAAACAACATCTTAAATATTAAATCTTATTTTGAAATCATCATAAAATATATTTTAGTATTGTATTAATTGAGTATTATGAATGCCGATATATATTGCTACATCTTTGATCGAGATTTATAATTTTTGATTTTTCCTAAATTTATAACGTTGGCTAATTAAAACGTAGAGGAACTACGTACTGGTCAGTTTATTTTTCTGTCTAAACCATCCACATCCTAGCAGATCCTATCCGTATTGCTACAAAAGTCATAACGCAGCCTAAATAAACCAGAAGAAAGTTAATACGCACTGATCAATTCTTTTTTTTAACGGACAATATCCTAGCTGCAGCTCTAATCGTTGGCCATCACGTTTTTTTTTTTTTTGGGTTGCTTCTATCACGTTTCATCTGGTACGTACACCCTTTCCACCACGACCGTTTTTTTCTTTCTTTCAACGATCAGGTTCCAGCCAAGATGCTTTTATCGCAGGATTTTTTTTCTTTCAGCCATCACGTTCCATCAGGTGTTAGTATTGTACACGATTGGTTTTGTAAAACAAACACACCTAAGTATTGTGGTATACGGTTTCGCAAAAAAAAATTGTGATATATGTGTCAATACAAAATTAAACGTGTCAAGCTTGTTACGTAGCTACTAACTTGTCATAAAGATCTTAACCACATATTTTAGATCTAACTGCTATAATTAATTCTGATGATGTGGATCAACGTGGAGGCTCGAAAAGCTAACTCATTTTGCTTTTAGTATATAATAGATCACGGCGTAACTATTTGCCTTGTCACCCTCTCTTTTTTCGGTACTATGGATTTTTTTGGCACGTTAACAGTTTCTCCTACAGTGATGCTAATCTTCTATATCTAAATAGGAGCACCCCAATAAAATTATTTCTCTCAATATGCAAGGTGTCCACCTCATCAAGCATCTTTGAGCAATCCAAACCTTCCACCTCAGCAGCCTGCCATGTCACTATTATTGTTTTTCGTTTTTTTGCAACTGACTATCACTATGGAAACGTCAGATAAAAATAGACCATGTGTTTCCTCAGCACTATTGCATCCGATGAGTAATTGACCAAAGCATTGAAGACATTTATGCATGGGCTGATAGGCTCTTGCTCCCTCTTCGAACCGTCATCGCTTTTGGTTGCACAGATGTTGCACATGACTTGCTTCAACTTCTCTTAGAGATCCTGTCGGTATTTAACTTTCTCTTGGTCCCATCGCCTCTTTTCTTATACATCTTCTCCGGTAAATCTAATTTTATCTCTCCGATAGACCAATGGCTGGGTGGTGCTGGCCTTATGCTTGTGGTTCCGATTTTTTAGAAGCATCCAGAAATTTAGTTTGGTAGAGAGGATCAGGTTGCAGTATGAATAATTGGTTCCTTCCTGCGTGGGAACTTTCTGTTGATTTGGCTACATGCTGTCAGTGGCATTCTGCAGTCTCCAACTCACCTCATCTCTGGTATGATTTCGCGCAGCAGTACATCATTGTCTCATTTGTTCAGAGAAGTTTTCCTCTTGATGGTGCTTCCAAGGGTTCTATGATCTCTCTAATAGTTTGATTCATGTTTGGGATTCATTTGCAGTATGTGTCTTGAATTGATAAGGCTTCTGGTAATTTAATTAATTCTTTCATCACATCCATTTTATTTTTAGCAGAAATCTCGATTTCAAGGGGTATTATATATCTGTATTAAGCTCGCCGGAATTATCAGGCTATATATTGCAGACATTTCTGAAGGTATCAATTATTTTCTTTTATTTTAGCGCGACTCTTAAGTTTTCTACATGTTTTCAGTTTTTTCCTTCCGTTGGTGGAAGCGATTGTTCATATTACACTTACGTATGACAATCTATGAGCTGAAGCTTAATAACAAAACAAAAGTTTATATATTTTCTTGTGGTCAGATATGAAAAGGTGAGTGAGAAAACATATTTACAAGTTCATGGTTCAGTTATATATTTAATAGGATTATCAGTGCAGATTAACAAGTTGTGAAATTTCACCGATGAAGTTATCACATTGTTTGTACCAATGTAGTTGAAAATACATACACATGTTTTTAATATATCCTTACTTTTAATTTCTATAAATATTATATTAATTTCCGCAGCAACGCGTGGGGTATCATCTAGCTAGTTAGCTTTATTGAGCTACAGCCCAATAATAAGACCCTTCTGTTAGATCCATTTCATACTTCACATTTAGATGTGTCCAAGTAATAAATATGCTTACGACATAACCTCAGCAAGAGACAGCTCGTTAGTGTCCTTGCTGGTATCTTTTCGCCTCAGTAATAGGCAGCTCGTTTATGACCTGGATTGGATTTTCTACATTGAATCTGAATCTGCATCTCATATTTTTTTTCCAGTGCGACAACCAACGTGACCTACATGCATATCTTAAAATTGTATGTGAATGATTTAGCCCAGCACTCGGCCTAGTTTCATCTATTTGACATTTGGTATGTGGCGGTGTGTACAAGGAATATGGGTTAAATTATTAAATATGGCACATCCTAGAAAATATACCATATTTCATACGGTAGCCTAAGTATGACACTTTCACGAGCGATGTTAGCGTCCTCTCATATGCCTAGTTTCAGACGTTTATGCGCACACGACCCAACTATAAGAGAAGAGCCCATTTCATCCCAAAAGACCGGACTAAAAGGAGGAGGAATCTCTCCCTTATAAGCTGGGTGTGGCCTCTTCCCCTATGCGAGGTGGTACTAATTAAATTTGAGCAGCCTCCACCAGTCCACAGCAGCCCTAACATCCCATCGCCATGGGAAGCCCCCAGGTGGGCATGGCGATGCTGGCTCTGATACCAGATGTTAGCGTCCTCTCAGATTTAGCCTAGCACCCAGCCTAGTTTTTGGCGTTTATGCGCACACGACCCAACTACAATAGAAGAGTCCATTCCATCTCAAAATCCCGAACTGAAGGAGGAGGAATCTCTCCCTTATAAGCTGGGTGTGGCCTCTTCCCCTAAGCGAGGTGGGATTAAACTTGAGCAGCCTCCACCAGTTAACAGCAGCCCTAACAAGCGGCTACCAACATCGTTTTACTGACCTCTGACCGGTCAAAGAGAAGAAGCCTTATTGTATACTAATTCTAGGAGTTTTTGTTCCCAAGTGTAATAGTTTTATAGACTATATCAAATCTTCCCTAAAGTAAGTGTGATAAGATTATCCATTCGCAGTATGTGATAGGTAGATTGTTCTTAAAGTGGTGCCTTATGTGGAAAAGTTAGACTGGTCTTTGTAGGATAGATGTGCAGTTTCATCGCGACCAAAACAAACACTACTAAAATGGGTTTGTAAGCTTCTTATACGAATTTACAAAAAGACAAAATGCCTCAAAAGTGGCTTAAATGGTCAAATTTCTTTTGAGTCAATGTTTGTTTTTTTGTGTACCTTTGTGTGACGATGCCTTGATGCTAGGGGAGTAGCATTGTAGCAATCATGGTGACGACACGGTCGAGCGTACAAAGTAGAAAGGTCCCTCCTTGTGTTTTTTCAAAAAAAAAACTGAGATCCCTCCTTTTGTTTTGTATAAAAAAAACTGATGTTCCTCCTTGTTAGGAATAAAAGAGTACTAGTGCACTCACCCAAAAATGGGGCGGAATGTCATGGGACGCAGCAAAGTATCGTCCTCCACAAGACCACAACCATCCACACCGGGAAACACGTGGATGCCCTTTCATCTCACACAAAACCTAGGTTAGAAGACGCGAGCAACTGCCGTATGTGGGTGCGCGTCATGCGTAGGGGACCTGCTCGACCAGGACGCAAGTTGGCTTTGCGGCGGCGGCCCCGACGAAGCCGACGCGGAGGCGACGCCGTCCACTGTGTTGTACTACCTGCCGTCGCCTTGGGCTTGCACTTTGCGTGGTCCAGTTGCAAGGCAGAAAGAGATTCTAGTTTTCTAGGCATCGAGGGGCGAGGGCGTAGACTCAACGTCGAGGCCAGCTAGCTGTGTGCTCAAGCCTCAAGGACAAGCGGCCGCTGCTCCTCTGTAGCGGCATACAATATACATGGATTCGAGCATTTGCATCGGCGCCTCGCAAAACTAAAAGCCCAACTAGGATCTGAACTTTGATACGGAAAACGAGTGGGTACATGCTAGCAATACTAGCGCACGCCAGAGGCAGTCACCGACAAGTCGCCGCTCCAAAACTTTGCACGTACGCCAAATACAGTACGTTCGGAGATCGGCAACTTGGTCTCTTGATATTTCTTCAGATGGAAGGCGAGAGCTCCCGTGCACTCTACTCCGTCACCTCCCCGGGGGCGTGCTTGACGCCGCTGCGATTACGGTTTGGAGAGCTCTCGCCTTCCTGCGAAAATCAAATTTTTTTGCCTCCTCGCTCGCGCCAACCGCCTAAACACCCGCTTCAACCTCCATGCCAAGCATTGTGCACCCTCCGCCATGTGTTCCTCATGCACTGCCCCGGAGACGACCGCTCACATTCTCTTCGACTGTCGCCTCGCCAATGAGGCTTGGTCCCGACTGGGGTACTCCACGATGCCCGCCATGCTTTCCTTCGACCTGCCGCCTCCGATCGACACCGCGCCTGCCGCGTGGGAGATGGGTTCCGCGGCGCTGCTCTGGAACATTTGGAAAGCACGCAATGACGTCGTCTTCAACGCCAAGCCGTGCTCCGCCTCGGATGTTCTTCGCCGCGCGGCTGATGACCTCTCGGTTTGGTCACACTGCCTGCCCCCAACCTTACTTGTTTCAACCGAGGCCCTGCGCGGCTTCTTCTTAATTTGTGCGAACTTGTAATCTGTTCCCCATTCTCCCCTTTCTCTGCCTCTTCGCTCCCGCACAGTTCCTTGAGGGTCGTCTCTCGCTTTTCCTCGCCGCCCCTCTCCTTCCTTTGCTCCGGCGGGCTCGCTGGCCGGCGTGAAGATGGAGTAGGTGGTTGTGCGCCTCCTGTACATAGTAGATCTAGGGTAGCTAGGTTGCTTAGGCTGTATGCCTGGTTTTGGCTTTATGCCGTAGTCGTCGAGGGTCGAACGACGGATCTCGGCGGCCAGATTCGTCGCGCCGTGAGGCTCATCTACTTCCCTGTGCTCTGGTGGTGGCAATCGGTGGCGCATGGGTGGTCGAAGAACTCGTGTTTCCCTCCTAATAAGGTACGCAAAGGAGGCTTCGATCTGGGGCTTTCCGGCCAGCCCTGGATTCATGCTGTTCTTCTTCTCCTTGTGACTGAGCTCCGGTGGTCGGAGTTCTCAGGGAAGAGAAGATTTGGCGGCTTCCATAAGGTCGAATCCCTAGCTCTCCGTCGCTTCTTCTTTGATCTGCCTCCTCTGCTCAGTGGTGTGGATGCAGAGTCTGGTGATGGATTGGTTTTTCTGGCTTGGCGGTGGATAGCTGGGTCTTGCGGAATTTTTGGAGATGAAGAACTTCCTCTTCTATGTCGCAGTGGTTGTGGAAAGAGGAGTAGGCAATTTGGATCCGGAATTCTGCGGGGAGATCAGTTGACTGCAATCAGCGGAGTTCCTCAACGGCGGCGTCCTTCCGCCTCTGTTATCCATGGCCAAGGGGGCCACTCCATACTCTGGTGGTGCTTCTGCCAGAGCTTCTTCAACCTCCAGGCCGGCGTGCCATTTCGGAGGCCTCCTTCAGTTCCGCGGTGGCGTTCTTCGTCATTCATTGCCTAGTGGTCGCGTCCCCGGCAATGGCGATGGCAGCCACTGTGTTGAGCTGCTCGTTTCCGGTGGAGAAGGACTTGATTGCGTTTTCTTTTTATTTATTTGAGGTCCTTTTTGTAAGAGCTAGGGACTTGGATGTAATTTTATTTTCTTTGAAGTCCTTGATGTAAATTGTAATCCCACCGTATAATGCAGTCTGGACCCTTCGGGGTCCGTCTCCTTGTTCAAAAAAAAAAGTAATCTATCCCCCCCTGTGGTTCTTGATGAGTTGTAACAAACTGGCCCTCTTTTGAAAGAGCGCCTCGAGTTATAATAACAAGCGGTGGGGCTCCTCCACCGTTATTCTCGAAAAAAAAAAGATGGATCGGGACGGCGGCGCCATGACTGCCCCGCGTTCTTGCCGTCTCATCCCATGATGCGACGGGCGACCCCTGTCCTGCTCAAGTGTGTCACGTACGGACTGTCATTGCTCCGGCAGTTAACACGGTTACACCTGGCGCTGCATAGTTGCCAAGCTGCAAATATAACCGCTGAGAAAGATGAAGCTCACCTCACATCAGACCGCGACCGTGTCAACGCGGAGGAGAGGGATGGCAGGTCATATCTAGCAGTTGTGCATCGGGCGTTTAATGAGCAATTAGTGGGTAATGATGCTCATGTCTGCCTCGGCAAAAGGACAAACTACAGGCGTCACTCGTCTCTTACGAACTAAAAAAATCGATTTCTTTTTGCATGAGAACGAGCCGGATCCGTACAAAGCATCCCAAATAAAATAAAATTACATCGAGATGTTTGGACCAACTAACGACCACTACAAATGTTTGGACCAACTATCCACGACGACCGTCGTCAGAGCAAGCTGACAGTGTGCCGTTTGTCACCGCTCTCTTATAAGTGTATTCTTGACTGATGATAACAGTCAGGAAGTCTCTGTGCACATGCGTTTAAGGACCAGCGTTCTGCCATTAACCCGTTATAAATATATCTGAATTTCTTGACACCAAACATATTATACACTTAGACAAAACGAGATCCATCACCCGAAGGGAGCTTCGAGGAGACAATCTTCTTATGTCCTCAATGCCACCGGCGAGATCACCGCCGATGAGGTGGGCGAAGGGCCGGGTAAACCCTATTGAGGATCGGGAAAGGAGGAGACGAGGGACGGCTATGGGTTTCTTTTTTCTCTTAGTCCGCAAAAAAGAAAAATCTAATCGTGTGTGAATTAAATTGGTTACTTGTGTACTTCACTAAAAATTACTTTGGTTCCCCAAATCAAGTAATCCCTTTGTTTTACATTTCATAAACAATATTGAAAGTTTTATAAAAAATATTAAAAAAACTTTAACCATGGTATACATTTGTGTGATACATCATTGACAATTTGAAGGATTTCTAAATTTTAAATTAAGTAAATGTTTTAAGTACATAAATAAACAAAGGGATCAATCAAATTCTAGGAGCGAGAAAATTGCACCGTGTACTTTAACTTCACACCTCATGCGTGTAGTTTAGTCTCATCCAAATTCGGCCACGACTTTGACTTGCTACGGCGGCGGCGGCGGTGTGATCAACGTGGATGATTGCCCCCATTCCGGTGGGCGAGGAGAGAGGTGTCCGACATTAGAGACGAAAGTCTTTGCCCGTCTTGGGTCGGAGCCGGCGACGGCGACGCCCGTGGGCGTTGTTTCCCTTCTTCGAGGCGTCGCCGAGGTGTGTCGACACCGTACTCGCCCTTTCCGGTTTGGTTGATGTCTCCGGGCGAAAGCCTAGGTTTGGAGTTGGACCGGCACGATAGCGGCGTCTTCGACGTCGTCCCTCTCTTGGGAGTATCGTGTTTGGCGACACGGCTTGGAGGTCCTAGCTTGCATTCCTCCGGTGTTCGCCGCTATCCAAGATTGTTCTTCTTCAAGGGCGCTATGCACACCATTGCTTTCATCGCCAAGATGACGCCTTTCTCTGGACGGACCAAATCCCGCCATTCACCTCTTAGGATGGTGCGTCGACGCGGAAAGTCAAGATGAAGATGTTCTTCTTGGAGGCGGCAGCTCAGTTTAGGATAGGCTTTTCTTCTTGTTGTTGTTATGTGCGTGGGGTTGTCTCCGGATTAGCCGGTGTGTTGTGACAGTGTTGTGCACAACGGACTGTCAACTTCTTGTACTCAAACCTCTGCCTTCCATAAAAATAAGGTACGCAATTGCGTACTCTCTAAAAAAAGTCTCATCCAAACAAATCGGAAAGCGAACTCATAAACTTGTTGTGAGCGGTGTGCACTTCTATTCCAAAATCACGCCATGTTGTCCTGCTTTGCCATGTTGACTGCTAAGATGGTGGACAATTGTTTTAGAATAACTGCAGGAGAGCTGCTGTATTAATTGCGATAGAGGAGTTTAACATGGTTTTACAACAGGTTTGAAAACCTGTCCCGGTAAGAGGACATGGAAATTCAACCTGGGTCAAAAGGCGTTCCCCCTACTTGAGCACACAATGGGATTGGTGCTCCCGCTAACCTCCACGCAGCAGCCTCATCCTCGATCTTTATAATCAGAGCGGCAGTTTCTAAAAATGTTTGCTGAAATATCCGGCGGTTTCGCTCGTTCCAAATTTCCCAACATACTAGTTTTGTCAAGATTCTTGCCAATTTTCGCTGCTCTTTGGAACCTGTGGTGGACAATTGTCGTTGTGTTGCGAGGCGTTTGGCAAATCGGTGGATGATGCTTTTGCGAAAGCGACGGTGGCGCCATGACTGCCGCGTTCCGGCCGTCTCATCCCGCGATGGTGATGCGAGTGGCGATAGAGTGATCCCTGCTGCTTGTTAGTGTCTCGATCGGTAAGTTAACACGGCTTACACCTGGCCGTGACCACTGCAGACGTTGCGCGCGATCGCGCTGCACTGCGCGGGAGAGGCCACAGAGGAGCGCGATGGCTGTATTTTTGAGTCATCAGAGCATCTGCCAAACCCTCTCCAAATGTTCGGGCGGACAGCTCGGACACGATTGAGTTAAAAAAACACCGTCCAACGGTGGTTGCCAAACCCTTTTCAAATGTCTGGATTGTCCAGCAGTTGCCAAATCCAGCTCATATATGGGGAGAGTTTAGGGGTGACCGGACGCGTGCGAATGCGTCCGATCGGTCCACTTTTCCTTACTCTTTTTTCTTCTTTGGCTTCATTGATTCTTCTCTCTACTTCTTCACCAATCACTTGCAATTGTCTGCACAATTTAGGAATACTTTAGGAGATATTGTTGTAGGAGGCTGTCCAGTCAAATTCGGACGCATACGGAAGAGGAATTGTTGCCTAATCTGGTAGATAGAGTATGTTATAAAATTTAGCTTCAGGGACGCATACGGAAGAGGAATTGTTGCCTAATCTGGTAGGTAGAGTATGTGGTAACTGAGGCAGTCATTTTCTCCAAATGGTGAACAAACATCCAACATCACATATATTTATAGTAGTTGTTCTAGGGAGAAATTTGACTCTTGTTTTTCGCTATAGGGAACCGCCTCCTACTATAAAGAAAAATGGGGAAAGATAAATAGATGATCAATAGACAAAATCAAAAGAAGCCTACAGAACAGGAAGTCCACAAAGGAGAAAGCTGCACACATACTCCCACGGTCCCACCAGGTCTGGATAAACATTTTTCGAGATATGTAAACGTAAACATTTTGTGGGGAAATGTTCCATATATCTCAAAAAAGTTGGTAATGATGGGCATGTTAAAAAGTTTAATTGCATATTCACATCTTTTTTTCCATAACAATGTCATGGTGTATTTACTGTCGGATCTCAATAACCATTTCCACTGGCTCTTGCCTGCCTGAACTGCTCTGCTGGCCTCTCTGAAGTTGATGAGTACGAAGGAACCACTCGGGTGTTGGATTAACAGTACTCTCTGGGAGGGCAGGAGGTTGAGGGATGCCGCATGCAGGTATTACCTCACTTTTCCCCCAGGCAGCCCTTTCAATGAGACTCGGCACATTGGGCAAGTCGTTTGCTTCTGCAACCATACATCTAAGCAGGTAAGGTGGAAATTATGACGACATGTTGGTATGATTCGTAGAATCTCTTTCTCGGTGTATTCACCTAAACATATGGAGCACCTGCCAGAAGAAAAAAAAAACCCGTTAAAAAGATTAAACTAAGAAAATTCCATAACATCTAACGCATGACTACAAGTCTACAACCAAACATGTACAATGCCCAATGATTACTTGATAAGACCAAGAAAACAGAACAAACCAATGACATACGAGAAAAAGTCCGGGTAAATCAAGCTAAGTGAAAACCCTGTGGCAACAACATCATCAAGTTTTTGAAAAAATGTATTAAAATGTACTTCCTCCCTGGCTCCCTGCTAAATATAAGATGGTTTGCCTTTTTTCAGATTGGCATGTATCAGGCACGTTTTAGTGTGTATATTCGCTCATTTTAGTCTGAATATAGTCTATTGAAATATCTAAAACATCTTACAATTAGGAATAGAGGGAGTAGCATGTTACGAGTGCAATGTTATATAAAATGAAAAAAAAAGTTCAAACTCATCATTTGGGAGGTGTGCCTAAAATAATCATCACCTACTCAATAAACTGGCATTTTTTTTGTTTGCCGACATGTCCTAATGTCAAATCTGATTCTGAAAGTAAAATTTACAAAAAAAAAAGGGACAAAAATTGAACTATACAGAAAAAACTAGTGTCCTGTAAAGTTCTTGAGATTAGGCCGAAGAGCCTCGCTGATTGTGTCCAATCAAAGATTGGTTCAAATTCGAGTTCAGTCGATTTTAGTCTAATCAAGTTTCATTAAGGCCAAAAGGCTTGTTTGAGTAAAAACCTTTAACGCTTAAACATATTCATATTCATTGGTCAATAGGGACCCTGCACACTTGTTCGGTACTCTGGTGCACCCCAACAAAGTTCAAAAACAATTCTTAAAGTCAAAAAATTGAAAAACAACTGAATACATAGACACGACACTAATCCACCATATCACAAAAATCAATCTAAACTGTGACTTACAGATTGAGAAACACATAAGACATGTAATGAATGGCAGTTAATTCAAATTTGACTCTAAGTGAGCCCCCTGAGACCATCGTAGCCGAATTGGAGTATGTGTGTTCCTCAAGCCGTGGTTTAAACTTGCACTTGAAATTTGGTGGAATGATTGATATATGTCATGATTTTCTCCAGTGTTTTCTTTTCATCTTTTAAGGGTTCACCACAGATGGATGCACCAGTACGTCCTCTCCTACACACCTAGCAAAAAACACATGCCTATTCCAAAATAACCCCAAAGAATATGGATGTCCTACAAGCACCATTTAACGTGTACGGCATATGATAGTGTGTGGCTGACTACTACGTTTTGGTACTACACAACATGGATAAATATTTATATTTAACTTTGGCAGGTTACAAACTTAACAAATACTTTGCCGCATGTTATTTCCACCTAGCAATAAATGCTTGACTGTAAGGTTTTGTTCAAACACGAGGCATGCAATCATTTCTCACCAGGATGCAAGTAATACACCAAACTATGCTGCCAGATTGACACATGTTAACCAGAACGGCCAAAACGCGTACATATTTACACACACACACGTGGATTTCTTATGTGCTGTCTAACTGAAATTTCCAGTTAAGCTTTCAAACGCTTGAGAAGGACATGATTGTACATATCAAATTGATAAACATCAGGCAGTGAATTAGAGATGAATCCCTCCTAGTGGCAATAATTCTTAAACATTGGCGTTGAAGATTTTGTACACTATAGCAGAAATCAACAAAGTCAACTAATCTTTAGCTCATACAGGATAGTTCACTCACTGGGCATCATCTTTTGAATGAAAAGCCTCAAAGTTGTACTTCATGGTAGGAATAGCAGCAATAGCCCAAGGTTCCAATCCACAACGAGCATGCTCTATCTGAAAAAAGGATAGTATCATTTTTTAAGTACAAAAGATACTGATAGTGTATTGGACATTGACTCCGACATTCTGTTCTCCTGATTGTTTATACTCTATGTACTTGCTCACTTAGGAATAAGAAAGCTACATCGACCAATAGAAATTCACAAGTTACTGTTTATACATTTGTTATCTTTGCGATGACGGTTTTATATACTGTTAAAGTGTTAATGTAAACACGTTCAGCTATTGCTGACATGATTGTAAACATAACAGCTACAACTTATCACACAAATAACTTTAAAAAGAGATGTTTTCTATAATTCATAACAGTAATTTCATAAGAAATATACTTTGGTTGAACTGAAATGTAATGTAATTAGGAGGACAAGCCTGGCGCAATGGTGAAGTACTCTCCACTTGTGCCAAGAGGTCCTGGGTTTGACTCGGCCTCTCTGCATTGCACTTTGCAGGAATATGGCTTGACTCATATAATTCGTCCCTAGACCCCACCTGTTGTGGAAGCTTCTAGCAGTGGGTTTGTCCTTTTTTACACAAATTAGAAAATTGCCATTTGTATTTCATCATCTAGTTTACTCACAAGGTGCCGCACAATAGAAGATTTTCCTTTTCTCAAGCACTAGTTTATAAATAGAAAGATCCATTCATGTTCAGAGGCCATGTGAAAGAACGAAATATCAATGATTGATTTACAAATGAATATTTCATCGTCAATGAGCTTTCATTCGTTAATCACTAATGGTTGAGCGCTATCAGAAGAATAAAAACTCCACATATATCTTTTTGAACAACCAAACAATGAATGACTAATGGCCCATCGGCTTTTTAATTTTTTTTGAATAAAACATCTTATGGTTCATCACGATGCATTCTCACGTCAGTGCTGATATGTTGGGGCATATTACCGGCATGCATGACACCTAACAAAAATAATGTTCTAACTATGCTGGTATGTGAGCGTAGTAGATTTAGTTAGCACATCAGGTCAAAACTCTGTACAAGTGATGTGCACTTAGTATAACAATCAGCAAGCCTTGTACAAAAAAGTTTACAAAGAAAACAATGATACTACTAGTTTACTCTTAAACATCATCTAATATTAGAAACTAGGGATGCTCTCCTGAAATGATATAGACCTGCATTGCAATCTCCTTTCTATCAACGACTTCAACGCAAAAATGCACATATCACCTTCCCAATGGCTAGTCTTCTGCACTCCACTGACATGCACAAACTCGTTCCAACATGTAGTCATAGACAACCTATCTTTCTTGCCTTTCCTACACATCATCCTGTTAGACCATTTCTGCCCCGTCCACCAGAGAATCTTCTTCCTTTTTTCATTTCTTCAACGTAATTTGTACTGGTTTAATCTTTCTAACATAAATTGAAAACATAAAGAGAGTTGATCTTACAATTTGCTCCTTCATCGACCAGAAAATTATCTCTCTTTATTTGTTTAGAAGATGTACAGCTTCAGCGTATTTTGTACTGGTATTTTGCGATAGAAAATAAGTTTAATATTTCTAACATAAATTAAAGACATAGAAAAAGTTCAGCTTACCAGTTGCTTATCCCAAAGTTCACCCTTTGTAACTAGTAACTACTACCTAAATGACATTTTCTCACTTGATATCTCGCCTTATCTCATCATCCCCTTCCGCGATGTACTGAGACCGGTGTGACTTTGCAAGATGATACCAACCTACTCAGCATGAACGTTTTCCTCATAATCCAGAAGTTCAGGAAGAACACCGTGAACGTTGATTTCTGAAGGACCATGAATGGTGATATCATCTTACGAAGTCACACCAGTCTAACTACACCGCAAAAGAAGAGGGTTGATGAGATAAGGCGAGATATCAAATAAGAAAATGATATTAACGTAGTAGTTCTGAAAGGTGAACTTTGGGATAACCAACTTGTAAACTTAACTCTTTCTATGTCTTCAATTTTATGTTAAAAAATTTAGACTTATTTCTCTATCTGCAAAATATCAGGAATTCAGTACAAAACACGGTGAAGTTGTACGTCTTTCAAACAAAGAAAGAGAGATAATTCTCTGGTCGATAGAGGAGCAAATTGTAAGATAACTCTTTTTATGTCTTCAGTTTATGTTAGAAAAATTAAACTTTTTTTATCTGCAAAATACCAAGAATCCTCTACAAGTTACCTTGAAGGAGTGCAATAAAGGAAGAAGATTCTCTCGTTGACGGGGAGAAATGGTCAACTAGGATGATGTGTAGACAAGGCAAGAAAGATATTTTTTACAGGTTCAACCGAGTTCGTCTATGGCAGTGGAGTGCAGAAGACTAGCCTACGGGAAGGTGCTATGTGCATTTTGCACTAAAGTCGTTGAATAGAAAAGAGATTACAATGGAGGTCTATGTCATTCCAGATGACCATCTGTAGTTTCTAATACTGAATGATACTTAGCACTAAACTAGTAGTATCCTTGTTTTTTGGGTAAACTTTTTTAACCACGATTTGTTGATTATTATACTAAGTGCACATCACTCAAAGTTTTGAACTGATATGCTAACTAAATGTACGACGTTCACATACCAGCATAGGTAGAACATTATTTTGTTAGGTGTCATGCATAGCGGTAATATCAGTTAGCTCTGAAGCCCCAACATATCAGCACCCACGTGAGAATGCATCGTTGATTGTGGATTTTTTCCTTCAATTTTTCAAAAAAAGCCGATGGGCCATTAGCCATTCATTGTTTGGTTGTTCAAAAAGATAGATGTGGATTTCTTTTTCTTCTGATAGTGCGGAACCATTAGCTATTAGTGGTGAAAGCTCATTGATGATGAAATATTCATTTGTAATGGATCATAGATACTCCTTCACATGGCCTCTAAACATAAATGGGTCATTCTATTTATATAATGGTGCTTGAGAAAAGGAAAATCTTCAAACCTGTCAGTTGGCTATTTGTATGCACTGCACTTGTGAGTAAAAAAACACAGACAAAAGTTGAACTATACAGAAAAAACTAGTGTAGGCCGAAGAATCTCGTTGATTGTGTCCAATCAAGGATTGGTTAAAATTTGAGTTTAGTCGATTTTAGTCCAATCAAGTTTACTTAAGGCCAAAAGGCTTGTTTGAGTAAAGACTTTTAACGCTCAAACATAATCATTGGTTAATAGGGATCCCCCCAACAAAGTTCAGAAACAATTCTAAGAGCCGAAACGCTAAAACAACTGAGTACATAGACACAACAATAATCTACCATATCACAAAAATCAATCTAAACAGTGACTTACACATTAAGAAACAAATAAGACATGTAATGAATGGTAGTTAATTCAAATTTGGCTGTAACTGAGCCCTGAGACCATCGTAGCCGAATTGGAGTATATGTATTTCTCGAGCCGTGGTTTAAACTTGCACTTGAAATTTGGTGGAATGATTGACATATGGTGTGATTTTCTCCCGTTCTTTTCTTTTCATCTATTAAGGGGGTTCACCACAAGGTTGGATGAACCAGTACGTCCTCTCCTACACACCTAGCAAAAAACACATGCCTATCCCGAAATAACCCTGAAGAATATGGATGTCCTACAAGCAACATTTAACTTGTACGGCATATGACAGTGTGTGGTTGACTACTACGTTTTGGTGCTGCACAAAAAGGATAGTATCATTTATGAAGTACAATAGATACTGATAGTGTATTAGACACTGACTCCAACATTCTGTTGTCCTTATTGTTTATACTCTATATACTTGCTCAATTAGGAAAAACAAAGCTACATCGACCAGTAGAAATCCACAAGTTACTGTTTTATATATTTTTTATCTTTGCGATGACGGATTTATTTACTGTTAAAGGGTTAATGTCAACACGTTCAACTATTGCTGGCATGATTGTAAGCATAACAGTTACAACTTATCACACAAATAACTTAAAAAAGATGTTTTCCATAATTCATAACAGTAATATACTTTTGTTGCACTGACATGTAATGTAATTAACATTAATTTGAAACACACAAATTACAAAATTGGAAGTACAAGCCTGGCGCAGTGGTGAAGTACTCCCCACTTGTGCCAAGAGGTCCTGGGTTCGACTCAGCCTCTCTGCATTGCACAGTTTGCACTTTGCAGGGGTACGCCTTGACTCGTATAATCCGTCCCTAGACCCCACCTGGTGTGGGAGCTTCTAGCACTGGGTCTGTCCTTTTTTTACACAAATTAGAAAATTGCCATTTGTACTCCATCATCAAGTTTACTCACAAGGAAGTGATATGCAAAAAAAAGAAGACGAAAATAAGACTGAGATGACAGCTGACAGATATCAGCAAAGAACAGCCTCCTTGAACACACCGTGTAGAGTCTACGGTTTATGTAGCTTCTGAGTTCTTCCCGGAACTATAGCTTACTATTTCTCTGTGAGGCTTGTTCGTTTGTTCTTAGACCATAAATTAGGGTGTGATCCTTGCAAGGGTCATACTACTATAGCTTCTATTTGTATCTGGACCAAGGAATAATGTTATGTTGCAGATAGCATGGGCCATTGATCAGGAATACTATCGCTTCCTTTAGGCGAAAAGCCACAAAACATAAGACAGTTTCGTAGGCAATTTTGGGACGGAGATAGTAAATCCTACATGGAGCTTAGAACCTATCGCTCAGTCAGTAGAACAGAGACGTACAAAAAGCAGTCCAAAATCAGAGCGAACCAGAAAATTAAATATAAGCCTGCCTGCATCGGGTCTACCAGGCTAAAGCTTCTGAACCTCGAGTACTCCCTCCTCTCACAATTATAAGAAGTTTGATATATTTCAATGTGGACTATATAGAGACCAAAACGAGTGAATCGACACAATGAAACACGTTTAGATACGTGGTTTCACAGAAAAGCTAAAACATCTTAGAATTGTGAAATGGAGGGAGTATTTACTAAAGTTTCAAAGTGGCCCATTATCAAATGCTAACAAAATGTCACCATGAGTGCAATAACTAGAAAAAGAATATATATAGTGCTCCACGAGCAGTCCAACTCAGTAATCGCATCTTACCATTTTCAGTAACTATAGCAAACAGAACATAGACACTACAGCTATGTGCATAGACAACATGGCACTAGAATTACTGCTACATCAACTCGAGCAACGAATTGGTTATTCCCCTTCTGGGAAGTGCTGCGCAGCAGAGATCAAAGTAGCAGAAGCAAAGGGTAGGGCACGCACCGGGCGGTCGAGATCTGCGGGAAAGTCAGCGTCGAAGTCCAACGCCGGCTGCGCACCGCCGTCGCCCGCGCCGCCCCGGGCGCGGTAGCAGATGAAGCGGGCGCAGACGAAGGCGACGAAGACGGCGGTCATGCCGAAGCCGAGCGCGGCGCTGAGGAGGTTCCGCTCCGAACCGAACATCCTTCCCCGTGCCCCTGGCGGCCGAGTACCCCCTCCGCGGCACCCACGACGGCGAGCGAAGCACCCTACCGCTCGAACAGGCGCCCGCCGCCGCGGCGAATCGCGAGAGCGCTGAGGCTGGGGGCGGGGGAGCCCATTGATTGATTGGGCGGGCCCGCGGAGGCCGGAGCCGGGACGGTGACCGGTGAGCGCGGTCTGTGGTTGGCGTGGTCGCTTGACGGCGAAGGGGCGGCGCGAACGATGGAACGGCACTGTGGAAGGGAAGCGGAGGGTGGAAGAGCTGGTTGGTGTGAGGTCAGGCGGGTGGGGGAACTGCGACTTGCCGGCGTATCTGCGTCATCCCGGGAGGCGTGGGGCCGGCGAGAGTGCAGCTCGTTTTTCCTCCCTCTCTGAGAACGTATTTTTGCTAGAGAAAATCAGTCGCGCTATTTCGGGCCAATCCTGCATCGCCTGCGGCAATGCGGAAGGCTACCGTCGCCCGAAGCATTTTGCTAGTGGGCCGGCCCATTTAACAGATTTTTCGTTTTTCGTTTTCTTTTCTTTTCTTCTATATTTTTGTTTCCTTTTTCTTCGGTTTTCTTTTACTTTTGTTTCGTTTTATTTTTCAGATTTTTTTTCAAAATTTCGAAAAAAAAATCAAAGATTTTAATTTTCAAATATGTTCAAATTCGAAATTTGTTTAAATTTAAATCTGTTCTGAATTTCAAATTCGTTCAAACTCAAAATTGTTCGAATAATTTTTTTTCAAATTCGAAATTTATTCCGATTAAAATTTTATTCAAATTCGAAAGATGCTCCGAATTAAAATTTGTTTAAATTCGAAAGAAAAAATTCAGATTTTGAAAAAAACAAATTTAAAATTTGTCCCGATTTTGTAATCTGTTGAAATTCGAAGTCTTTTCAAATTTGAGATTTGTTCCGATTTGAAATTGTTCCGATCCGAAATTTTTACAAATTCGAAAAAACAGCAAGGAGTATTAAGTGTGCGTATGGGTCGGCCCAATAAGGGCTTCTAGTGGGCGACGCGACCACGATAGGTCACCTTAGTGCGACTTAAAGGAGCTCCCCTAGTTCGCTTGATGGCGGCATTCACCGTTCAGCCCACTCCAACCAAACAGTGGTTTGCCACATACCGCACATTCGCTCTAAAAAAGGCGCGGACTCAAGATACGAGCAGGCTGATACGTCTCAAACGTATCTATAATTTATGATGTTCTATGCTGATATTATGCCAATTGTTACATGTTTTATTTGCACTTCATAGCATTTTTATGCATTTTCTGGGACTAACCTATTAACAAGATGCCACAGTGTCATTTCTTGTTTTCTGATGTTTTTTCTATTCTAGATAATTATTTAAGAAAATATTCTCAGAATTGAACGAAACAAGGACCCAACCTCCTATTTTTTCCCGACACGTCAACGGAGTCCGAAGAAGAGACGAATACGGGCACCGAGCCATCCACACCATGTGGTGGCGTGGCCCGCCTTCTGACTGCACTGTGGCATGGTGTGGGGCCCTCAGGTGCCCACCGACCATCGTCCTTTCGCCTATATATTATCCCCGACGCGAAAACCCTAAAATAATCAGTCATATTCCACAAAGAGTTCCGCAGCACCGTCGCCATTGAAGACAATTTTCGGGGGACAGAAGTCTATGTTCCGGCACCTTGACGGGACGGGGAATTGCCCCCGGAGCCATCTCCATCGACGTCACCGCCTCCATCATCATTGTTGCTGCCTCACATGATGAGGAGGGAGTAGTTCTCCCCCGAGGCTGAGGGCTCTACCGGTAGCTACGTGGTTTATCTCTCTCCCATGGTGTGATCTTTATGTGATCATGAGCTTTCCCCTTCATTATGATCTTATGCTAGTCATAGATGTTTCCCCTTCATTATGTATTGAATATGCTAGTCAAGTTGTTTTATCATTATGATCTTGAGTCACGTGAGAACACTATATCAAGGTGACAGTGTGGGTGATGTGTGTGACTATTAATAGATCAGAAGGATATTTATCATGAGTTGTTCTTTTGTTGGTTGTCACTATAAAGTTGTGCTGTTTGTTTAGTACTAATTTGGGGCGCTCATAGTGACAGCGCGGGGTGCCCTAGAGAGGGAATACAGACTTGAGGTGTGCTGTTACAGCCCTACGCAGTAGATTGGTGTTCGTTATCCAACGGGAGAGTAGTTTGGAGTAGCATAGTGAAGAGGAAGTATTTATGCATTTAATTACATTATTATTGTTTAGAGTGTCCACTAGTGAAAGTATGATTCCTAAGCCTTGTTTCCAAGCATTGAAACACCGTTTACAACCAGTTCTGCTACATGTTTGCTAGCTGCCATTTTTATTTCAGATTGCAATTACTACTTATAATCATCCATATTACTTGTATTTCACTATCTCTTCGCCGAACTAGTGTGTATTGGGTGCAGTGGCGGAGCTCCCCATCGGGCGAGGTCGGGCGGCCGCCCGACCTTGATTCTAGACAAAAGTTCACGTATATGTATGCGTAGAGGTATTCTGCATCGGTGACGCATTCCACTAGCATTCTAGCGACCCAACCATCCAACAATCAACGAGAAAATCCAATAGAAAAATGGGCCAGGAGCCCAAGAAGACACAACACACTGTTTTGACTGCTTCGTGTTTTTCTCTCAACAAAAAAAATCATTGATATTTGGCCCACCCAGCTATTTCTTGATCTTGATATAAAAAATCAAGTGAGGGATATTCAAAGTTTTGAATTTGATGAAACTAAGGAAGCTTTTCAAAAGAGTGTAGAGATTTGCCATTCTTGTGACTTTGATGTCGCATTTTTTTCATCAGTAAGTTTCTAAGATCTATATCTATTTAAATGTGTCTCTATTTTCATTGCACTAACAGATTATCTTTAGGATCATATAAAATATTAATGCATTTATTCTACTTTGACATTTTATCCAAAATTAATATTTTATACCTTAGAGTTCGCCCGACCTCAATTTTTTTCCGTCCTCCGCCACTGATTGGGTGTGTTGGGGACACAAGATACTTCTTGTATCTTAATTGCAGGATTGCTTGAGAGGGATATATTTGACCTCTACCTCACTGAGTTCGATAAACCTTGGGTGATTCACTTAAGGGAAACTTGCTGCTGTTCTATAAACTTCTGCTCTTGGAGGTCCAACACTGTCTACAAGAATAGAAGCGTGCGTAGACATCACAGGCCAGTTAAAAAACAAAATACGAACAAGCCGATTACTATCATGTGTTAGATTTTTTTTCTTCCCTCAAAAAACAAAATGTGTTAGATTTCTTACGTTGCCATGTGTCTAGAAGACTTGTTTTTTTGTAGTCAGAGGTTTTTTTTTAATGTTCCATGGGTACTTCAAGTTGGTAAGAAAGTCGCATGGATTTTTGTTAGAAAGCACACTCGAGATATTATATGATTTTGTAGGTCCCCACCCCCACCATTTTTTTGATGTTGCTTATGTGCTTCCAAATTGGAGCAAACTTGAATGACTTTTGTTGCGGGATCACACACTAGATATTGCAATGCTTCCTAATCGTTTGCCGTAATTTTATGTGTGTTTTGGGATTTTAGATTATTATTTTTGGTTTTTTTGTTGTTGTAGCTGGTAATTTTTGTTACGATTAAATCCATGGCAAAAATTGTTCCTTAACCAATTTTGTCTTGTTGCAAACACATAGTTTTTGTTGTAATTGTTTGTAATTTCTTTTTTAAATTTGCATAGTCTGGACACGGTCTTCATGGTGCAAGACAGAGGTAGAATCTGAATGCTCTACCCAATTACTGGAAGCAACCAACTTCAGTATCCGTGTTTCAGAATGCGGCGGGTCAGGTTTATGGCATGCCTGCATAGTATTTCTTTATGTGTATAGATGAATCATCGTAAAGTGATTAGAGTTGTTGAAATCACGAAGCATTTATTGATCAACTCCCCCAACTGCAGTAATTTGTAGAATGTACTCCCCACATCCAAATGCAAACGACGTACTTCTTTACCAACAAAATAGTAGTACCATAAGAATGTTATTTGAATGAGAATTTAAAGATATTGTTTTCTATCACCTATAACACGTATTTTGACGAACCGAAAGAGTAAATATGCATATGCTTTCATGACATTATTTACTGCTAGTCTCAGTTATCCAAGGTACCAATAAGACATACCAAAATGACCTCGTAGATGTACGCAACCTCGTAACATATTCTCGCGGGTGGCACATAGTCAAGAGTTAAAGTCCCTCTCTGAAATGGTGCAGGACCTGTTTAGGCCAGATGACGCAAAGGACATTCTTTCTATTCCCATAAGAATTGTTATGGATGATTGTGTGGCTTGGAATTTTGATTCGAAGGGCATATTACTTTAGAGTTTGTGTATGATGTAAGGATCTGAGATGAGCAAGTATGTAGAGATGCAAGTAGTTCCTCGCCGTATAACGAGATCGAGTTGGAGTGGAATAATACATGGAAGATGGAGCTACCAAGAAAGGTTTGCATGTTCCAATGGCGGCCGTTAACCGTATGGACACAAAATGGAAACACGTCGGACATAGATCATATCTTCCTAAAGTGAAGGGTGCACAACACCATTGGCAGATGCTGACATGGAAGATGTCAGACTAGTGCTTGTTGAATGCCTAATTGTGAAGGTGATGTTTGTGCACTATGGACTTGCTGGTGGAGAAGAAAAGGAAGATAACCATTCTTATGTGGGATTGGTGGAGAGAATGAAATAATATGAATGTTGGTGAAACAATGCAATCAAGTGAGGACAAGGTGATGCGGCTAGTCGTCTTCCTCAAAGCTGAATAGGCCTTGGTTCACGTCCATCATGTTCTCGCTTCTTTTTCGACGTCAGGAAATGGATAATTCACAGTTGTAATGCTCTTTGTTGGTGTGTTCAGTGGGTCATGTTTAAGTAGGTGATGTGACTAGTGAATCATGATTACTTTTTTTTTTGTAACTTTTTTGCAGGGTTATTTTTCCCACTTAACTAGGCCTTGTTAACTATTTGGTCTGGTTTTATCACGAAACTAAATCAATATACAGTATATTTTTTGAACTTAAATAGATTATGTTATTGGTAAGGGAATGGCGCATCCTTCTATAGAAAAACATGGATGTCGTGCCGTTTCTGTAGTTTACAGAGTTGTAGCCTGCTAGACAAGAAGAGGTAGGGGTAAACTGATATGGGCTGGGCCGTTGATGTTCAAGCTCTTGCAGATCTGTTCCGCAGGTTTATTGTTGGGCTAAAGTTATGGCATGCCATTCACTACACTTTATCTCTAAGATTATAGGATTCTCCAACTGACATATACATACATCTGAAGTTTCATCACTCAATGGTTGTTAATCCGAACTTAATGCTTGAAGTGGTAGCCTCCGTATGTGGTGTATAGCAAAGGGACCTTTGACTTTGCAGATACTTATTTATGAATCCAGCATTATGTAATATGTCAGCTCGGGAGACGCACAATGGATAAGTCGTCACGATTTGGTTCTGCATTGAGTAGCAAAGTCAAACTATAAGAAAATTCAACAGTGAACTAAGCAAAGCAATTACTACTACTCAATTTACTTGTGTTTGTGATCTGCATGCCTTCTAGATCACCTGGGGAAGTGGGAGAAAAAATACACAACACTTCGAGTTCATCTGCTGTGGGATATGTTTGTTAATGATGATGTCTCGCCTATTGCAACATAAAAAATAAGGAAGTTGGATCCTCCCATTTTTTATCCATCAGCTAAGATGTTTATTTCTGTACCTATTACTACTAGACGGGAGGCACCCATTTATCTAGTTCTTCAGTTAAATGTATTCCTAATTGTGCAATCAAACCTGTACCGGTAGGATTAGTAGTAGCTTGTCCAGTGTTACCACATGTTTTCACATTTTATGACTTGTCTTTTAGTAGAGTTCAGCCTTGCATAAAAGAGTGGGAAACATTTGTAGTATAATTTATAAGAAAATCCGGTACATGTGAAGCTGGTTTCCTTTCTGCTATACCTTTTTATTTTATACTATGATTCCTGCAAGCTTTTTTTCCTATAGCGATACAGAGATGGGCATCCTGTGAGCTAAATCAAAGTGAACTGCTTTCCTTAAGAAAAGGGCTTCTTTACCGAACTTGGTACTCCGGATATGTTTTGGTGTTCGACAAGTGCGGCGTGCTATGTTCGCTCTGAAAACTCTTGAGTGTTGATAGATAGCACTTTGCCATTGTCCATTCTGAAAGTAAATTCCTTTTCTGCAACAGATTTTTCGTCAACGGTTGACAGTACATAGGAAGTACTACATAGTACCCAAATAATAACAATGTGAACGGCAATGTGCACTAACAAGATCACTGACAAAGATGCATATATATCCGCTATCAGCTATAGCCGTCACCACCACCAACAGAACCTCCATCAAGTGCGAGTTCCAATCATTTTGAAACCTGTAGCGCTGAACTATTGAGATGGATACTCAAATAGTCAACCCACCACGTCCTTATCTCATCAGGGCGCCGTTTCTTTGCTTTATTATCGCTGTTCGAGATTCTGATTCCGTGCTTGATTGCAGTAACGGCCGACTCGGTTCACTCAGTTCTGTCCTAGGATCAAGAAGTCCAAGACAATGTGATCCCTGGAAAGATGGAGTTTTACTACTCCCTCCGTCCAAACATAACTATCTTAGATTTGTCAAAAAGTGGATGTATCTAGACATGAAACATATATAGATACATCCACTTTTATGCAAACTTGAGATACTTATTTTTGGACGGAGGGAGTAGCTTATCTGAGCTGACTGATATGCTAAAGAAACCAATCCAAATTACAAACACCCACACTAATAAGAAAAGCATATCCAAGCCGGTACATTACAAATTTAGGCGGCTGACTGGTGTACAGTAGAGTCGCTATACCTACATTGTAGGTATGTATGAAACCTTATCCCTGCAGGTTATCGGACTGTTTGTTTGTATACTTTTTCGTGGTAGGGCTTGACATTCTTCAACCAAACAAACGTGCGGCTTCGGATAGAGGATATAAGGAATCAGGGAGAAAGATAAGCTATCTCCCCACCTCTTGGCTCGTGCTGTATCCGTGCTTCGTGGAAGGTTGACGCGCGAGGCGTGGATTTTGATGTAAAGGAAACCTGTCGAAACTTTCAATTGTGTGTTAAATTCAGTGATGCAAAGCTAGCAACAGCAGCCCATTTTAAAATAGAGTACTACATTTATGAGCACATACAGAATTACAGATACAGGATGGGAACACTAAGCACAAGCAAGTATCTGGAAGAATGAAATCAGAGCAAGAGCGAGAGTAGATGACCAAGACTGAAGACTGAAGAGCAGAGAAGGAAGTTTGGCGTGCTTCTTTTCGGACCAAAACGGGATAACGACACGACATGGTACGGTCAGATAGGTTCGGCGACTGGGTCATCATGCATCTGGCTCGCACTAGGTTCCGGTAAAATTCTTTATCGTAATTTATTATTTTGCAGGAAAAGTTGGGTCGAAAAATGGAAAAAGACTCTCGTGCCGACGGCCGACGGCGCTGAATGTTTCCTCGGAAGCAACCAATTTACCGGTCCAGCTCGGCCGCGCCGCGTACGACCGCCGGCGTTGGCGGCCCGGTCGTCTAATGACCGCCCGGCCAGCCTACCGTACCAACCAGCGACCTTCTATTCACGACTTCCATCCACCGGTGCAACGCGGCCCGGACCAAAACCATCCGTCGCCTTCTACAGCTGCCCGGCAGCGATGGCTCCACGGATCCGCATCGATCGCGCGTCTCCATGCATGCCACTGGACTGGACTGGATCGCCCCGTGCTCCCCGGCACCAGACACGGCCAGACATCGCCCTCACTGCCGAAAATCACGAGCTCCACGGCCGGTTCAGAAAGCAAAGCCGGCTTTACCAAGTCAGTGAAGTCACGAGGAGCCGTCCGTCGCCCTCAGCCGCACTAGCTACGCTACGGCTAGCCTGGCGACGAGCGTAGCTAGTTTCGCTTTCACCCCTGGCCGGCCGGCCCCTGTTCAAAGCGCGGCGTCGTTGCGGCCGCGGCAAGGCATGCAGACACGTAAGCGCGGCGGGGATCTTTTACGCCAGCTCGTGTTCAAAGCGGATGCATTTGCCTGCCGTGGCGGAATTGACCATCATACAGTTCGTGTTTTAGGCATCAGTCCATCTTACAATCTTAGACGCACGCACGGGTCGATCGTCGTCAGAGCGCACGAACATGTCGTGGATTCGTGGTGGTGTCATAGTCTCCGGATGCGTCCCGGAAGCTGAAACCGGTCGTCGGAAGCCACGGATCCTACTGGCCACTCCTCCACCACCAAGCTCTTTGTTTCTTCAAGTGTTCTCCCGTTGAATCCAAGAGACCGGCCGTGCCAGCAGCAGCTTCGGCATGCGATTACTATTTGGCTAGTGCCGCCGGCGCCGCGGGCCGTGCACCAAATGGAAGATGCATGCATGCATGCATGGTCAATTGACAATTGCCGGCGCCGTCGCTGTACGAGGCGGTGGAGTTGGCGCCGGCCGTACTCTCCGCCGCTGCTGACTTCGTGTTTTATATATAATCCAACCCACGCAACGGAGTAGTAGAGATCGTAACGGAAGGACGTGGCATGGCGGCAGGAGATAGGGGTCGTACGTACATGGTGCCGTCAGTCCTGCTAAAATAAATATACATTTATACGAGAGACAACATATACATCGCCTTCTTCGATTCGATGAAAACAAAAAACAATCGGATCTACCGTTGGTCGTCATGGATCAAGTTAACAATGTCGAGTTTCCTTGGAGACGCGCCCAGCTATACTATGACGACGGCAACGTACGGACGAGGCAGGTTTTTGTATTTCTTCTTTCCTTGATGTGATCCGATCGAACGAGATGTCGACCTGATCAAATGGCCCCGTCGGTGGCGAGGATATGCATGCATATGCATGGGGACGCCGCAACTCGAAGGTGGCGGCGGTGAACTAGAAGCGAAAACTAATTTCGTGTATAAGAGATACTATAAAAACACCAAGCTAGTGTGAAACGCCATGATTCGTGTGTGTCTTCGAGTGCCTTACAGTAAGCTTCTCACTGAGCTATTAATTGTTTTCAGACAGGGCGGATAATCTAATGAAACGAGCTTGGCGGTAGGGGACGTATGCATGCATGGGAATAAGTACAAGTGCTACATTACATAATTGATTGATATTTTTACAATTGTACGGAAAATCTGACTATTAAATCTTGCTCACCATTATCTTGCATTAGGACAGTTTCAAATGGAAAGAGGTGCATGCACAAAGGGAGTCTCTACCAAGTCCCACCTCACTACTTATGTCATCAACATTAGTGGCCAAATCTACACATTTGAAATTTCGTAAACCGGTGTCCGGTGATGGTTTACATGGTCTCTCGGCAATCACAATTCCGATATATCGGAATAGTGTTTATTTTTTTGGTGCGGGTTCGGACCAATAGATAAGGATAATACGATGATAAAGTTTCCTCAGACTTCTTCATATGGTCATCATAAGATCATACAATACTATTACAGATGGGTCTCCTCGGGCGTGTAAATGCAACTGGCAATAATATATAGATGAATTTACCGTGTATAGCAAGACTTAGACTACAAGGGCTAGGGTTTCGACTTAGTGTCGGTGATCAGAGTCTCCATGTGGGTAATAAAACTTGAAGGACTAATACAAACCCTTCATTTTCATCACATGAACTAGGAAATGCCATTTGATTTTGTAAAAAAGCCTTCTGTAAGGACACTATAATTTTCATGGAGAACACACTCACCTTCCATAACGTAAAGAAACGATTTGTGTGATTTCCTAGTAACTCCAGAAGTAACCAGAACAAGTATATTATGTAGAACTTTAGTTAAAAAAAATCGGAGACACACTCTCATGAGGCATACGGGTATGTATTTTTTTTATGTCAGCATCTTTACCTTTAGGACCAAGGTAATTATCTCATAGTCCATTTAGAGACATCTAGTTTAATTATAGAAATCTTGTAGGAAATCAGCATTAAATTCAATTGAGACAACTGCTTTGTTTGTGTCCATTCCAAACACTGCATTTTCCAATGCTTTCATGAATTTATAACCAAAGAAAATCACTAACCTCATTTGAGATCCTGTAGGCTCCAGCAGTACTCTTTGGGGTTATTATCTCCTGTAATCACCCCTTTCTCTTGATTAAGTTTTATAACATGTATCTTCATGACTTCATCATCCTTCTGCCATTAGCTTTTGCATGATGATTTTTTATATATTGTTTTGTCTGAACGAAGATTACATCATCTCTATATAGTATTGTTTTGTTAGCATCTACTGTGTAGTTGTAGTAAAGTATTTAACTTAGGTCATGTGTAGGAGTTCCTTTAATTTGGAGCTACCTCTACTACTCCTACTAGGGGCAAGAAAACAAAATAGGAGTACGGACGCAGGATTAACTAAATTATGGACCCTAATTTATCTTGCTAACAGTGCAAGATGCAGTGAAGAGTAATCAAGATCTCCGGCCAATGGGACGAGTAATGATGGTTTATTATGCCTTGAGGTGACGGAAGAGCCATGATTCCGCATATACAAAGCCATTTCTGCCTCCTGCAAAGCCATTTCTGTCTCGCAGGAGACACCTCTCGGGCTTGGCCAAGAAGCGGGGGACATGGCCGTGGAGAAACGGGATCTAGCCGGCCGGGAACAAATCATTGGCGCCAATGGAGCCGATGTGAAATTGCAAATTGGGCGATGAGCGCGCTCTCTCGAGACGACGCACGAGTGAGGATTCCTTCCACGCCAGCGGCATCGTACCGGTGTGATTGGTTGCCATGTTAGGCTGTTAGCATTTCCTAGTGCACTCACATCGGATGCGTGGGATATATTATGCAGCTAATTGGTTCGAGCGAGCTGCAATTGTTTAGGCTGGATTGTAGTACTGCTTCCTACACAGCTAAGCTGAGGCTGGCCTTTGGGTCCTCCAAACAGTACCCCATCTTCTCGGTGCACCAAGGAGCGGATTTGAGCCGGCGATCCATCGAGTCCTTTTTAATGTCGCGGTGCCGGTTGCTGCCGATCCTTGCCGACGCCAGCGCCAGCCGTTGCACGCGCAGGTATCTTTGTACGTATGCTTCCGGCCGGCGGACGGCGTGAGCAGAGGTGGATCCACGTGGACCAGCGGCCTCGCTACTCGCCGTGGGGCGGCCAGCCAGCCTTGGAACAGAGGAATCCGAATCTTTCTCTTCGTGGCAGGCGGGCGGTAGAAATTCAGGCCCTCGTTCTCAAATTCGAGTGTTCAACTTGGATGATATTTAAGTGGTTGACATCAGAGCTAGCTTTCTACCAAATGAATTAACAGGGCAAGGATTCTCTGCAACGAAATGGTTTAAAGAATATACGGGTGGTCCAAGATTCTTACTTTCTCAATTAAGAGTGGGCAAATACGAAGTTATATACTTAACCCAAAAATAAATAAAAATATAAACTACATGCAATGGAATTCCTACACCAACTTCTATTTCTACACAACACTGTCGGACGGTTTATCTGAAATGCCAGTGAAAGATGCCTTCTAATCAAATGTTCTTGTTCTCGATTTCGAATGTGCAACTTGGATGATATCTAAGCTCTTGAATCAAGCTTCCTAGCAAATGAAATAATAGAATAAGGATTCTTTCCAATGAAATGAAAAAAAAACGGGGTTCTAGTCTCTTAGTTTCTAAATTAAGAGTGGGCAAATACGAAGTTGTATACTTAACCCATAACAAAATAAAAACATGAACTACATGCAATGGAATTTCTACACTAGCTTTTATTCGTGAACATTTAGATCATGGTGTCCAAAACCATTATCTTTTTTTGTGCCCAACAAATGAAATAACAGAGGGAGGATTCTCTGCAAGGAAGTGGTAAAAGGAACATATGGGTGGTCCAAGATTCCTGTTTTCTAAGTTAAGAGTGGGAAAATACGAAGTTGTGCACTTAACCCAAAAATAAATGAAAATATAAACACATGCAATAATGGAAAACCCACACAAACTTTTTCCCGCACCAACTTTTATTTCTACCCAGTCGGACCATTTAATGGAAACGCCGGTGAAGGCTCTCTCTAATAATCTAATAATGTTCTCGATTTCGATTTCGAGTGTGCAACTTAGATGGTATTTTAAGTGGTTGACATTTGAGCTCTTGAATAAACCTTTCTAGCAAATGAAATAACAGAGGAAGAATTCTTTGCAATGAAATTGAAAAAGTTATAATGGGCGGTTGTAGACTCTTAGTTTCTAAATGAAGTGTGGGCAAATACGAAGTTGTACACTTAACCTAAAATAAAACATAAACTACATACAATGAAATTTCTACGACCAACCTTTATCCGCAAACATATAGATCATGGTTTTAGATCTATATATGTTTGCCCACCAACTTTTCTTTCTACACCAACACCACATGATCATCTATTTGTAGCACCAGTGCAGATGATTTAGTTCCGGTTCTCCTTCTCAGCTTCGAGTGTGCACCTAAGATGATATTTAAATGGTTGGCATCTGAGCTCTTATATTAAATCTAGCTTTCTTGCAAATGAAATAATATAGGAAGGATTTTGTGAGATCCTGGCTTAGAGTTTAATAGGATTGATAGAATACTCATATAAAGTTGCAACTTCTTTTCCGGAAGCTCATCTGGAAAGAACTCCGAGATTAAACGTGTTTGGTCCAGAGCACTCCAAGGATGGGTGACCGACCGGGAACAAAGTGCGTATAAAAGACTAGTGTTGATCTGTGGGGCCAGTGGGTCAGGGTGTTCCAGATTCGCTACAACGAAATGTACACAGGTGGGTACTAAACTCTTAGTTTCTAAATTAAGAGTGTGCAGATACGAAGTTGTATAGTTAACCCAAAAGGAAATAAAAACATAAATTACATGCAATTGTATTTCTACACCAACTTTTATTCAGGAACATGATCTATTTGTTTGCCCAACAACTTTTGTTTCTACACCAACACTATTGAGCTGTCTATTTGGTGCGCCAGCGAAGATGCTCTAATTCAAGTTTTCGATCTCAATTTCCAGTGTGCAACTCAGAAGATATTTAAGTGGTTGACATTTAAGCTCTTGAATCAAGCTTGTTAGCTAATGAAATAGCAGATGAAGGATACTCTGCAACGAATTGAAAAAAGAAGAGTTAAGGCTTAAGGGTGGTCCTAGCCTCTTGGTTTCAAAATTAAGAGTGCGCGATACGAAGTTGTATACTTAACCCAAAAAGGAAATAAAAAACATAAACTAGCATTTCTACACCAACTTTTATCCTCAAACATATAGATCATGCTGTCTAAAACCACCTCTAGCAACAGTAGTACTTCATAATAAAAATTTACAGTAGGTAGATTTCCACCCTTTTTGTTAGAGCAATTATATATTTTCATGAACAACCAGGTCAGGACATGACATGAAGCATAGTTTTTTCAAGCAATAGCAGAGGATATGTCAGAGAAAATCGTGGAATCGAATCGTATTTTTAAACTTGTGTGCTGAATCGTGATGGTTGTATTTAGGATAACACTAAGTAATAAGAGCATAGTCAGACCGCAGTCACAAATCACGTGCTGCAACTCGACGGATTCCTTTTCTCCGTGCGCAAGCATGCATCTGGATGGCCGACGGCTGCGATGCGCAAAATGTGGCGGGTCCCTGTCGGACTTTAGACCTGGCCGGCGTTGGCTAGCTGGTCCGTGCGACCACCGTTTGGCGGCCCATGCTCCGGTGACCGGGTCGTCACGCGGCCCGGCCGCCGGCCTCCCTGGACCAGACACCGACCCGGAACCGAAAGCTTCCTTCCAAGTTCCAACTGGAGAGGAAGAAGAAGATATTTCCCGTCTCTGTAACACTAACAATCAGCAAAATCTTTACAATGGCTCTCAGCTACATTAGCAAATGTGGAACAAAAATTGCCACCCTGTCAGCCCCTCCTTGAAATGAGGGTATTACTCCTACAACACGTGCGCGCGCTGTAGCTGTCAGCACCGATCTGCTGCTGCAGAGTCATCACCGGTGTCTGCGTCGGTAAGTAGCAGGCGCGACTTCTCGTCTCCGCCGGCCGCGCCAACTTTCTCGTCGTCGGCTGCTGCTGATCCGGTGAGCTGCTTCGACCGCTTGGCCTCGCCGGCCCAGTCGGTGCGGCCGATGACCAGGAGCATGCGCACCATGCAAGTCGCCTGCGCCGCCAGGAGGCCGAACCACAGCCCCTTGAAGTCGTAGTGGAACCAGAACGCCAGCACCAGCGCCACGGGCGTGCCCACCAGGTAGAACGACCGGAGGTTGATGCTGGCCGCGTCCTTGGGCCGCGCGCTGCCGCGCAGCACCCGCACCCCGTCGTCTGCGGGCAGTTGCCCAGCTCGCACAGGCCCAGGATCGGCAGCACGGACGCGGTGAGCGCGATGATCGCCGGGTCCGCCGTGAACATGCTCGCCCACACGTTGCGTACCAGGAACGCGAACGCCGAGGCGAAGGCGCCGAACGCGAACCCGAGCATGATCCCCGACGTGGCGGCGCGGCTCGCCTGCTCGGGCCGGCCCGCGCCCAGCTCGTTGCTGACGCGGGTGGACACGCCGAAGCTGAGCGATGACGGGAAGATGTAGATGAGCGACGTGGTCTGGATGAGGATGCCCATGGACGCCACCGTCGCCTGCGGGTTCAGGAGCAGCCCGCACAGCAGGATCATGATCTCGTACCACCACCACTCCAGGCACACGCTCACGCAGCTCGGTAGCGCCAGGCCAATGAGTTCGCCCCAACCACGGAAGCTGTCGATGGAGAGCGCGAAGAAGCTGCCGGTGCGCTTGTGGACGCCCTTGAACAAGATGTAGCCCAGAAGCAGGAGGAGCAGGTTCAGGTTGGCCAGCACGGACGCCATTGCCACGCCCTTGATGCCGAGGCCGAGGACGGTGACGAGCACGTAGTTGATGGGGAGGTGGATGGCAATGGCGAGCATGGCGCACACGGTGAGAGGCAGGTTTATGGACTGCATCCGGAGGTATATCCGCACTGGGTGGAGGAATGCCTGGAGGAGGAGGTCAGGAAGCGACGCAAGAATGTAGGTCTCGGCGACGGCGGCGATGGCGGCGTCCTGGCCGCAGAGGAGGAGGAGAGGCCGCATGTGCATCCACAGGCCGCCGATGGGGACGGCGGCCGCGATGAGGAGGAGCACCGTCCGCTGCACGGTGACGCCAATGAGCGAGTAGTTGCCCGCGCCGAACGCCTGGCCGCAGATGGGCTCCAAGCCCATGGCGAGGCCGGAGAGGACGGAGTAGCCGGTGATGTTGGCGAAGCCGATGGCGAGGGAGCCGCCGGCGAGGGCGAGGCCGCCGAGACGGCCGAGGAAGAGCATGGAGATCATGGAGCGGAGGTAGAGCAGGAGGCCCGTGAGGATCATCGGGAATGCGAGGCCGAGAATGGAGCGCGCCTCGTCCTGGGCCGCGGTGGCCGACAAGGGCGGCATCATCGGCATCGCGATGCCCAGAGACACGGACCAGGCTTCCTTCACTGCCTTGGCGAGCCGGCCCGGCGGCTTGCACGTGAGCACCGGCGCCGCCTCATCCGCGGCCACCGGGATGACGACCTCCCCAGCCGCCTTGGCGAGCAACGGGGCGATGATGACGCAGCAGTCATGTCCATGCGAGTGCGAGTCGTCTGGGCATGCGGCTGAGCAGGACGTCGTCATGGCTGGAAAACAGAGGAGCTAGTGCTCTGCTCGTCGCCCGCTCGTGCGGTTTCGAACGGAGGTTTACGGCGGTAACTCCTGGGAGATTTACGGACGGAGAGAGAGAAGTAGGGAGGGAGGGGCGTTTTCTCGCGCTGTCTCCTTGACGGAGGCGGGGAGTGTTTGGTTGGTGGAGGAGCTTCCTTCTGCACCGCGCGGGGGATTGGGAAGCGCGGCGGAGCAGTTTATATAGGCGCGCGGGGAAGAGGGGAGGAGGAGGAAGCCTCGCTGCTCGCTGCCTCGATCGTGGTCGTGGGCTCTCTCTCTCTCTCTCGTTTCATTTTTGACACTTCTTGCTTGCTTTTTTTTTTGTCGTCGTCGTGGCTGTATCCATCAACTCGATGCCGCCCGTACGAATTATCGTCGTCCATTTCTTTCGCGCGTAACTTGTAGTACCTGCATTAATTTAGATACTCAAGTGTGCTGCATGTACTTACTGCTTTGGTTCAGCATGTTGGATTTTCTGGCTCAACTTTTTTTTAACTTCAGTTACATACTTCGCCTTAACGGCTTAAGTAACTAGCATTTTTTTAGCATACTATCGTCACCGGTCTCAGGTAATAAACCACAGTACTTGAGTCAAGTCTTAATTTCATTAAACCTTGTCTTTGTCGGTTAATAGAATCTTACAAGGTAGATCTCCGAAGATTCTTGACCGGACGCATTTAGTCATGTCAAGCAGGACAAAACCCCAAATCAAAGACATGGCATATGAACAAACTAAAGCTGAGATCATAGGCATGTCGTACAAAAATGACATGCAGACCTAGCTACTGGAGATTTCGGTGCTTCATTTTCTTTGTGTTTGACCTACAATCAAGTTATGCTGGAAATTTTAAGCCTGATTCTTTCAACTTAAAATACTATCACCGTTTGAAGAGCTGTGCAGCTCACGAACAGGCAGCCTCGCCACGCTGTGCATCCTATTCTATTTACTAGACTGGAGAGGACAATGCTACAATGTCTTCTTTGAGTTGAACATTAAGCTGCTACATGGCCACGTTAAGACGGTATTTAACTTTGCTCTTCCGATTCCTATGGTCAACTCATAATGTAATGGTTTCACTTATTGAAGAAAAATTCTTAGGGTGCATTGACAACGACAATTGCAGGCATTTGTTTTGTGAATTGACTTTTGCAGGCTTAAATGAGAAGAAACAAGTAAAAGTCCAATGCGGAGCAGTTGTATTGACAATGTATATAAACAACTAGATTTTAGAGTCAACTAGATCCTCAACATATTTTCTAAGAAAAGTATGCGTGAATTCAAAATTTCGCGCAACAGGCATCACCACTACGGGAAACTCACAAAACGCCGACGGCCAAGTTATACGCCGACGGCCAAATGTCGGGGCCGTCGGCGTATAATGCGAGCGAGAAAAGCGGCGAACGCGGCCGTCGGCGTAACAAAACCGTCGGCGTAGCCCGACATACGCCGACGGCGGCCGCCGGCGTATACTTTTTTCTATTTTCCATTTAATATGAAATAATTCATATCTTTAAATCCGTAAATCGGAATTTAACAAATTGAATGTCTAAATCGATTAGAAAAATAAGAGGAATCCAAATATGACATCCATAAAATCTTTTTCACCGTGCACATGACATTTTGTAACATATGTTTGTTACTTTCTTAATTAAAAAGTCATTTTTTACACTTAAAAAATGGAAAATGATATTTACTAAAATATTTTGGAAATTGTTTTTAGCAACAATGTTTTCCATACCAAGACACCCCTATGTGTCAAGTATGGACACATTATCACAAACTATGGCATGGGATGGCCATAACTTGGTCATTTGACACGAAAGTTATACATGTCTATAGATGATAGACCTTTTTGTGAAGCATTTTTTTGAAATATTTGTCAAAACTCAAGTTTATCATTTTTCGTAGCAACTAGTACATATAAGAGGACTCCATGTCCAAGGAATTCATCTTTTGAGTATTTTCTCAATTTATTTATTTTTTGTGAAACAACGGTCAAAATGACCGTCGTGTCTATTCATTGAAAGGGGTCACATTTTTAAAAACTATCGATGTTTCTGTGATAAAGTCACTACTTTTGTACCTAGAAAGTATTTTTGTAAAAAAATTAGACCAAACTATCACACACTTGTAATTCAATTTCAATTACTTTTGGAAAATCGGCATAAAGTCATTTAAATAGGAATAATTAGGTAAAAATCGATGATAAACCAAGTTATACATGTCATTTAACTTGGTCATTTGACACGAAAATTATACATGTCTATAGATGATAGACCTTTTTGTGAAACATTTTTTTGAAATATTTGTCAAAACTCAAGTTTATAATTTTTCCTAGCAACTAGTACACATAAAAGGACTCCATGTCAAAGGATACCTTTTTTTAGGGTTTTTCACTTTATTTGAATTTTGTGAAAAAAATAATCAATTTTCTAAAACCATCGATGTTTATACAATGCAAAGGATGATATGGATGTCATATTTGAATTCCTCTCATTTTTCTAATTGACATAGACATTTTATTTTTCAAATTTCGATTAACGGAATTAAAGATATGAATTATTCCATATTAAATGTAAAAATGAAATAAAAGTAAAAATAATTTTATTTTTTCATTTATTAAAAATATACTATTTTACAATCATTGTTTACTTATTAAAATGAATTTTCTAAATTTAAACAATGAGAAAGTGTAACATCCTAAATCAGGGGTTAATATGATTGATATGATATAAGTATCAGTAAGTTCTTCCATTTCTCATTTGGAAGTTAACAATGAAGGAACTCAAAGGTTAAACGTGCTTGAGCTGGAGCAATTTGAGGATGGGTGACCGAACGGGAATTTTGACCAGCGTAAGTACTTTGACCTATGATTAAATGTGTAAAAAAAGTTTGAAAAAGTTAAAAAAAGTTCAAAAATTTCAAAAAAATTAATTTTTTTTTGCATTCATAGGCCGACAGCAATGCCGTCGGCGTATGAGACCCCTAACCTACTAGAGACCAAACCACATATTTGACACATGTGTGCTATAAAGGAGGAATGATTTTTCAATGTAAGGTGACGTTACCCTCGATAACGATGTATATGTGGTGATTTCGTCAATCTCTAGACTCAACCCACCATCTTAGTCTCTCCAATGTGCTCTTAGAAGTAGGATGTGCAAACATTCTTATAATAAGGGTGATTTTACGTGCGTGTATGTGAGTATTGCCGTGTTCGTATTGAGACCCTCGATAACGATGTATCAGTGGTGATTTCGTCAATCCCTAGACCCAACCCACCATCTTAGTCTCTCCAATGTGTTAGCGTGTGCAAACATGCTTATAATAAGGGTGAGTTTATGTGGGTGTATGTGACTATTTCTCTGTTTGTATTGTGTTACAAAAAAAGGTTACAAAAAATTGTACTCTTCATAACTGAATTTGTGGCAACCAAAAATTCATACCGAGACACTTTAGTGTATTGCAAATTTACTTTCTAAAACATAGTGAAGTTGAATTGGTAGGAAAAAAACCTACTCCAATCCTATCAACCTTTAACAAATGCCTATGAAACATATAATCCCTAAGTAATAGAAACATACTACCAGGTGAGGCAATAATCGAACTACATAATTGGACATTAGAGGGAAAAGTTTATAAAAAGTACAAACTTCCGTACCAAGTATATTTTATATGCCTAAACTATTTCTTAGCATAATCGATCCTATGCCACTGCCCTAACAATCAACAAGTCTTTTTAAATTTTGCTTTTTTTACAAAATATATTTATCATTCCATTAAAAGGTTAATATCGTGTGTCAAACATTTTTTATCCCCGCAAGTTTTCATTTAGAATAATATTTATGGTGACTACGGAACCATGCTAATTCTAAACATATATAATAAATTTCTATCGAACCATTCAAATGATTTTAGACATATTTAGGAAGCCCTCGCGTATACAAATGATTTTAGACCTATTTAGGCAACCCTCGCCTAGAAAATGATTTCAGACATTGCACTCGCCAATAAAAATGATCTTGATCATATTTAGACACTGCCCTCGCATTTGCGAGGGCCACCATGCTAGTTATTTTAATTTCACAACGTACATGCAAACCACTAGTACGGACAATTTCATATGGCCAAGGTGTTTCGATCGGTCGGTACTTGAGTACAGGTGAAATTATGATAGCTGGAATCTTTACAGGTTAGCCAAGTCTGGTCAGGTGCTCTGCATTTTGTCGCCCTTTTTACATTTTTTTTTCTGATAGATAAAATAGGTAGGTGTTTGTAGTTAGAATGACTCCAACGGATCGATGTAAGCAGACAGCGGCAACAAGGACCTCATCATCCGAAGAATCGTTGGAGGTCGAATGGTACATGATGTAGTTCTTGTAAAATACTCATTGGATCAATCTATGGCGGAGTCCTACCTCAGCTGTTACAGGGCCAAACGACCGAACATCTTGTGGGCGACATCGATGTTACGGGCGCGCTGAGCCACATGCCATGAGAGTCACCGGCCGCAGTGGGGAGAAAGCTGCGGGGGAAGAGGAATAGGCGGCAGCCGCCCGGAAATGGCCTTGAGTACAAAATAGGGGCCGCGTCGGCAGGTTGGCGGCCAGAGGGGCGAGGGAGGCGGAGTTGTTTGTTGGGTGTGCTAGGGTCAGACAAAGAGAACATAAAAAAGTTGTCCACGCCTGTCCAGGGCCGACGCAAACCTGACCCAAATTTGGGCTGGGAACGGGATGAGCGGACATAAAAACACACAATGCCCTGTTTGCGTCGTCGTGTTGGGCCTTTGCTTTTTAGTCGCGCTAAACAGATACAGAAACACGCAGACTCAATGCCTCGCACCGTTGGAGTCATCGTTAGGCCGTGAGAAGCGGGAAGAAGCCTGCTTGCTTAAAACCAGCAAGGTGACTTTGTGAAGCAACGGACTCTCCTCCTGACCCATCTCGATCGTAGGGCGAGCAGTAAGAAATATGTAAGTGTGTGGGCTCTTTTCCTTGCCCAATCCAGCAACGACGTAATCATTCACGCTTGGGTGCTATCCATAACGAGTATGGCTAGCCTCACCCAAACTAAGCTAGAATCCTCTTTTTTGGGGGCAGATGCACACTGAGAGTAGTAATATGGACCTGCGTATAGGGATTGCATCATTATCGATCTTGGACTCTCTCTTTTTTTGCAACTTTATCGATCTTGGACTTGGAAAGGTGGGTGCAACATGCCATGTTACGCGAGAGCAAAACTAGTCCTCTCTCTGCCTTGCAAGTTGCAACATGCATGCATGCATGCATTATGTGCGCCTTGCTTGCTTTGGTGAGAATATATACAGGGGGATTGGGGAATTATAATGCATGCATGCATCTTTGCTTGCCAACACAAGTGGCCGTACTATATAACTGTGATCACCAGCAAATTTCAGGGTCCATGGCTAGTGCTAGCATAATTTCAATCGCATCGATCGGCCTTGTCTTGAGCGATGACCATGAACCGGCCGGCATGCATGGTCCAGGCCAAATCCAATGGCTGGGATTAATTGCAGGGTCCGTGGTACGTCAGGTTTTCTTGCATGTTTTGGACGTCTGAAAACCCTGGACAAGAGATCGAGTCATCCAATCTCTTGCATTGTTGCGCCTGCCTCGGCGAGCGACGGACGTAGTGGTTGCAGATGTCGGGCGATGGTCCACGCCTAGCTATACATACGGCTACACCCTTGTCTTGTTGTCGTAATTTTTACGGCATTTCTAATCTAGTAGCCGGCGTCAAGGTGTCATTGGCTCATCCATGGCGATTAGGTGCTAACCTCCGCCTGCCCGGCCTCGGTTTGTCGCGAGAGGAAACACTACTCTTGTTGCTTTGCTCCTGGCCGAAGTCAATATTCATGGAGCGCAGTCTAGGCCTCGAGTGCGCTTTTTTTTTTGTTTTGGTTTTGTTTTCCTTGGAGCTAGCAACACTTGCTTGGGTTTTGGCTACTCGAATATCATCATCTAGCGCTTTGGTTTTTAGGGTAAGGTTAAGACGATGAGGCGAGGCGAGACGAGGCGAACGAAACCCGTGGGCCGTGTGCTATTTCCGCATATGTTTTGTCGACGCCTACGCGGCAGCAGAGTGAAAGGCTGGATTTAGCCTGTGGCGACGTGGACGCAGAGAGGAGGCGTCGTCTTCGTTCATGGCCGGCCACCGCGTCCACCACTCCGTTGTCGCCGTGTCACATCACAGGAGGCGCCAAAAACATCTTACAGACCCTACGGCGTTTTCTATCCATCTCTGCTTACATTACAGTAGAGGAAGAAAAATAACATATCTATCCCCGGCCGTGTTTGAAAATTACCAAGCGCTTAATTAATCCTCTCGTCCTCAGCGTGAGTGACAAAAACCTTTGTATCACAACTGCGCCGTCCACATGGGGTACTTCACCCGCTCAGCGCAGGGATTCAGGTCCAGGTGCTGACAAAGCGGGCCCACTGGTGGATTGTACATTTGTACTGGATAGGCGTTGCCATGCCATGCAACAGCGTTTTTATATGTCATCGGCCGTGTCTCGGTTACGCTATAGATATGCTTATACTAGTGACTGCTAGTTTAATCAGACTTCTCTTTCTGTTTGTTTTTCTGTAACCACGCAGATTTGAGAGCCTTGACATTGATGAAAGTCCACGGCCGGAGGAGGTCGATGTCATTGGGTTGATAATTAATATAAGGCAAGTCTTAGGATGAATGTATCAGATGAGTGCTGCAAAGATGCACGTAAGAATATATTATATACTACTTCATGTATCACAAATATAAAACCCTTTGGACGGCAAAAACCACGCCCCCATCCACACTATTTTTCTCGCTCGCCGTAATCGGGCAAAGCCTATGGTTGACGTGGAAGGCAGGGCTTTCATCCTCGGCGGATCTAGGGGCCAACAAGGTCCGCGTCACCCTCTGTGGATCGACGCGCCATATGCGGCAGCTCCGGCGAGTATTAGACAATCCCTCTGTTATAAGAAGCGTTGATAGACATGGTAGGTTGCGTTGCTGCCTAGTCACACAGATCAAACCCGAATGTCGCTTGCTCCACCTGGCAGAGGAGCACCTATGGCCTGCGAGTTAGGAGCGGTGGCTCCAAGCTTGCCACATCATTATCGTGTCCTAGGACATGTTGCAACGGTTCAACGCTTAGCACCACTTGATACTTCCGGTTGGTGCCGCCCACGGCGGTGAAGGTTTCCTCCTATATATGGTCCCTATCCGATCGACGGATCCCCGATGTGCATGATCGGTGAAGGTCAATGGATCCAAAAGTTGGTGCGCGATTGCGAGGACTTCTGTTGGTGGTCTGCTTCGCACCTTAATCTTTACTCGTCTGGCACCTCCAAAGAGAGACGAGTGTGATATCAGAACGAGGTGACCAAGGTGGTTACAAACTTGCTAACCCAACTTCATATATCATCATCAAATTACTCCACGAATTGGTCAAACAATGAGACCAATCAACCAATCTCATCCTAGGGCATGGGAATCGAGGAGAAACAAGGTGCAGTACATTGAAATGATAGAGATTATAATCTAGAATGGCTGAATATGTTTCTACAAATTTTACAATTCTTTTCACAAGTTTTAGTCTAGTGAGCCTAACAACTAAGTGAAATACCCTATAGGATGCAATAATATACTTAAACCATGAAGACTATCACAAATATAGATACACAAATGAAAGAGCCCGGATAAAAAATAACGGGGCCACACGGAGACGAAGATGTCACCCTGGTACTCGTTTCCTTGAGAACAAAGTACGTCGCCATTGGAGAGATGCGGAATTACGAAGGACAGTCGAGCACCATGAAGGCTCACCTTTTTATCCTTAAGCCTCCTCCACAAACTAGGAGCTCGACCACTAATTAATTGTATACTTGGGATGACCTCCAAGCCCTCACAATTTTGTGCAGAAAATTTCAAAACCCGGAAGCTTCCGAGCCACCTAGGGTTTTTCAAAAATCCAAGAGTAACAAGCAAATTGAGGATCTCAAAGGGGAATCACTTTTGCCTCGGTGGACACATAGATCAGGACCTCTTGCTTTTCCCTAAAGGAATTAGGATTTTGTTGAGGGTATGATAGGTCTCGAAGCTTTGATCTGCACAACAATGTTAGAGAAAGAGTTAGAGAGATATTGTGCTTCAGAGCTTGTCAACCTAGCCTTTCGAGAAGAAGGGGTAGGCTTATATATGGTGCCATCAAATCTAACCGTTACATGACTTCATTATTGACTGTTACATAATCCGGTGCATAAACAAGATTTCATACCGGAGCTCTATCCGTAGTATCCAAATCTTTAACTTTATCGAGTTTATAAGTTTCAATTTGTTGTGAGAGTAAAAGCAATGTGCTTCTCATCGATACACTCTTGGTTGACGATATTGAATCTCCATCCCCCATCTTCAATATAGGATTCCAATTTCTTAGAGCTGTCGTTGTGATAGGCAAGGGTTTCCATCTAATATGGATATGGGTGCGAAGGATATTTGGTATACATGATAGGCAATAAAACGATGAACGAAGTAAGATCAACACATGGGGATTGGGGAGACCAAATTTTAACTTGGAAAACCCTTCCAAGGAGAAAGAGAAAAAATTACGGGCGCCAACTAGCAAAACTTCACTATATCAGGAGAGGGGTTACCAACACTGATGATTTACAACTTGCGATTTATCCCAACTGTCGGGTTACCTGATGTATTTACGGTCCAACCCTCCGGCGACGGGCCTCCTCTTCGCTCCGACAAAAGTTAGCATTTATCAGTACAGTCTTCATATGAATTTGGATCATAATAAAACAACAATATCTTACTAGAGAAACTAATTAGGGTTGCTAGAGAAACTTATTAGGGTTGCGAGGTGAAGTCGACGGCGAGGCGGGTGTGGAGCCAGGGATTATTTGAGAGTGGCGTGCAAATAGGAAGACTATGAGCATAACGAACAATATCTATAAAAAAACAGTCGACTGTGTGAAAAAAAGGCAATGCCTTCATCTTTCCAGACGTGGATCATACTGTTTCCCTTACAACTAAGCATTCAGATTTTATTAATAATTTTAGGTTCGGAGGCAATTTCTTTCTTTTCTATGCGCTGGCATATTTAGGGACGTGAGGGATGGATGCAATAGCGCGTCAAAGTCAATGCCTTCATCTTTTCCAGATGTGGATCCTACTGTTTCCACCCGAAAGTGCTCTTTTTTCTTTTTGAAACGGAAAAGAACCCTCTTTTTCAGATATGGAATTAATCATTTGCCCTAAAAGAAGTGAAGACTCAGCACTGCAGTAGGCATGTGGCATTGTCGCTGCCCCCTTGTAGAGAATATGTTGCCTTAAAGATAGACGAACACTTGTTGCTAAGAACGGCCGAAGCTGCTTAGTGTTGCCCGGAAATCACAGGAATTAGACATGCGTGTCTCCAAATGTGGAAGCAAGACAAGAGACACCACACGAGCTGATGCTCTGGATCTTTTTATCCCGCTGATGAATGATGGTCTAAGCGAATTCGACAAATGGATGGTCGTCAATAATGGAATCCAATACCTTCGACTAAATAATTATCTGCGTTTGATCTAAGCAAGGATAATGCAGTAAAAAGAGTTGCGGCCGAAAGCAGCCACGTTTGGACACACGCATGTTCTGAACTTCTTGTTTGTTTGAAAGTTTGGGCTTTCTGCTATCCTGTTTAAAACTTGGCGTAAGTTCTTTCTTACTGTTACTGTTCCATGCGGGGATTCTTACTGTTACTCCGAAGAAAAAAAATCGTTTGCAGTAAGTTAAGTACTCATAAAGAGTATACGTTGAAGCATACAGAGTAACCTACACTGCCTTGTAAAGTTGGTCATTGAAGATTGAGTTTCAGTTAAGGTAGCGTAATTAGTATACGTTGAAGGCGTCATGCCAGTGAATAGACATAAATCAGAAAGTTACTCCGTAAAGAGGGAACAGGGCAGACAATTACGGTGTCCTTGCATGGTTCGAGAGTCTTTGAAAATCATCGACGGTGTTAAGAGACTGCGTGAAGGGAAAGCAGACAGATTTGGATTTTGACCACACCGGCCTGCTCTGGACTAAATTACTAGGTACGATAAATAGTAGTAATGGGGAATAAACTTACAGGCCAACAGATCGGACATTTTCTTTTGTGTGAACATAGCCCGTGATGTTTGACATCCAAAAGGGCAAGGACAGTGAAGCTAAAAAAGTTTCTCTTCTGGAAACGGTCATCTGTCTGAAGTGAAAACTCATACTAACAGAGGATAGCTACACTTCAAAAGGAGCATCGGATAGCAACAAGCCAGCGCTCAGCAAGAGCTGCCTTCCACTACACACCACGAAGCTGCAGCCGTACAAGCTTCTCCCTCTCTCTCTCTCTCCCTTGAGGATGTGTCGATACAGCAGCGGATGCTATGCTCCGTGCTTTCATACATGCAAGTCTACAACGTAACATTGCCGAAAGATTACGAGTGCGACTATACAGCGTATACTACCCATAAACACCCATGCACCACAGATGTTGACATGCAACTCCCGTTTCTTAAGTCGTCGAAATTGTGCACCCTATACTGTGTGAGCTAGCATCCTCGAAGAAGAAGCAGAAACGTAACAAGTAACCACAAGATGACAAATGGAGCTCACTTTCTGGTCAACCGATTAGGCGGAAGCTAGGTGAGAAACGTGAAAAGGGGAGGAAGATATCTTAATGGCTCCGGCCGCCGGAGATGGATACGGAGTGGGAAGTGCTCCGGCCGTGGGAGGCACGGCCACGGTTACGGTCGCCGGTCGCGGCGGGGCACAAGTTGTTGTTTCCAAGCCAACACCGCCACGACGCGACATCATCTCCCACTCCGGCCGACTGTCCACCACCGCCGCGGCTCTGAAGTTTGAACCGTTCCGAACTACTCCAGTACCTCCCAAGTGGTAACGCGCGTCGTCGGCGTGTCTTGTCGTCGTTGCGCCTCGCTCGCTGCCGCGGTCGTTTTTACCGGGAGACGGCCGAGGGGAATACCGTTTCAAAGTCTCGCTAGTGTAGTGCCAAGGCGAAGTGATGGCCGCTGACTCAACCCTCAGCTGCTTCAGATCTCCTGTTCCCTGTCGGCATGAGAAGGAGAAAAGGAATAGGTGAAGCATGCATGTGACAACCAACACGTTTGGGGTGCAAAAATAATTCGTACTACCTCTGATCCATGATAAGTGCCGCAGTTTTGACTTACCCCAGTTCAAAACTGCGACACCTTTTGAATCAGAGAGAGTAGTTAAACATATTATCTCGCATCTAGCTTAGAAAAAACGGAGACAGAAGATTTGCCTCGTCCCATTAAATAAGGAGTAGAGTTCACAATGTTTAGCGTTTTAAAGTGATTTTTTAGAGCCAACAAAGGCCGATGCAAAAAAAGAGCTGACAAAACTTTTTAGTTTGGCACCATTCATATTTTGTGTTTGTCCAAACCGTTGAGTCTCGGATTGCATCACGGTGACTTTCGTCCCGTTGTTTAGTGTTACACAATACTAATGGAAAACCAAGTTAATTAGTTAGCATCCCAATTATATCATGCGATTTAACTTTACAATCTAAGTTGACTGGATGGATTCTATGTTACAGTAAGTAGAATCCATGATTTTGTGATTCCGCTAGTTTTGATCCTACGATGTGCGATCTGACCAGATAGATGTCCATTTGATCTAAAATTCCAATCATGACTACCTTGTGCAAAACGCGGTTGCCACATCACCTTTCTCCCCGTCTCTCCTTTACATAGCGACCACACAAAAACCTCTCCCAAACCATCCCGCCCCTCCTCCTAACCCAAACCTATGAACCATAAACCGTATGGTATTAAACACACCCTTAAATGCCTCAAGGAAAAAATCATGTATAATTGGATACTAGTTAAGCAAGTATTGACAAGTCACTCTGTCACTCGAAGATGACATGCTCCATTTCCTGAGCATATTTGCGGGTGTCTCTTCCACTAGACCCTGTTGATAGTTAGTTGATATTTTTTCATCAATGGGCATCCCCAATTCTTAAGAGGAAGGTTAGCAATAGGATAAGTGAAAATCTCACTATATTGTTGCTGCTTGCTACCAACATTTCAAGGCAGCAAATTTAACTTTTGTGGAAATGCATTTCAGCCCAATACTTACCCAAAATACATAAGATAATTAAATTTAAGATTTTTTGCATTTATTAGGTCATGTTTAAGGAGCAGAATAATGACATGTACATAGTGTAGAAGGACAAGACCACCATCAACGACACGTGAAACCAATTCCTTGATCAACCCCCTGATCAGATATTCCCGTTCCCTGCTAAATATAAGATGTTATAGATTTTTCAGTATGGATTAAATACGAATTAAAATGAGTTAATATAAAACTAAAAATCGTCTATATACGTTTGAATCTGAAAAAAAAACAAATACATCTTATATTTATGAATGGATATGTAGTAACTATTTGTAAGACGATATAGATGTCCAATTTTCATGTGAGGATGTTTAATGTGTAATAGGATGTGCTATACGTGCGCGTGTTTATAGACAGCCAGAAGACGAGATGACAAATGGAGCAACATTTATTAGTCTTGCAAATACCTATAGCTTGTCTTCACGTGAAATTAAGTATCTCTACGTGCGGAACAGGTCAAAAGAAGTACCATCAGTGTCAACGTGTTGCTAAGAGCTTCTAGAAAAGAAAAAAAGGACCCGTCATTATCTCTGATTTTTTACTTAACGAATCGGTATAGGTTCTGTCCGGATGAGGACAGCCGAACAATTAAGGGGTCGAAGAAGCTAGAATAATGTTTGACTTGTGATGATGATCGAACGAAGAGCATTAATTAAACTCGCATGCTGCATAAAGCAAGACAGCATCAATAATATTTGACCAGTGCGGGGGGGATTAAACATGGCTAGTACTCGCCATGCATGATGCATCACCATCGAGCGGCTAGCCAGCGATCGAGCACTAGAATTCTACTTGAGGTACAAAGTACAGCGCTGTAAAGGGGAAGTACAATGTAGGGGCCTCAGGTTCCCTGTTTACCAATGTGATTTCACTTCTTCCCTTTTGCACTGAGACGTTAGATATAGATTCTCAGATAGAAAGAAAGAAGAAATGGCGACAGGACTTCCACGAGGCCAGTCCTGGAACTCCTGGCGCCGACGCATGCATGGCGCCATGTACCTCTGGGTGCAGGTGGGAGTGGGCTGCCCACGGCGCCCACTGCTCAAGCCCGCATAATATCGTTCGTGGATACCCGCAGGTAGGAAGCAAAAATGTGTGGGCTTCGTGGGACTACTCATGTTGCCCACGTTGGAGCCCAACTATTTCCCACATCGAACCCTGTCGTTCCCCAGTCCTCATATCGAACCCGATCCAGAGAGGGCGACGAGTCGCACGAGCGCCGCCGACTATCTTCCATGGCCGGACCACCGTCGCCTCATGCCCTTGGGGACGGAGGTCTTCCTCGTGCCCCAGCCCGTCACCGCTCACCGGAGAGCTCGCCGTTGTCGCCCGGCCGTTCTTCTGCTATCCCCCGCCTTCCTCGTGCCCAGCCCGTCACCGACAGCACCCCCCAAGATCGAAGCGCCGCCATCGTCGTCCCCGCGTCCGGGGGCTCCTCGTGCAACACGGCGACGCGCTGGTCGTCTGTCTCGGGACAGAGGTTAGGAGGGCTTCTCTTGCCGACGGAGGGGCGGCCGGCCATGGGCTCTGCTCTCACCTGCTCGCCTCGGCTTGGGGCTGGCGGCCGAGGCCTCGCGCGGCCAAGATCGAGCACGGGCGCACACGCCGGCGCACGGTGCGACCCAGCTAGCCCCTGTCTCCACCGATCCAACAGCCCACCTCCCACGGTCCCACCTACCACCGCATACACCCTCCTCCAATCCAAAGCAAGAACGAGAGGGATTTGAGCTGCCTGCTAGCTTGCTTATTTGATAGCTGAATCGATCGGCTCGTGGTGCGTCTGTGCTTGCTTAGCAGCTAGCTCAATCTAAGAATATATGTGTGGAGAGAGGGGAGGGGGATAAGGTGTGTTCCTCGTGTGTTGTGTGTGCTGTGCTCACACCGGTTAACCATTTGGGAAAATTGGAACTTGATGATATTTACAGTGCTGCATGTTCATGTTCAGTGGTTCTCTTTTATGTTTTGATGAAAATTGAAAATGGTGATGCCGTCAAATTGATCGGTAGTTTGTGTACTGACATGTGGGCGCACGTTAGATTCGTGGGCACTGTGTATAATTAGTGGGTTGCCGCGAAACGCCCACTCATCATGTGCGGGACTGTGCGGGCATTAAACGGGGGCCCACGAGCAGTCCCGCCTGCAGTCATGTACCTGGTGGGAATGGCAACTCGACACGCACGTACCCGTAGAATGCTTCCCGTCAGGTTCATGGCGGGAATCCCGATTCCCGGCAGGCCTGGAGTACCTGATGGGCAGGCTGATGGGAATGGCAACTCGACACGTACGTACCCGTAGAATACTGTGCAGGAGTACGCTGGGTGAGCCCTGATTCCCGGCAGGGCTGAGGCGCCATGCATAAAAGTGCGAGCGGGGATGCAGGAGTGTCCTTCCTGGTTGCTTGCGAAAAGGTATCCATGGCCGACCGTCTTGGCACTGCGGACTGCATGCTGGAGGCCAGGAGCTCGTCAGCTGTCGTCGCCGGCCGGCCGTTCGCTCGCCGGTGACGCACCACGTGACGGTGTACGCTACGGATATGGAGTAGCAGCTAAGCTTTGCTTTGCCCATGAAGACCGAATTCAGACAAGTTTAACCCAGTTTACTACCGCAAATAATTCGTCATTGACAAAAATCAGAACGGTGAAGGTTGCGACATGGTGGTCTCACTGGACAGGACTGCCGGTCGAATCAACATATAACGATTGTTAATTTAAATGATTATAGTCTGAAGACAAAAATCAAAAGAAATACATCAATTTTCAATAAAAATGACTCAACCCACAAACATGGCATTGGTCATACTGCTTTGACTGGGTAAGGACAATTATGTGAGGTACATATAGTTAATTCAGGATCAAACTAGTATAGTCCAAGTCCATGGATAAATCACCTGACCGAGCCCGAATGAGAGAGTGTGTGTAAATATAACTTTGGATTTGTACCCTAGATATAGGATCGTCTCTAAAGAAACCGGACTGCAACATTTGTAAAAATAACGCCACTTCTCCATGTATGGATTAGGTCTCCTTTAGAACACGTGTGAATCTAAAATTAAGGTAGCACAAAAGACACACAGATATCCTAGGAAATAAAAGAAAGAGTTTGCTAATTGGTTTAGATGTGTTCTTTGCGACTGATTAAAAAAAATCCACTGAATTGATAAGGTGCCATTTCAATTTCTTGTTCAAAAGAAGATTTTACTTTGATGAAAGAATTGCATGTCATGTTCGATTCACATTTGATGTCCTACATGATTCTGTGTATCTATAGTAGGGAGAAGCCTTTTACTTGAATAAACGAGGTTACCATAAGATTTAAGCTCATATTTCGAATCCTCCTAAATTTAGTGGAAAATGAAATTTCATAAATTCATATTATGTTTTGTCTGGTTTTACGGACTATCTCTAACATAAACATTTCACATAGGGTTTCAGTTTCATACATTCACAATTTTCAAATAACACATGCAATTTTTTTACATATTAAATTCCTCACAATGAATTCTTTGAAATTAGTCTAATATTCAATATATTCAAAATTGTTTGAAATCTTTCGCTATTTGGATCTCGAAAGTTCTTTGTTTTTCGTGCCTAAGTTTGAATACTTTGGTCATAAATTTCTTTAATGTGTCATGCCGGATCTATAATATTTTTCCATTTTATTTAAAGAGTAGAAATGTGTTGCTAAAAATTATTTGTTTCTATATATGTTCTTTTTTATGTGGGACCCATTGGCTAGGGCCTGTCCTAGTATAATTACGACCTACTATGAAATAAATTAATTGTTTATTTACACTAAGGTTTTATACTTAAACTCATTTGTAGAACGAAACGGTCTTATTGAGTATAGTTTTATATTACTTATCTGACATAGTGAACCACAAAATAACGAAATTAAATATTAGTTGATTGTTGTTTATTATTGAACTGTAATGTGTATCAAAGAAAAATATATCCTATTTACATGTCTTTATATTTAAAGACTAATTTTGTAACATTATTTCTTTCGTAAGTTTCACTTTTACAATTGCGTGAACTATATATTACTATACATATTTTTGTTGGAGGAGTCTAAATTATATGGTCTTAAAATATATTTTAACATATGCTTTAATATTAGTGTAGTAACCATATATGTACATGTAGAAACTTTCAGAACATAAGTTTAATTGTTAGTAAGATTCTTTATAGATTTTTCGTGGCCTAATGTGTGTTTAATATAAGTCAAAAGTGTGTGTATGCTCTCTATTGGGTATGGAAATAGAATCACTAGGAGCAATCACCGGCAAGTAAAATTTATAATGGAATATACATTTTTTTTGCATATACATACAATTTGATTATTTGATATTCTTGCATTCAATGCACCTGGTATTATATGTAAACAAGTGCTCCTTACAGTTTTTCTGAATAAAAAATATGAACAAAGTACATCTAGTCAATAATTGTTTTCAAGTAAAACTTGTATGATTTGTAGCAGCCTAACTATGCTTGTTGTCGATTAGGGTTTTTTTTTTCCTACATTTGTGGTACTCACTATTAATCTATATGGACTTACTCCAGTTGAGTATTTTATTTTTAAAAATTGAATAGTATGTTGAACGTCATTAATAATAATATCATAATTACGCTAGTACACTCTATTATTGGGTCCTCCTTTTGTTGGCCCGAGGTGGTCGCTCTGTTTGCACGGCCTATGAGCCGCTCTGCCGCCGGCTCACATGTCAACGAACAAAGACGGTTCAGTTAAGCACACATGCGCTAGCGGCTGGGCAAAATCCACATTCTTCTATTGCATGTACCCAAGAGAGGTATCCCTTGCCCATCCAGCCGGTGATTATGCGCAGCCGCGGGGATTCTCTGCAGCAGCAACCAACCAACCCCAGCTAAATCGAGCGGATAGTAGATCCCTGCTCCCGAGCTGCAGGAATCCTATCATCATAATCCGGCCGGGCGGGGACCCTTTGCCTGGAGCTCGAGCGAGCTGGATTCGGTCCTCCCCTCCACCCACCTTGCCCTCGCTTCTTTCTGGATTAGAGTCGACGACAGGCAACAAGTTGTTGGGAGAAACGACACTCCCGTTGCGGTGCGGTGCAGTGCCGTGCCCGTTCCCCGATCGCTGTCAGCTATCGCTCCGGCCACTTTACGTCACTGTGGCTCAGTGGCTGGCCTGTGATCAATCCGTAACAGTCCCGTTCGATCGATCCCCTCCTGCCGGCCGGTTGCTAGCTCGCCAAGGATCGGCTTTACTGGCAGATATATATATATATATATATATATATATATATATATATATATATATATATATATATATCACAATATAATTGCGGCCAGTGGCTGGCCTGTAGCGATCCATGGATGCCGATGCCGATCCAGTGCATGCTGCCCTACTACCTGGATCAATAACCCAGGGAAGTCTCTCGATGGAGTAGTCGCCTGCAGAGCGATCGGAGGTTTTGGTTTCTTCTTGACCACCGCCCGCCCGCGGAGCGCATGTCGGCGTTGCGTTCTAGTCCGCGTGCCGTCGAACCCCATGCTCACGTACGCTACAATGGATGGATGGTAGTCGTCGTTCGCCGGAGAGATCTCTGTTAGGTCTATACGTACGAGACACGCGCGGCGCTGGCATGGAGTGACGGTGCCACTTGCTGCGCGAATCGAGCGCCGCGAAAGCAACTCCGTTTGACATAGTGATGTTCAAGGGCCGGGCGGTGCTCCCGTTTTCCTGGTCAATGGAGAGCTGTGCCTGTGTGCGGTCTAGCTAGACTTCCGAACCTTGACCCCAGCCATTAGCACCATGCATGCTAGGGTCTAGCTTTCTTCTGGAAATAAAAATACTACACTTGATTCTGCAAGCCCATGAGGCCATGATCATATCTTAGAGAAAGAAACGGAAAACCTGAACGTTGGTCGATCGTGCATGCATGCATGCATGAGGCGCTGAAACAAACACTCACACAGAGAGACACGAGTGACCCTGCAGCGCAGCAGGAAGGGGCACTATAGCGAGGCCATGTTTGCGACTGGCAGGCTAGCTACGACGTCGCATCATTCACGCACTCTGGGCGGCCCTCCCATTACGACCCTGCATAGCACTGTTGCAGAGTGCAATCGCCGCGCTGCTCACTCCCTCTGCATGGATCCGAGGGAGGAGCTCGACCGATCGATCCGCATTGCACTGCGTCCATCGAACGGCGGGTCGACACGTGCGCGCCGTTGGCCCAGCGCACAGGGAGGCCAAAGCCCTGCCGCTGCAACCACCAGCTAGCACAACGGATGAGATTGGACCACCGGCACCTACAGACGCGGGCTGCAGGGCCACCACTCGTCGACGATCGATGCCCGCCGCCGCCGGGGATCGTCAGATTCCGTTGGTATCCCGTGCCTGGCCAGGGCAGGGCTCATCATCATCAACCCCTGCCTCCAACGACTTGAGCAACTAGGCCAGCATCGCATCATCATTGCCGCGCGCCAAAATGCATTCAAGACGCATTACCAGTTCGGTCAAAACACGGGTTGCTCACATCACATCACCGCTACAGTATATGCTTCCCTTAATTTGGTAGGCAACCACTAATGCGGCCATCACCATCAGGCCAACAAGTGGCCTGGAAATGCTGTGTGATCGTCACGCCAACTCTTGAGTCGATCTTGACCTGGGAATTCGGCCGGTTTTCTTCCATCCATTTCTCTTCCTGGCGAGCTTCCCGGATTACATACATACACGAGTTTGCTTGCGGCCGGCGACCACGTAAAAACCATGTGCGTTCAGTTCAGGTGCTAGCACATACTGCTACTGTTAGGCCACTGTTGGTCATTGAAAGATTCATGCATACATGGTTGGAAACAAGAAAGTCGTCTTAGTTAGGCCATCATTGGTCATTGAAAGATTAATTCAAACGTGTTTGCTGTTACTGAAGCGATTCTTTTTCTTCCTTGTGATGCCGTCACAGGACTAGAAAGAAATGGCGTGAAAAGAAAACGGAAGCCGGTTCCATTAATTCGAATTCAGTCCTTGTTGACCTGATGATAATATTACTCACATATACTATACCCCCAATCCTGTTTCAAGAAAAGGAGACCATACCCGGGATAGCTACAAAGTGAAAAAGATGTGTCGCAAAAACAGACACGATCTGGTAGGATGAGTGGATGGCAAGGGTTCCTTCAGGCGTAATACTCTATGAAGCAAAAATAAAACACAGAGTGCTAAAAGAAATACTGATAATGGCATCACGTTTCAGCAATGGAAAGGCCAAATATGCATACTGTTTTTTTTTTTTTTTTTGAGGGCTGAAATATGCAGGCTCATAATGGCATATCTCACGTCTCAGCATTGGAAACAACTGCAGTCGGCCCGTTACATTTCCAGCATAATCTGGTACCCGCGCAAGATTTGCCGGCCTGAGCCCATCTCAGCAAAGTTTCGGCCGGCACCAGGCTCCGAGCCCATCTCAGCTTAGACTGGCCGAACCTGCGTTAATGGATCAAATCCAGCAGCCAAGTTTTTTTTTCTCAATTTCTACGTTCTCATGTATCGGCTCAAGAAGATCTAAAAAAAAAGTATGTTCTCAAGCGTCTCGTATTCAAGAAAGTGTGCTTCAAGCCCTTCAAATAAAATGTGCGTCGGATTGAAAATCCGAAGGAATAGGTGTATCATGTATGTAGGAGGTCCGTCAACCCTTGTCGGGCTAGGGGTATCCTGAAGTATTTTTTGACAAATCTGGCCCTTTTGAGCAACTAAACGCATGTGTGACCTCTTATCAAAACTACTTTCAAATCTGGCCTCTCGAGGTCGGCGCCATATAGGATGGAGCCGAACTTGTTCAGTTCGGCACCATCCAGAAAGTCCATAATTTTCCTAAGTACTTAAATATTTGAAACAGGAGGTCGGCGCCATATAGAATGGAGCCGACATGTACAAGGTCGGCTCCATCTTATATGAGCCGACCTCAGGGGCCAGATTTGGAAATAGTTTTGCGGAGAGGCCAGAATTGAGATTAGTTTCGCTTAGAGGCCATTTTTAGCAAAAAATACTATCCTGGACTACTTGAAGCTGCAAGCAGTCACCACGCCTACTTACTTTCAGTAAACTTTCACAGAAAAACACTTTGCTAAGAGAAATACGAGTTTAAACATCAAATTTCCGACACACAGTTTCTTTCCGGCCCATAGTATGTACGGAGTATGTCTCAATTTACAAAAAAAAAAAAGCATAATGGTTTCAAATGATAGAAATCGGCCTTTTCAATATGTCCTTATTGAGGTCCAGTTTAGGAGTTAGGACCCAGAGAGGTGGGCTTGAGCTGTGACATGTGAAACTACCTCAAATGTTCTCTGCATGGAGAATTCATGTCGAGTTATAAAGACACAATAATTATTATCCTTTTTATTATTTAGTGGTCGGATAAGTCAAGTAAATTCAACAATATAGTAGACGAACGTTGTAGTGATCGTGTGATCAGTCACTACTATTGAAGGGTGGATGTTGAAAATGCAACCTTTCGTAGTTTCGCCAACATCGGCAGTACAGTTTGGCAACAGCAGCTTTAGCACTTGTGGTTAAGTGAACTAGTCTTATCTCTGGCTACGGTACATGTCAACAAAAATATCTAGTCCAAGCTAGGCCAATATGCTCAGAACTCTGAAGTACTCTGTCACCACCAATGACCAACTATCGACAATTTATTGTCTAATGATTTTATTGCGTGCGTGGAATCTTAAGGCTATAATATATTGTTGTTCCCAGACCATACAGGTGACACGTCTGATTCCATCAGAACACAATTTATTAAGTCCATGGAACAAGACAATACCGTGGAAAGTTCAATATGGTTACAATGCAGTGAGGCACCAAACCTGAAACACGTGGGAGGTTCTAGTGACTAGGAAGTCGTAGAACAGCTAAACATTCAGAAATATAAGCATCGACTTCTTTTTTTGCTGATAATGGAACAGAAACTCTTGTTAGTCTTGAGACAATTAGAGAAGTGTCTTGACTTTTCCGCAACCAAGCAGCATCCGATGAAGTGACGCACAATCTTAGTTACCACAACACTTCTTAACCATGTTGAGTGATCACGAGATGAATCTGCAGTCTTCACTTTTTGGACCCAAAAACCTCCTTCTTGCAAACGGGGCATACCTGGTATCGTGGCACAGTGAAATGCAATGGGCTGGTCAGTGGTCAAATATCTCAAGAGAAAAACAGAAAAAAACATGATCATGCTGACAACTGAAAAGCATTACAGAACATCCCCTCATAAGTATCAATTTAAATGGGTGGTTTCTTCTTTAGTCATAATCCTCTTTCCTATCTCGGAGAAGACAAAAAATGTACTTGGCAAGAATATATGACATGAAATGCAAACGAGTGGAGATTTTTGGCTCCCGAGTTCCAGTACTCCCTCCATTTGATTTTTTTTTCGAAAATCATATTTATGAGTTTCAAAAAAATCAAAAAAATACGGATGTAGCCAATGGTATATCTCACAAACGTGCAAAATATCAACTTCAAATACTTTGTATTCTGAGCTGCACAAAAATGACAAAAGTGTGGATCTAGTATGCATATTTTCAATCTCTAAATTTTACCAGATTTTGTTATTTTTGTGTAGTCCATAATATAAAGTATTTTTGTACTCATATACTTTGTATTCTAAGCTACATCCGTGTTTTTTTTCAACTTCAAATACCTCGTATTCTGAGCTACATCCGTGTTTTTTTCAGAAATTTTTTAAACTCATAAATATAATTATCATTTTTTTTAAATGGAGAGCACTAGAGCTCGGGTGCCACACACACTTTCCTCTTATTAACGTACTATGATTTTTAGTCATGGCAAGTAAAGCAGTAATCGGGTTACACTCGTAGAAACTACAACAATCTCTACAGGAATGTGAAACGCCAGGGTGCCTACAGAAGTCAAGATAACATACCTTGTTGATCTTCAACCATTTCGCAACACAAGCTTGATGGTACTGATGCTTACAGGGCAATGTAGTCAGCTTATCTCGGTTCTTGTAATCCATACAACATATCACGCATCTGTTCATTCAAACATTAACATAAGAGAAACTTAAAACAACAGAACAAAATACTACTAGATAGATGATTCAGTAAAGCAGAATTTTGGGGGTAAAATGAGGGGTCATCTGTGCATAGCTACCCATCACATTTACACACATTTTTATTATCTCACATGTTCACCAATAAAAACAAAGAAATCGAGTGATCGTACGGGCTTGAGGACATACTCATCATGCTTTTCCTTCCTTGAGAATAACTTAATTTTGTGTGTTGAAGACTTAAGGAGTGCTATCACATCTTCTGGCAGCCCTTTGCTTTCTGTCCCAATAGTTTCTCCTAATTGCTGCAGTTCCTGTAATACGGAAGTGGTTCAGAAATTGAATTAAGAGGTAGCATGTAGCATCCCGTTTCGGTGTATAGTTTGGCTTAAGAAATGCTGAAACAAACGGAGGCATCCGTTTTTGTGGGATTACTAAACAAGAAATATCTATAATTTGCATCCACAGTTCATATTGAAGACTATGTAAGAGTTCTTTCAGAAATAACAATTAGAGCCCACTGGCAGTGGGGCATGACCCTTGAAAAAAAACGAGACCAACAGGGACTAGCCCCTGTTGATTTTCGTTTAAGAAGAAGCAACTGTGAGCAACCAGGGGAGCCTGGGACTCTAACCCTGGTGGGCTGGGCACGCACCCGCTGCAACTACCAACCGGTCGACGCCCAGTTCTCAAAGGGGGGCATGACCCTTGATGAAAGGGTAGGGAATATACTGGCAAAACAGAGTATTTGATGCTGCACACCTCATAAGTCATATCGTCAGGATCAACGCTATCCTCCATTTCTACCTGTACATTGGCAAGATAGATGGAAGTACAGTTAATAAAACTACTATTGTGCAAAGAAAATCTGTATAACCAAAGCTGCCTGAAACGAATACCTCAGGAGATCTGCTTGCACGTGTACTGCCATTGCTGGGTGTTGAAGAACTTACTGGCTTTCTTCCTAACAATTTTTAACAACATTCACAAGAGGAAACATATAGGTATGTACTAGATATCATAAAGAAGAGTACCAGTAGACAGCTAATCACCTTCTTGTAAGATATTGTGATCAAATAATGCATTTGAAATTTGGTCTTCTATCTCTTGCAACTCTCTAGCTAAAGCTTCGTCGACAGCTAGCTGTGATTCATAATTTGCACCTTCTCTTTGATGGCCACAACTAGAACTAGGATCATGAGTCCTAGATGAACCACTTCCATCATTTCCTTGGAGTAATTGATATACTATTTCCTGAACAGAGTGGAACAATAGGAAAATTAATGAGAAGCTTTGTCCTACGCTGTTGTGCTACAAATAAGAAAAAAAATCAATCTGACCTAAGAACTGGAAATGAAGAGTCCAAATATTTGGTGATTGACAATGGTTTATTTGCATCTGGTAGTAAGTGCTTAATTTGTAATTTTGCAACGTAAATGTCATTACAATTGTATTTTACAGGCCCTGAATATGTCATTAATAGTACGTCTTAAAGATGAATCATTTATTCTTCAGATGTGTGATTTAATATGCAAATATGATCCGCCAGAAAAAGGTCTGCATTATATTATTAGACGGACCTGGTCAGGCTTCAAATAACAAATTAACTGTCTTGGCCTTGGGTACAAGATTTGGTTGAGATTTCTATGCACAACACAACAGAAAACTACAATATAATACCCTCCACGATAGACAAATGCCTGGGATAGAATGTGTAACTGAGATTTCTAATGCAAACTAACAGTGAAAACAATGACGACACACACACACTATTCAAGGAAATAGACACCACCAAGACATGGACAGGTAATGGGAACAGAAACCTGATCTTGAAGAACTAGTGCAAGATCAGCATCATCTTCAAAGAAGCATCCCCCAAAATTCTCTTCAATTGCATATGGTACAGGGGCACCCATATAGTACACAACCACTTCCTTCTTTTCTGTTGTATCATGTAGCACCTCCATGCTCATGAGTCATGAGCACCTAACAAGGAAACAGGCAGAACATTACCGGATCATGCTAAATTTGCGCAAACATGTGTTCCCTGCTACCTATTGAACGACGCGCAAAGAAAAATCCTCAGAAACACTGTTCTACTAACTATATTCACTTTTTCCCCCGAAAAGTACAAACTATAAGGGGTCCCAACTATAAGAGCGTTAACTGCATCCCCCTGCAGACCTAGAATGAAGATTGAAAACCATTCTACGGTAAGAAACAGACGATCTCTGTTCCAGAAAACACAAACACAGAAACTATCGGCAGAATGCAGAAGGGATTCCACCAATTTCATGCCCGCAACGCCTCGGATCTAAACACTAGGATCTCTGCCCCCCTATAAGCTACAGATCAAGCACCTGGCAGCCATTTTTTCGCAGAACAATGAACATTTTACTCGCGAAATTAAGCAGCTAGCGAATCTACGAGGAAATAGGAGCTGCAAGTGGAATCTTTACCAACGAACGAATCGGGGAACGGGGCTCGGTGGGAGGCTGCGACCTGCCAGGGACCGAGCGGGGAGGGGACTGCCGAGTGAGAGAGGAGGATGGGCGATTTGCTCGGCGGCCTTTTCGCCACCACTGTCTGTCAGTGTGCGTAGCGCAGCTGAAATAGTGGCCTCCGTAGACCGGCTCCACCTCGCGCTCGGCAGTAATGAGTAGCTCACGGGCCTACCTGTCTGCGCCCGACGCCGCCTGCCTATTTTTGCACTTCCAATTTGTCGCTGAATCCTGAACCCGATATATTTGGAGCTAATTTAGTGCTAAAGATACATTCGATTTATCGACGAGTAGTAATATGGATACAGATACTTTACTTTTATTTTTTTGATCTGTATATATACTTCATAATTCCCATTTATTTATTTTATTACTGTTTTCATGTTAATTTATGTTATTTTGATTATTTCGTTTTATACCTTTTACTTTTCTCTAGCAATCCCTTGAACAATTATTCTGAGACCCGGAAAATATTTTATTTTTCTCGAGAGACGTCCACACTTGTTTGAGGTATGTGGGTTGTGAAATACATAGGCAAAACATTCTTTTCTATTGCAACACAATTTTTTTTGGTAGACATGAAAATTTTACCATGAGATGACGCAAGCGTTAAACATTGGTGGTCAAAATTAGCTTGGAAGAAGGGAAAAGAGAGAGAAAAATAAATGTTTAACGCTTTTGACACCATGCCACCCACTTAAATAAGATCATCGCCAAGATCAAAGATGAGGCAAGAATTTGGAGCATCGTCGTGGTGAAATTTTTGAGAAATGTAACACATGGGAGTAGGTTTTGTTAAAATCCTAGGAAGTTTCCTAGACATTTGTCCCCAAACCTCAAAAAAAAATTCTAATTAACGAAAAATACAAGTCTTTTGCCTCCTTTCGAAAAATATCACAAGGTATCTTTATATACTGCACAAACATTATTTCATGATTTCTATTATAAAAAATTTCAATAGCAGCGTAAAAACTAGATGTACCAAATAAATATTGAAAATAAAAGAGGCGATCCGGCACCGAATCCAGGATTGGATCGTGGTATGGATATAACTACATCTTTAAGAGACGTTCTTGGTGAACTTTATAAAACTTTTTATGTAAAACCTAATAAAAGTATGGCCCGTATAGTGATTGGAAAACCATGTGAACCTCTGGAAGTGATATGTGTTGCTCTCCTCTCGAGATGGTGGAAGCATAGGCAGCCTTGGAGAAGAGGTGTCCTTTTTTTCTTGCAAAAAATAAAAATCAATGTCTTAAACAGAGCATACAAAAATAACAATAGTTTTCTTTGCCCACCTCAAAATAACATTAGTTTCCCTTGTATTGTCTATATTCTGAAAACATTGTGAACCGACGAGCTGGTAGGAGGATAATGTGTGAGATCATACTTTTAAGATAATGTTTAATCCTAAAATTTAAATCATTAAAATTAGCAAACATATCAACGGAAGGCAAAATATAAAAATTTAAAATCGCCAATAAATACAATAACCATTATAAAAGAACAAAACAAAAAAGAAGTGAATTGAATGGACGGTGCCAAAGCACCCGCAAGGGACCGTAGATTATATTCATCGCTCTTAGTGATTTCTATGGACGCTTCGCGTACCCCTCTCGCAATAACGAGTCTGCCCACTTTTTCCTTCTTTGTGCTTCTTTTTCTGCTTCACGAGACTCTTCTCCACTCGGCTGAGTTCTCTTTATTCCATTCCCATCTCCCCACTTCTGTTCCACCTGTCGAATTGGTCATCCTCTTTGCCGCCAAGGCGCCAACAATAGCGCCGGAGGTTAGTTCTTCTACGTGTATCCCTTCTCCATCCATTACCTAATATATTGTTTGTTACAAGTTCCTGTACCCGATTTTTGTTCAAAGTTTAACGGTCGGTTTTCGACTTGGGCACCGCTGCTAGCAAATTGAGTGTGGATATGGTTTTGGTTTAGCAACTTTCACTTTTTCGGTGTAGATTAGTTCATATAGCAAAATAATTCATGCTATTTGATGAATATTTTTTTGTTTTTCCGGTTGCATAAAGAATGGTTCGTGCGGTTTTAGATATAATTAGCTGCAATGTGTGCATTTGGGTCTTCATATGAGTTTTGTGTATGTGCTCATCATTATTCCTATTGGCCGCGAATAGTGGGAAAGATTTATGAGGAGTTTCATCTTTTTCATCCTCCACTTGTTTTCCCAATAACTAAACACTTTGTGGACTTAAGTATCTATATCTCTATGATATATTTGTCTCAAGTGCAGCATCTTAATGTTCTTTGATTTTTGAACTTTGTAACGATGCTGAACAGGGATACGAATGTAAATTCTGATTCTTGTGGCTCAAAAAAATCACCAAATAAAATGTCACACCTGAAAATATATTACTATTGTCGGGGTTATTTTGGTCATGTTCTCCAAAATATATCATTTTGTTCGCGCAGCTCATGAAATAAGTTACCTATCAACTAAATAATGTCATAACCTGGAAATGTGTTTGTTTTGTGTGGGGTTATTTTTTCCCTTCTTGCTTGAATTAATGTTTTTGTTCATTGAAGCTCGAGATAATAGTACACTTGAATATATGTTTTTGTTCATGAAGCTAAATAAATATCTCACCTATCAACGAAAAAACGTCACGACTGCAAATGTGTTACATTCGCCTGGATTATTTTTGTCCAATTTCACCCCTGTATTAAGCTTGGCTTTAAATATTTGTGGTAAGGAGTTGACATCCATCTTCTCGGTTAGATAAAGTCACATGTGGGAACATATAAATAGTTTTGAAACCGTTCACTTGAATATATCTTTTTGTTCAGGCGAGAAAAATCCAAAAAAAACACCACAATTCAGCGGGAAGTTTGTAAATCCCCGGTATTCAGTAATTTCTCAAAAGTCCACCTGAATTGAGCTGGTTTTCTGCACGTAGCATTGATTGTTCGTTTTTAGCGCGTTAACGAGGTTTCTGACAAGCGGGACCGATTATCAGACTGACATGGCAAATGTGAGAATGGTTGAAGTATAGAAACGGTGGAAACGGTTGAAGGTTGAATGTCCCATGGCATTTTCGCCGAGCACTAAAACTGGTACATAATAATATGAAGACTTCAGAGAAACAGAAACAATAAACAGTCAAAGTCAGAGGACACATGAAACCTGTAGAGAGAGACATGCCCGTAGAAATGAAGAAATTCCAGGATGGATTTGGGGAGAACATATCCTAGCGAATTGTGCATCCTAGCAAGTGTTCCTTGTGAGCTTCCATTCCTTTTATTCCATCCTCCGAGCAAGCTAGCAGTTGATAAATTATCCAACATCTGCATGACCCCTCACCTAGCATATGCATGTGTGTTCCATCTCTCTCTCCAGCAAGGAACTAAGATGTGTTTGGTTTGGTGGCTATCCCCTGAGTGGTTAGGGATAGCCACTTTTTTAGTGGTTGCCCTATGTTTGGTTTAGAGTCTCCAGATGGATAGGGATAACCACAATCTGGGGAATATGCTCCGAAACGCTGGTTGAGCTCGTCCGCTCAAAAGTGCCGGATGAGCGCAACCACTTTTGGCTCGCGCTATAATCACTCGCGGCAGTGTGTTTCCCTCGCTAGATGAACACCTCACCTATCTATTCCCCAGCTCTGTTCTTTTTTGAACTGAACCGGCAGGAGCTCTGCCATTGCATTATTAGAAGAAAGAATTGATCTAGTTTAGAAGGGGAAACCGGACCCAAACCCATACAATGCATGGTTAATTACGGGAACCGGTGAAAAACCACGCAACACACTATAAAAGAAGTTAAGGCACATCATCGGAGCCGGAAACAAGACTCCCTAGGCCCAATTCCATCGGGGACACCTTGTAATCGGAAACACCAAGCAACACCACCTGAGATCACTCACCCGACAAAGGGAGAGCTTGCGCCTAGCCATATGAGTGCATCCACTAACCATTAACTTGTATCATCTCACGAATTGCCTGGAGCGCCGTCGGCGAAGCTGGCTGCTTGCACAAACGAAGATAAGGTTTCATCTTGTCTTGCACATCTTCCTCGGAGCCTTTCTTCAAAACCTGTCCCTTCGGAAGTTATCCAAAAGACTCTGCCAATCTGAACTCGGCGCGGTTTGCAACTGGAATGACACACTGTTTGTTCTTCTTGTCCAACCGGATGCTTCGTCACTCGGCCAAAGAAGGAATATCCATCCGAAGCTGCTTAGCCTTGGGCATGTCAGTAATCTCACGACAGAGCTCATCATCGAAGAAGGCAAGGTCTTCTCCTGTGGCTCAATCGCTTCATACTGAGTCATCACCTTCGCGATCTTCTCCTCCGGGCTAAGGGTATCAGAACTCTCCAACTCCTCCAATGCTAAAGACATCTCCGCTCCAAGATCCTTCATCGAGGGCCCCTGCATAACAGGGGATACGAGCTCCAAAGCAACAAAAGGCATGAAGGTGGAATCCAGGGCAAGCGCTGACGGCAAATCGGGCTTGGGTAGGAGAACGGCGAGATGGGCCAGCGGCGCGAAACGGCGCCGGACAGGCTGGTCGTCGCTCCTATCTCGCGACCCGTTCCTGTCCCTTTCCGTCCTATCTCGAACCCCCTCAAGCTCTTGCTCTTCGCTGATTCTATGGCGGCTGATGAACACACGCGTGCTGGGCGCTAGCCTGAGGTGCCCTTGCGGCAGCGACTAGCACGCACACGACAGAGCAGCTAGGAAATTAGTGCTGCAGGAGCTAGAATCGATTTTGCAAGCCAACTACATAGGAAATAAAGTGCCGTATGTACTGATCTCCATTGTTTTTTGTTTACACAGTTGCAGCCGGCGCCTGACATATTATTTTCTTGAGTCAGAGGAGTATGTATTTTGTTTAATCAAAGCTAAAATATAAACTGGGGTAATCTCACCACCTCGTGGCATAGTGGTCATCACAACAATCTATCCATTTTTCATCATTCCAACCAAACACAAAATTGGTTACCATTAACCACATTTTATTTTAAAACCAAACAAGAAAAATGGCTATCCCTAACCAGGTGGTTGGGGATGCCCTCAACCCCCAAACCATATCCTCTAAACCAAATACACCCTAAGCGACGAGTGCGCCGACTATGACCTGAAGAGGAGGATGAAGAGTCACTGAGCATACCTCCGTTCCAAATCCTTGAACAAGCGCTCAAGCTCCCTTTGATTCAACGGAACTTTATAGGATTTATGAAAGATTTTATCCTAGCCCAACCAACAATACTAAATGTGTGGAAATAAAATTATTCACTCTGGGCCGGGCAACATGGTTTGGATAAACGAAGTAGTCATGATTATTACGATCATGTGATATTATTGAGACCATACATGAACCAACCAACAATGTAATCTTTAAGATAGGTTCTATCCAATCAACTAATGCTTTAATTCTCGATCATGCAATGCAACGCCTGATTTATGAGGAGGTGGATAGAACAGGCACTACAAACTGAAGGGAGTAGCAGGCGTGCCAAGTGCAGACCTTGTCAGGATCCAAACCTGAAGAATCAACAGTTAACTTTGAAGAATGGAAGACATAGCTCGTTTTGTTGAAGGGCCAAGTAATTTACGCGCCTCTAGCTGGGCGATCTCAGTCGATCGGCGGCGATCATGCATCGGATGGCTACCGGCTTCCTAAACATCACTGTTAACTTTTCGGCTTTTCGACAACAGCTTACAGCAGTTTAGCTTAACTGTTGCATTTTCATTTACCTCCAGTTGTAAGCTTCATGGGTTGGGAGCAGCACTGGGTATTTCTCCTTATATTCGGTTAAATTATGGCCTCCCCTTGTACTGGTTCGGCCTCAACTTTTCTCTGTAATCGAATCTATCTCAGTAGGATCACCCCCAAACTTACCCTTTTTTTTTTTTTTGCGATGAACCAAACTTACCCATTTTATCTGTGTTTGAATCCTGCAACTATGCTCTGAAATTCAATTGCGAAAACACAGAAACCTAAACCAATTCAGATTCAAATATTAACAAAAAGGGCAACGTCCAGTGAGCACCGCATCGTGGAGGGAGCACCAGTCTTCGGGCCTCCCCTTGCCATGCCAAGTTGATACATGGTTTAGTAACGATGTTGAGCAGTGCGTGGACCGAGGCATAGCCCGGTGGTAGGGAGCATGCTGATATGCCCCGCCCGCCCAAGTTCGAGCTTCCGTGCTCGCACTCGGTGTCGTACGCACAATCACTTCTATCAAAAATAGCGCTGCTGGGCTGTCTTCCCAGTACGGCCACTAAAAAAAAGTTGAGCAGTGCAAGGTTCAACCAGACATCCTTTTTTGTTGATAGGTTTTGAGGTAGCTTACCGCTCATGCCGAACGGTAGTTCAACGAGAAATCTTAAATATTCTAAGAATCACACTGATCAATACCAGTGTTACCTGTGCGGCTCCTAGCCTGCAGGCTGCTAGTAGTTTGGAACTAAAGGTGCCTAAACGCCCAAAAGCAAGAAATGATTTGAGAGCCGTCGTGTTGTTCTGAGACTAGAAATAGTAGGACATGATAGTTATTGGCAAAGCAATGGTCTGCAAGCTTAACATGACAAGTTGAGGGGATTATGTGGTAATTTTACAAGGAAGAGTAACTAGGAAAGTCAACCATCAATTATTATTATCGCTACAAGAAACCCATGACAACCATATATAAACTCAGCGGAGGTAGAGAGTCACATTATACTCGATGATATCTCCCTTGGACGGGTTCACGGAATTGAGACAATCAACGCATACCGTCCTGAGCAAGCCGTACCCTTGGACCATTCGGAACGCACCACGACCACCAATAACAGGGAGCTCCCTGCTTGGATTACTGAATTGGTTTCTTGAGAACATCACGAATGAGCTGCCTTTGAACGGACCATCTGTCATCTCACAATCGATAGTTTCTAAGATCGTGTACCCATCTTTCCCCGTTTCGATGTACATGCCTTGTGCATTCCCAACCACCTTAGATGTACTCGCGGGCCCCTCGGTGAGCACGTCGTCGAACACGTAGACAGAGCTAAAGGGCACTAAGCCACGAGCATGGGCTGTGGCATTGGTATTTTGTGCAACGAGGACCGAGGATGGATCATTCCCACTGTGGGTGTTGTGGAGGTAGAAGCGGATGTTCTCCACCTTATCGCCTACACCAACCGGGGAAGCATTGCATTGGAGAGAATGAACGAGGATGGTGAGGAGCAAGAATGGAATTCTCATCTTGTGTTCTTGACTTCTTGTGGCTTCCTATTTGCGAATTGTATGTGATCAGTGAGAAGTTCGGTATGTGTATTTATAGCTGGGGAGGTGGATATCTTTTGGTATTCTACATATGGAAGTAATTAATGGTATAAATAGGATGATATATTTTGGTACTATATATATATATATATATATATATATATATATATATATATATCTACTACAAAAATACGGAGTGTCCTGTCTTCTGCCTTCGTCCGTCGCGCGTTTTTGCGTTTTGGCCCCTCCCAAATTTAGAAATAAACCCGCAGTCCTCTCTCTCATCCGTAATCAAGCGAAAAAAACTGTTCGTTCCAGGTCAACTCCCGACTGAACTCCCACCCCTCCCGTCCTCCCCTGCATCTCATGGATACCGGCGGCGCCCCGCCTCTCCCCGACGGAGAGCTTCCACTGCGCCGGAAGAAGGACTTGTACGTCCGCCTCTCTGGGATCCTATCCTCCGATGCGCCGCCGCTGCTCTTCCCGTCTCGGAGCCCGCCGCTGCCTCTACCCGTGGACATGTCGAGCCCGTCGAAAGATCACCTCCCGAGCAATGGCCCCTTCCAGCTCCGGCCGACCTCTTCCCGAGCACAGAGCTCGCCCATGGCCACTGCCGAACCATTTCTGGATCCTCCTCAATCGCATTCGCTACCAAGTCCACACGGCCGGGGAGCCAGATTTCCTCCTCGCTGCCCCGGCAGATGCTCGCCGTGCCGCCATAAAGGCCGCCGTTCCTCTTCGCCACCTCCCCGGCCCTGCCGCTCGCTTCGGGCTGCACACATGGCCTCCGCCGACCTTGGCGTCGGCCGAGCCCCCGGCTTCCCTGAGTTCCTGCCCAGGGCGATCAAGGGCATCCGCGACAGTGCCGCTATCCCCCCGGCCAAGCGAATTGAGCATGTTCCCGTCCAGGTGCACTAGACTCCCGAAATTTCTTGATATTTTCCTTTCGAGTTTTTTTTACTCGTGATGAAATTGATCCTGAACCTCATGCTGGCTTCTCCAAGAGCCCGATTCAGAGCAGCAGCGTGGGGCTGCTCAAGCAGTAGGAGAGCAGCGACCCGGTTGTGCTGCTGCTCGGTTTTAACAGGTGTGTGCTGGAAAGGCAAATTTTGGATCTTATCGCTCGACTTGCACTATCTAATCTGGTGTCAGTATTAATTTGTAGCTGGCGTCATTCATGCTGTATTTTTTTCATGCGTTTTGCGGTCTGTATTATTGGATGGAGTTCTGTTTAGAGTGGAGGCGCACCTACACTTTGTTGGAGAAGGCTTAATTGGAGCTTGTTCCCTTTACGTTTTTGGATGGGGATTCTCTAATTTAGGTATGCTTTCATTCTGCTTCATGTCAGTGGAATTTGCTCAATATTTTTCTCAATGACAAACTTATGCTGATATGATTGATAGTATCATACGAGTCCAAGCAAGCCCACCGTCTGATGTTGCATCGAAACACGAGCATCTTACCAGGCAAACTGTGTACATGTCAACTATTTTACATGTAACGAGTTGATGTCACGGCATTGAAAATAATACATTTACTCTGAAGTCAAGAGGTTAGAACCCCCCTCCCCCTGGATGTTTAGTATATCTTTTCTCTGATTAGCTTCTCAACTGCACATGAATTTCTCTTTAATTTCTGCTAAAACATCGACACCCCAGATGCGCATTCTCATAGCCTCCTGTGCTAGGATGTTTGAGACGCATGCATTAGGTGATAATTATTTTGTTTTACATACATGTTCTGCCGGTTTCTACGGATTCAACCTTTAGATGGTACCATTTCTCAGTGCTGTGATTTTTCTTGCAGATTTGCCCATGGGATGGACGAGGTCGCCGAGCCCAGGGAGAGGCATTGCGGATACTCCCATGCGCTTGCTGCCGAAGAAGGCACATGAGGGACTACTGTCTTGATTGTTGATGTTGGTGTTGCGGCCATGAGTGTTATAGTTGTCAGTGACAACACGTCTAAGTGCATCCTCTCTAGCTAGAGTTAGCTCATCCAATTTGGCTTAAATATGTTTTCTCAGTTTCTTCTGCTACTACCTGAAATATACTTTAGTCAAAGTTTGATCTAATGTCATCTCAGAAAATTGTATGCTCGGTTAGTATTGTGGTTGCAAATGTTCCAAATTATTCTGAAACTGCACTGAAGCTAATATGGTGAAAGTGCAACAAATTTAAGTTATTGTTTCTACTACAGCAAGTCTATTTTAGACAATTGTGAGCTCTTGTATAATGTTCTGATTTGAGCGGTCTATAATTTCAAGTAAGTGTAGTATGACGTGCAAATCATCATTTGTTAGTTTTGGCTCCAGGTTTTGATGAGAACTTTTTTATATTGCACACACAAAAGGATAAGAAGCCTAAGGAATGGTGTCAGCATATCCCTGCTGGTGATTTACATAGTGAGCGGCTTTGTATTTGAAGGCAGAAGGAGCTTGGAGGATTTGTCACATATGATTTCAGATGCTTCCATTTTCTTGCAGGAGAATAACAGATTTTCCAATGTCCTCATCTCTGAATCTGGCCAGAGAGCTTTCCTTCTACAAAGGGTATGTACTAGAAATGCGAAGCACATCTGAGCAAACTCTGAATAATGTTCATTATCTAGAAGTAGATTATTCACCGACTTAACATTTATCTCACTCCAAAACGATCAGTACTACGCCGAGAAATGAGTAACTGTTTTATTGGAGAAATGCTCGATTTGCATGGGTTAATCTGATGGTATAAATATTTTTGGTTCTTCCACATTATAATTTTCTTTATTTGTATGGTCATTCAGACGATATGGCATAATTGATCCTGTAATTTTAAGTGCCGTCTTCATCGATATATGCCTCACCTATTTGTGTTGTATATTCTGCCAGGAAAGGTTATGAAGATGAAAGCTACGGTTGCAGACACACATTGAAAGATCATACTGGAGAGGTAAGTTTGCATGGACATTTGCTTCCGGTGAATGACTTTGTTTGATTTTTGCAACACTTAGAGTTGTGGCCTAGAAATACAGCAGAGCTAGACATTAGGATTTGATAATATATGAATGCTTAGTCTATATAGCTGGTATATGAAGATTTGAAGAGATAATTAGCTCCATTTGCAAAAATGTATATGATCATAACTAGCATTATCCAATCGCTCGCGTCCATGACAATCACTCTGGAATATAACTTGATGTTGAATAACAACATTATCAGTTTCATCTGCTTGGTGAACGAGCTCTGATAGCTAAGGAAATAGTCAGCAATATCTTAGAAAACCTCTATAGCTATTGCTTTTTTTCTCAAGAACGATGATACGAGTAGTACGTCGATATGAGATATATATAAAAAACAGGCTCACCATAGAAGAAGTGCGGGTCAATTATTATTATTCGCTTATTTATGTTTAGTACATCAAGAGATGCTTTTAAAGATGTACATCTTCTGCCATTTCACATAGATCATGTGCATCTTTTGTAAACCTTTCTGTTACTTAAAAGTCACAATGTGAAACTGGTATTCTGTTATCTTAAGCTCTGGTTTTTTTCCTTTTGAGAGTACACCAGGTTGAAGCTGTCACGGTCCCTGTGACTCAAAAGTACTACTTCGTAACTGCATCCAAACATCATTCTCGAGATAATGTTGAGCTCTGCACCCCATATGAGTGAAATGCCCACGCGTTGTCTGATTCAGTTTCTCTTCAGATTAATTTTCCTCTGTCGCTGTCTGTTATAAGGGTTCTTGGTGTGTGCACTACAGTGGAAGCTGGTGAACTGCGGCGATGTTGCAGCTGCAACACTTGCATCGTCAAGGTACTTTCTCCTGCTCAACTTAACAGACTGCATCATGCGCTAGAAATGGCATGTTGTATCCAGTACCATGGTTTTTGCTCCTGTTCTGAACTGTAATTCACACCGGAGAATGTGCCTTGAAAAGTGTGTGCTGATAATTGATGGAAATGAGCTCCTGAATGAGATGAAGAAACTGAGAATTGTTACACGAAGAAGCTATGTAGTACTGCGATACTGAGATCACCTTCTGGCTGCTGGGCAGCAATAGTTGCTTTTCTGTTGTTATCCCCTTTTACTCTGTTGTTATCCCCTTTGTTCTACACATACAGAAGACATGTTTGATGCTTCTTCCTTTAATATTTAAGCTATAAGACAGCACACAACGAATCACGATTTATTTGAATGCCTCTTCAGGAGAAACGTGACTGGCCAGAAGTACGGTTCGCATATTTGTGTTGGAGAAGAATCAAAACGAGAAATTAGAAATGAGGAGACACCTGGAGACAAGTGGGAGACGGTCATGATGAGCTTACTCGGTTCAGTTAGCATGTGAAGAACAACAGATTGAGCAAGTGACGAGACTAGGGGAAGTGTAACGGCTCAGGTTTCAGGGTGTTTCTACTTGAAAACAGTGTTATGCCAGATTATAATATTGAAAATATAATATTGTTTTTGCAATATTATTTGGCTATATCTCTTTCTATACACATGATTTAGCAAAAAAATTGAGAACCCGTAGCAACGCACGGGCATTCAACTAGTATATATATATGGATCATATTAATTTATTCCCAAACATAGGAGGTATTTAAGTGTGTTCATCACTACCGGAAAATCTGCGTTTCCCGTGACGACAGTTCTTTGCCGTGCGCCCCCGCGTCTCGGAACACGGCAAAGAGAACTGTGTCGTGCTGGAGAACCTCAGCTCACGGCAAAGAAGGCAACCACGGCAGAGTACAGCAAAGGCGCACGGCAAATAAATCGGCACGGCAAACTGCACGAATAATACACGGCAAAAAACACATGCTCGGCAGAGAATTCTTTGCCGTGCATTTTGCCTCGACCACACGGCAAATTGGTAGGACCAGCGACGACCAATATCGGCAACTTTCCCGCGCTTCAAATAAATATCGGCAATTTTGTCCCCGTCGTGGCGGGCAATTTCCCGCGCTCTAAATTAAGCCTTTGCCGTGTGCCTCTGTGTTAGCCGCACGGCAAATATTTTGTTTGCCGCGTGCATCTGTGTTAGCCACACAGCACATATTTTGTTTGCCGTGTGCCTTGGTGTTAGCCACACGGCAAAGCAGAGAGGTTTAGGCTTTTCTCCCTCCTTATGTTAGGTTACATCGTATAAACATCTCAACCCAACTTTGGGCAAATATTAACACATGATTCCATCCCCGGCACCCGACACGGGAGTTTTCACGCTCCGGACCCCCGTACGGCGAAACCCTACGCCCGCTGGAAAAAAGTCAAACATGTCGATCTACCCCTTTGACCGGCGCCGAGAGGGGGTAGACGCATGAACTTTTTTGCTTGGTTGTGTTAGTTTGGTACATAGGACCATGGGGAACCAACATTTCATGTGGTCCGTCGCATGATTCCGTGCTCGGCACCCGACACGGGAGTTTTCACCTCTAAGTGTCGGAACTTACTACGGAGTAAGAGGGGTCGGTGAAGGGGGTCGCACCTCGGAGCCGTATCTTGGTTCCCACAACCTACCAACACACTCTTATAAATATATTAGGGACCCATGCAAGTTTTGGTGGGATTCCGACGCTCCGGACCCCCGTACGGCGAAACCCTACGCCCGCTGGAAAAAATTCAAACCTATCGATCTACCCTTTTTTGCTTGGTTGTGTTAGGTTAGTACATAGGACCATGGGGAACCAACATTTCATGTGATCCGTCGCATGATTCCGTGCCCGGCACTCGACACGGGCGTTTTCACCTCTAAGTGTCGGAACTTACTACGGAGTAAGAGGGGTCGGTGAAGGGAGTCGCACCTCGGAGCCATATCTTGGTTCCCACAACATACCAACACACTCTTATACATATATCAGGGACCCATGCAAGTTTTGGTGGGATTCCGACGCTCCGGACCCCCGTACGGCGAAACCCTACGCCCGCTGGAAAAAAGTCAAACATGTCGATCTACCCCTTTGACCGGAGCCGAGAGGGGGTAGACGCATGAACTTTTTTGCTTTGTTGTGTTATGTTGGTACATAGGACCATGGGGAACCAACATTTCATGTGGTCCGTTGCATGATTCCGTGCCCGGCACCCGACACGGGAGTTTTCACCTCTAAGTGTCGGAACTACGAAGAAGGGGCCGGCTACTACTCGCAGAACTTCATGTCTCGTGAAGAGCATCACTACCTTCTGGATCTCAGGTAAGCAGTACCATTCAGTCCCTCCTCAGTGCAACTTCATGTCTCATCATGATCGTTGCGTATGAGCTTGGTATGTGGATGCTAGTTTTCTTGTTTGATCTCTGGAGTAGTTTTCTTGTATTAACATAACCATAATTTATCATAAAACAATATATAGATAAATAATGTATTAACTAATACTAATAAACAGTCCATAAAAATAGTAAACAAGAAAAAGAATTAAAAGAAAAAACCCAGATAGAAAAAAAAACACACGGCAAAGGGCCCTTTGCCGTGCCCCACGATTAAATGCACACGGCAAAGATTCTTTGCCGTGCTCCATGATTAAATGCACAAGGCAAAAATTCTTGCACGGCAAAGGCACAGAATCTCATCCATATTCAGACATCGATCCACCACCACTCGCTCACTATTCATTGTCACACTCCACGCACCCGACACCCGCATCCACCGTGCGCCGCCGCCGGCCCGCCGCCGCAGCCCCGACACCCCCCACGTCTCCTACGCCCTCCACGCCGGCCTCCCCTGCCGCGCTCCTCCACCGCAGTAGCGCGGCCCCCACCCCGTGCCTCTCCCGTCGTGCCCGCTCCCGTGGCGGCGCTCCCGGCCATCTCGCCGGCCTCCCCGACCTCCCCGACCTCCTCCTCGTCCTCCCCGGCCTCCTCCCCGACACCCACATCCACCGCCGCGGCCTCCTCCCATCCTGTCGCGCTCCCCTGCCTCCTCCTCCCCGACCCCGGCCATCCCGCCCCGGCCGTCCGCCGCCACGCCCCGGCCACCCCGCCCCGGCCGTCCGCCGTCGAGGCCGCCCCGGCCACCCCGCCCCGAAGCTCGCCGCGCTCCCCTGCCTCCTCCTCCCCGGCCTCCTCCCCTGCCGCGCTCCTCCTCACGAGGTACTCCTCCTCTGATGTATTTTTTTAGTTAGTTAGTTGTCACATCCCAAATTTAGAAACTAAGAAAAACTTAGTTTCACAAGACCCAAATTTAGAACCAACAAAAACTTTTGAAATATTTCACTGATGATTGTGTTTTACTACCCATTGCTCTGTTTGACCTTGTGTGACTGGTATGTGTGGTTGCTCCTTTTTGTGTATGTGACTTTTTTGTCTTGAATGCATCATCCTTGTGATTGTTGTGATCTTGTTGTGTTGTTGCTTGGGTGTAAAAAATTAACCAAGTGTGCTAGGGTAGTAAATTACAAACACACTTGGAAACAAATTTGGAATGTGACTTAAATAAAGCAAAACTCCCAAAATTACTCAACAAATTGAATTAGGATCATAAGTTGGGTGAAATGATCTTAATATATTAATCTATCTACCTCACTCTCTAATTCTCTCAAGAAAATATTTTCTTTATGAAATTAATTCCAGGGATGAGGTACATAGATGACCATCTCATTCTCATACCCCCTTCCTTCTCAAAATTATATAGTATTCACTAAATTTTATTTAAATTATGAAATCCTATTTTATTCTTTTGATTCAATTCAAATGTGTTTGTTTCTGACAAACACAAATACAAAAGCTAATATATTTATCAAGGGAGTTCCAAAAGTTCAAAACAATATTTTCTCAATTGCTTTTGAATTGCAAAAAGAATATCAAATTGATTTTATCCAAAAATGCCATATTTAAAGCCTATGAACAAAAGTTGTTCAAAACATTTTATTTTGTAAAACCAATTTTTGTGGAGCTTCTACTTGACAAGGGGAGCCTACTCAAATTTTTACAATTTTTTCTAAAAGGTTTTAGTGCCTCAATAAAATCCTTGAAAAGCTTCTGGTTTTAAAAGAAATAAAGGAAATAAAGAAAAGGACCTAGTTGTGATTAGAAACAGAACTTCAGGGGGTTTTCAGTAAAAGTATCTTCTTCCCTGTAGCTCACCAGTGGAGCTAGGGCGCGAGGCCGCCGTGTCGTCGTCCTGCGCCGCGCCGCCCAGGCCCTCCCCTCCTCTCTGCTGCCGTGTCGATTGGAGCACGACACCGCGCTGCCCTCGACCCCTCTCCTCCGCGGCCGTGCCCCTCCCCTCGCTGTCCCCGCTCGCCCAGGCCGTGCGACCAGAGCACGTCGACGCCGACCGCGGCCGTCCAGGCACGCACGCACCGGACCCCCCCCCCCCACGCCCTACTGCCGCGAAGAAGGATAAGGAGGCCCCCCCAGCGCTCTGCTCTCCCTCACGCCTCACTCGCTCCCCAGCTCCCTCCCTTCCTCTCTTTTCCTCTGCCTTGACCGAACCCTAGCCGCCATGGTCGTCGCTGCCGCCGTCGATGGAGCCCTCCCCTAGCAGATTGAAGGGCACCAGGAGCCCCACCTCGTCGTGCTCTGCATCACCGCCCAAGCAATCGTCGCTTGAAGCTTTGAATCGAGCAGGGCATCCGCGTTTTCATCCGCTCCGGCCACCGCATTGCCGGCAAGCTCGCGAGCGGTACCGTCCTCCTTTCGCCGCCATTCCTGCACCCCCGAGTTCCCCTTCTTCTGCTCTAGCTAATAGACATCGCCATTCCTCGCAGGAACCTCGGAGTCGACGACGCCGTCCTCGCCCGCTTCCTGTTCGACGCCGAGCTCTTCCGTGCGCGTTGAGGAGGAAGAAGAGGACTGCGTACCTCTTCGCCAGCGCAATGGGCCGGCCCAGCACGGTGCTGCCTGGCCCAGCTCCAGATCTGGCCCGTGTTCTTTTTTTTTAAGTAAATCAATTTCCTGTTTTAGTTTCCTGTTAAGATTTCAGTGTAGTTTTAAATCTATTATGGTGGATCTATGTGTGCACTAATTTTGGTATAATATCTGTAGTGTTCCTATGAGTTTTCTTAAACATGCAGAGCTGGTGGCTTGCCAAATTATATTTTTAATTATTGTCTATACTAAAACTTGTAAAAAGTATCTTTTCCACTAATTATTAAATATCTAGAGTTTTATAGATCCAAAAATTGCAAACTAAAATTCTCTGGATAGGTTGAGATGCTACCTTTCCAGATCTGTTGGCCTTGTATGTAGAGGAAGTCTAAAACAGAAGTTTTATTCATTCTTAAAAACACACCAGTAGCACTTTGGTGATTTTTGTAGGTTTTTGTGAGATGAATTTTGGAGTAAATCCAATTGGCATGTCTTCTATATGTATAGGAGAACATATCCCTAAATTGGTTTGAATTTAGGAGTCATTGATTGACTGTGGTGCTAATTATAAGTTTTAGGCATTTTCTGCCTATTTTTATTAGGACTTTACTAGTTGTTGTGTTATAACTTTATTATTACAAATGTGTTTCCTAGCATGTGTGTGGTGGTAATACACTGTTATGACATTGTTTCCTTGTTTTACTAGCATGTTAGGGGAACTACTTGTTAGTCATGTAATTGTTAGGGTTTTATTCCCTATATAGTCTTTTCCTAGTAATTAGGAATTGCTATGATAGTTTGTTTTGATGTTAGATTAATTGTGTGTGATTAATATGAATGCCTTGCTGGTCAAGGATTGTTGTGGTACTATTGCTTGCATGTTATTATTGTTTAGCAGGTTATAATATGTTAGTACTGTTAGTGGAATTTGTTAGGCAAATTGGTATGGGTAATATGTTTGCATGGTTTGATGAACTTGATGGTCTTGAGTTGAGTACTAGCTTAAATATCTTGTTAATGTCTCCACCTTAACTTGGTGAGATGTTTTGAATTACCAAGATTAATTGGTAGTTTAACTTTTGTCTGAAGTATTTCCTGATTAAAGAAAAGTGATTGTTAATTACCTCTATTTGAGGATGTCTTTGTGCCCTCTTGTTTTGGCATGTGTATGGTGATATACTCCCGATTAGTATAATGCCCTTGTAAATGTAGATCTTAGTTGTTGCTTGAATGTTTAGTTTGATGCTTGTGGTGTGATTACTTGTTTGTATACCACTTGTGGATTGGTTTGCTTATTGCGTGTTGTTTTATTTTCATGTTGCGACGCTAGAGATAAACGCTACCGGGGTGGTATTTGGAAAGGATTTATCGGAGAAGGATGAGAGTTTATTTCTTTGATCAATGAGGAGAAGTCCAGGAACGTCCTGCTGAAATCAGGCAAGCTATCCTCTGAGCTTGCATTTTTATACATCTATTTTGGTTCACATGTTTTACTTATAAAGAGCATAAGTGATTTATGTGGTGTTTGCCACTAAAGCTATGAGTTTGAAAATCCCTTTTGTTTTCAAAATACAAGTATATTATTTTGACACTCTATATGGAGATATTAGATGGAAATTATTTTTTTCAAACTATAGGATAGGAAAATTATTGTTTACTCAAAACTCCTTTGAAAATACTTGTGTGTGGTTGTGGAATACCGAGATGTCGGTGTGGAAATGGAGAAATGGTGAATGGAGATGTTTATGAAAAATGCACATTGTGTCTTTGTACTATGACGACCAGCCAATAACCTGTGCGACCACATTTACCCACATATGGGAAAAGGGCGTAGTCATATAGTTTGCTCATATTAGTACTGGATGCCTCAACAACGAGGATGACCTCGTTCCATGAGGGGATGGTTTGGTGACCTGCCCCTGACCTGGGTCCTCTTAAGAGAAGTCTACCGGAGGCCGGTATGAGTGTATTGGAGAAAGAGGATTGAAGACGCCACCTTTGGGTCGCCGGGCAGAACTACGAAGTCCTCACACTTAGTTTCCGATGGGCTGGATTTAAGTGTCGATGGAACCGGTTTCGTAGCGGTAGGATCCTATACTAGCATGAGCAAAGGACAGGCTACGGTCGGTGACTCAACTTCGCATACACCTTGTATGGCGGGACGTGGCTGACACGATGAGTTACCGGATGGGTGTGGGAAAAGCGTGCTACCTCTGCAGAGGGTAATAAAACTATTCGAATAGCCGAGTCCTCGGATATGGACAGTTGGGAGGCTGTCCTCTGACCATGTGCAAGTTTTGGAAATGTTTTGAGATTTGAAAATAAAATGGAGATGTGTTGTATCTGCAACTCTACCGACGGGCTGGTATGAGGTTGCTGGAGAAGGATTGACCCTGAGGGGCTATGATCGAGAAGTGCAAAGTTTTGTGTCCTGAAAGTGGGAAATGTTTTATGCAACTATACCAAAGGGTTGGTATAAGGTTGTTGGAAAAATGATTTGACCAGGAATGGTTTTGGTCGGAAAAGGAGGAGTTTGGAGAAATAAACAAATGGTGATTTTCCGGGAAAATGTTTGTAAAAGAGACTTCTTACCTTCTTCAACAAAGATGGATTTTAGGGAAAAAGGTTTTAAAAGAGAATTCTTACAAAGATAGGTTTATGGGAAAAAGTTCTAAAAACCTTCTTTTTTTCTTTTCAACAAAGATATAGAGGTGTCTTCTCAAAATAAAGGGTTTTGTTATACTAAAAATGATGCTATTGCATGCTCATGTCGGGGGTAGTTTTGCGAGTACGTAAATGTACTCATGGCTGTGTCCCTGGATATTCCCATGTCCAGAGTTCAAGAAGAAGTACGCTGAAGACCGAGAGATCGACGACGTCAATGCGAGCTAGGGCGCTTCCCAGTCAGCTGCCTGTGGGGTTATGGCTAATGACTTGGGCTCCACGCTGTTTGATGATTTCCGCTGCAAGTATCTGTTGAAGTTATGACTTCAATCAAGTAAGTAAATTTTATTCGGTATTTATGGATGTTCTTTTGATACCAGTTTGATTGTGCTCAGCGACAGACTGATCATGGGATCGCTGATGTTGTAGGCACAAGGGTATTTCGGACAGCTAGTCCGGGGTCCCCACAGACTTGGTATCAGAGCCATCCTGACTGTAACAGACCTTAGTTAGCATGGACGTTAGTTAGGAAAGAAATATTTGATTAAAAATCTTTTAATACCAAAAATATATTTTTCCAAGGAAGTCCAAAAATAACTTCCACTCTTCGTATCTTCTCAAATATTTCTGAGTCTCATCCCTCTATTTTAAGATTTTCCAAGGATTTCTCTACTCTCTCTTACCCGTTCAAAATACTTGACGATGAACCCAACTGAGACCTGATTAGCTAGCACCTACAAGAAAAAGCTTCCATCTCAAATATTCTGGCCGAAGACTAAGGCGATAAAATGAAGACTTCAGCAGCCCTGTTTCACCAAGGCCCATACGAGAGAATTATTTTGGAAAGAAAAATATTACGACCTAAAATTACTTGTATCTAAGGAAGCCTAAGTGTAGCTTCCACTCTTTTCACCTTCTCGAATTATTCTAAACCTTATCTCTTGTCTAAAGGTTTATCAAAAGTTTCCATCTGTTGTCTTACCTCCATTCAAACTTACATACTTGACGACACCCCAAACCAGACCTGGGTACTTAGCAACCCGAAGACTTCAACAGCAAGGCGATTTATATGAGAAGACCGATGATCCGTGCCACCTTCCGAAATCGCAGTAATTTCACCGCCAAAGTTTCCCACTTGGACAAGGTGAAGAAAATCCTCGAGATACAAAGACCCATAGGATCAATATGATAAGCTCGTTTTACTTGAGCAAAACCCATCTTCCACGGTATTAAACGCTTGTTGGTGCTAAAAGTGCCTTGATTGATCTTGCTTGTGTGTTGTTTTCCTAATGTGTTTCACAGAACCCGCCTTGTCGGGAACCCAAAGTAACCACACTGTTGTCTGTTGCTTTAATTTAGACTGTTTGCAAAAACCTTTTTGCCGTGTTGGCCATAGATGTACTTTACCCTTCAGAAAATTTTCTCCTAGTAAGAGAAGCAAGGTATGAAATACTCTCTACCCCAAGACTTTGCGATCTTCTGCAAGACGGATACCTGCCTACATTCGTCGTTTTGTACAACCACCTCAAGCCATCGAGAAAGATGAAGATTCGAGCTCAGAGACCGCAAGAAGGAGGAACTGCGACAAAGAGACTTTGAAGAGAGATTTCTTAAGTTGGCAAGGAAGTAATTAATATACCAGACTATCCTTGAGTATTTGGAAACTCATATGTCAGAATCCATTATCCTTTATCTCTCTAGAAATAGTGTGACATTCCAATGTTCGTGTTATATAGAAGTAGTTTGGTAACAAGCCTCATGAACTTGTTAACAAATCACTTTTGTATGCTCCAACAATTGAGTGTCATATGCAAATAAACGGAACATCAGATAAACCAGTACATCTCAGCCTCTGGAATATGAAAAGTCATTTGGTGACAAGACTAGCTACCTTGTTAACAAATTCTTCTTGTATGACTAAGGCAATTCGATGTCATAAAGGACACCCACGCTCTTACACAACTAACTAATGGAAAGCTTTGCTGGAACTAGTGGATGTCTTCACCGCAGGGTGAGACAAAGGATGTTGGAACTTAAATCAAAAACAATAATAATTTTCTTAAACCAAGAGTATACCTTAGGAGGTACTCAAGTTCCAAGTGAGAAAGTCACATGGAGATTTATAGTGTTTCTCCAAGTACCCCTTTTGAAAAACAACTGGTGCGAAGGTTCCTCACTAACTTTTCCTAGGGACCATTAAGAGGTGCCAGAGACCGACTCAAAACTAGTTGTTAGAAAGGAGGCTGTAGGAAGATATAAGGGTGTTGAATTGAAAGTTGTTAGCCAAAAGTATCTTGACGAGATCAAAATTTGGTGGATGCTGTTGGTAATATCAAAAATTTGGGGTTTATAAAAGGAGTGAAAACTTGGAGTGGATCGATAAATTAAATGGGATTGAACAGATGATATAATTGATTAATACTCTGGGGCTAACCAGTTGTGGTCCCCAACCATTGGTGGTTATCTGGAACTAGGAGACGTGACCCTTGATTCAAGGTTTAGAAATAAAGGTGAAAGTTATTGGATTTTTAGGAATCACTTGCTGATAAAATGATGTTTGGATTGGTTAGAAGCAAGTAAATTAAGAAGAATACTCCGGTGTTGGAATGTTTAGGGTGATTCTTAGGCAAGTGACCCTTGTACTAAATTCTTATGGAATTATAGGGAGTGGTCAAAGATGATTTAGCAGATGAGTAGATCGTTGTATGCAAGAAATAATTGGTGGAGGATAAGTGAATGTTTATCGGATTCTAGGAATCAATATGAGTTGGTCTAGTAGCAAGATATGCTAGGTGACAGTAGTTTTCAGGGCTTGTCACGCTCTGTTTGGATGATTCTTAGAAAGATCTTTTATCTTTGATTAAGAGATCAAGGCCCAAAAGTGTTGAGATAAAATCTGAATTTGGTTAGGAAGTGGGGAAATTCTTGATGGAATGATCACATGACTGCTGGATGCTTTATTTAGCTTTGAAGATATGGTCGTGGGAAAACAACCACCTGAAGGAGTAAGATAAAATGAGATATGCCTATCTGGGATCAATCAAGAAATAATTGGTGGACCACTACGATTTTGTGATAGGATATAATGGGAAGATTTTGCCTTAAAAGTTTTGATGGATATCCGATAGATTGAACTATGATATGATAAAGAGTTATGCCCGAAGAAGATGATGGTGGATTAATAACTTTAGCTTGGGCAAAAGTCACGATTCAGTTAACTATTGATAGTAGTGGCCTTACCAGAATTTTTGGAATGGTATTTTGAATACTTGAGAATTATAGGCCTATGTAAAGTTGGTTGTTTCAGATCTTAGAAATAAAAAGTTGGTGTTCAGAGTATAACACCCAACTCCCTTGAACACTAACTTAAGCCCCTCAACCAGAAAGTTTTCCCGGAAACCCTAACTATTCTGGTGCACTATAACTTACTTGTGAAGACACCTGCAAAGCTTCGTGAAGACCCAGAACCAAAGAAGCCATTCAGGACCAGCCTTTTTCCTGCCAAGCCGAAGGAAGAAAAGCGTGAAGAAGATCTACTAGAAGTCACTAAGAGGAATCAAACGACGGAAGCACCTGTTGTTGGCGACATCAACCACTAAGAACGTCCAGACGCATTTAGAAGTTATAACCCCCTTCTTCTAACTAGAAACCGGAGAGAGTCAAGTGCCCAGACTTGACGCATCCTGAGAACAACGCGTCCCCACCTGCGACCCTTGTAAGGAGACAATACCAGGAAGTGATATCTGCATCAACCCCAAGCACCGAGGAATGACATCCAAGACGAAGATTTTCAAGCTACCCAAGAAGAACAATGCCTCCAAGTCTACTCCAGCTGCAACCTTCAGGATGAACCTTCAAAAACCCCTTTTAAGGGGGGAAGACCTGCAGTAGGTATGCAAGAGCATATTAATAATTAGTTCCTTGCGCTTTAACCTTGCCGAATCTGGAAACAGCCGACCAAGACTATCCATCCGAGTCAATCGTCAAGACAACCCCATCATAAAGGATCTGAACTCAGCACAGAAGTTTATCAACAGAGAAAGCCTCGCAGCATCAATTTATCAAGATCTCACATGGTGACTTTACTAAAGAAGCAACGACCTCAGAAGTATAACCAGCCCAAAACCCGTGCCCTCGTACTCCCCTGTTACCACCGGACAAATCTCGAGGACGAGATTTATTTTTAAGGGGGGAAGAGCTGTCACATCCCAAATTTAGAAACTAAGAAAAACTTAGTTTCACAAGACCCAAATTTCAGAACCAACAAAAACTTTTGAAATATTTCACTGATGATTGTGTTTTACTACCCATTGCTCTGTTTGACCTTGTGTGACTGGTATGTGTGGTTGCTCCTTTTTGTGTATGTGACTTTTTGTCTTGAATGCATCATCCTTGTGATTGTTGTGATCTTGTTGTGTTGTTGCTTGGGTGTAAAAAATTAACCAAGTGTGCTAGGGTAGTAAATTACAAACACACTTGGAAACAAATTTGGAATGTGACTTAAATAAAGCAAAACTCCCAAAATTACTCAACAAATTGAATTAGGATCATAAGTTGGGTGAAATGATCTTAATATATTAATCTATCTACCTCACTCTCTAATTCTCTCAAGAAAATATTTTCTTTATGAAATTAATTCCAGGGATGAGGTACATAGATGACCATCTCATTCTCATACCCCCTTCCTTCTCAAAATTATATAGTATTCACTAAATTTTATTTAAATTATGAAATCCTATTTTATTCTTTTGATTCAATTCAAATGTGTTTGTTTCTGACAAACACAAATACAAAAGCTAATATATTTATCAAGGGAGTTCCAAAAGTTCAAAACAATATTTTCTCAATTGCTTTTGAATTGCAAAAAGAATATCAAATTGATTTTATCCAAAAATGCCATATTTAAAGCCTATGAACAAAAGTTGTTCAAAACATTTTATTTTGTAAAACCAATTTTTGTGGAGCTTCTACTTGACAAGGGGAGCCTACTCAAATTTTTACAATTTTTCTAAAAGGTTTTAGTGCCTCAATAAAATCCTTGAAAAGCTTCTGGTTTTAAAAGAAATAAAGGAAATAAAGAAAAGGACCTAGTTGTGATTAGAAACAGAACTTCAGGGGGTTTTCAGTAAAAGTATCTTCTTCCCTGTAGCTCACCAGTGGAGCTAGGGCGCGAGGCCGCCGTGTCGTCGTCCTGCGCCGCGCCGCCCAGGCCCTCCCCTCCTCTCTGCTGCCGTGTCGATTGGAGCACGACACCGCGCTGCCCTCGACCCCTCTCCTCCGCGGCCGTGCCCCTCCCCTCGCTGTCCCCGCTCGCCCAGGCCGTGCGACCAGAGCACGTCGACGCCGACCGCGGCCGTCCAGGCACGCACGCACCGGACCCCCCCCCCCCACGCCCTACTGCCGCGAAGAAGGATAAGGAGGCCCCCCCAGCGCTCTGCTCTCCCTCACGCCTCACTCGCTCCCCAGCTCCCTCCCTTCCTCTCTTTTCCTCTGCCTTGACCGAACCCTAGCCGCCATGGTCGTCGCTGCCGCCGTCGATGGAGCCCTCCCCTAGCAGATTGAAGGGCACCAGGAGCCCCACCTCGTCGTGCTCTGCATCACCGCCCAAGCAATCGTCGCTTGAAGCTTTGAATCGAGCAGGGCATCCGCGTTTTCATCCGCTCCGGCCACCGCATTGCCGGCAAGCTCGCGAGCGGTACCGTCCTCCTTTCGCCGCCATTCCTGCACCCCCGAGTTCCCCTTCTTCTGCTCTAGCTAATAGACATCGCCATTCCTCGCAGGAACCTCGGAGTCGACGACGCCGTCCTCGCCCGCTTCCTGTTCGACGCCGAGCTCTTCCGTGCGCGTTGAGGAGGAAGAAGAGGACTGCGTACCTCTTCGCCAGCGCAATGGGCCGGCCCAGCACGGTGCTGCCTGGCCCAGCTCCAGATCTGGCCCGTGTTCTTTTTTTTTAAGTAAATCAATTTCCTGTTTTAGTTTCCTGTTAAGATTTCAGTGTAGTTTTAAATCTATTATGGTGGATCTATGTGTGCACTAATTTTGGTATAATATCTGTAGTGTTCCTATGAGTTTTCTTAAACATGCAGAGCTGGTGGCTTGCCAAATTATATTTTTAATTATTGTCTATACTAAAACTTGTAAAAAGTATCTTTTCCACTAATTATTAAATATCTAGAGTTTTATAGATCCAAAAATTGCAAACTAAAATTCTCTGGATAGGTTGAGATGCTACCTTTCCAGATCTGTTGGCCTTGTATGTAGAGGAAGTCTAAAACAGAAGTTTTATTCATTCTTAAAAACACACCAGTAGCACTTTGGTGATTTTTGTAGGTTTTTGTGAGATGAATTTTGGAGTAAATCCAATTGGCATGTCTTCTATATGTATAGGAGAACATATCCCTAAATTGGTTTGAATTTAGGAGTCATTGATTGACTGTGGTGCTAATTATAAGTTTTAGGCATTTTCTGCCTATTTTTATTAGGACTTTACTAGTTGTTGTGTTATAACTTTATTATTACAAATGTGTTTCCTAGCATGTGTGTGGTGGTAATACACTGTTATGACATTGTTTCCTTGTTTTACTAGCATGTTAGGGGAACTACTTGTTAGTCATGTAATTGTTAGGGTTTTATTCCCTATATAGTCTTTTCCTAGTAATTAGGAATTGCTATGATAGTTTGTTTTGATGTTAGATTAATTGTGTGTGATTAATATGAATGCCTTGCTGGTCAAGGATTGTTGTGGTACTATTGCTTGCATGTTATTATTGTTTAGCAGGTTATAATATGTTAGTACTGTTAGTGGAATTTGTTAGGCAAATTGGTATGGGTAATATGTTTGCATGGTTTGATGAACTTGATGGTCTTGAGTTGAGTACTAGCTTAAATATCTTGTTAATGTCTCCACCTTAACTTGGTGAGATGTTTTGAATTACCAAGATTAATTGGTAGTTTAACTTTTGTCTGAAGTATTTCCTGATTAAAGAAAAGTGATTGTTAATTACCTCTATTTGAGGATGTCTTTGTGCCCTCTTGTTTTGGCATGTGTATGGTGATATACTCCCGATTAGTATAATGCCCTTGTAAATGTAGATCTTAGTTGTTGCTTGAATGTTTAGTTTGATGCTTGTGGTGTGATTACTTGTTTGTATACCACTTGTGGATTGGTTTGCTTATTGCGTGTTGTTTTATTTTCATGTTGCGACGCTAGAGATAAACGCTACCGGGGTGGTATTTGGAAAGGATTTATCGGAGAAGGATGAGAGTTTATTTCTTTGATCAATGAGGAGAAGTCCAGGAACGTCCTGCTGAAATCAGGCAAGCTATCCTCTGAGCTTGCATTTTTATACATCTATTTTGGTTCACATGTTTTACTTATAAAGAGCATAAGTGATTTATGTGGTGTTTGCCACTAAAGCTATGAGTTTGAAAATCCCTTTTGTTTTCAAAATACAAGTATATTATTTTGACACTCTATATGGAGATATTAGATGGAAATTATTTTTTTCAAACTATAGGATAGGAAAATATTGTTTACTCAAAACTCCTTTGAAAATACTTGTGTGTGGTTGTGGAATACCGAGATGTCGGTGTGGAAATGGAGAAATGGTGAATGGAGATGTTTATGAAAAATGCACATTGTGTCTTTGTACTATGACGACCAGCCAATAACCTGTGCGACCACATTTACCCACATATGGGAAAAGGGCGTAGTCATATAGTTTGCTCATATTAGTACTGGATGCCTCAACAACGAGGATGACCTCGTTCCATGAGGGGATGGTTTGGTGACCTGCCCCTGACCTGGGTCCTCTTAAGAGAAGTCTACCGGAGGCCGGTATGAGTGTATTGGAGAAAGAGGATTGAAGACGCCACCTTTGGGTCGCCGGGCAGAACTACGAAGTCCTCACACTTAGTTTCCGATGGGCTGGATTTAAGTGTCGATGGAACCGGTTTCGTAGCGGTAGGATCCTATACTAGCATGAGCAAAGGACAGGCTACGGTCGGTGACTCAACTTCGCATACACCTTGTATGGCGGGACGTGGCTGACACGATGAGTTACCGGATGGGTGTGGGAAAAGCGTGCTACCTCTGCAGAGGGTAATAAAACTATTCGAATAGCCGAGTCCTCGGATATGGACAGTTGGGAGGCTGTCCTCTGACCATGTGCAAGTTTTGGAAATGTTTTGAGATTTGAAAATAAAATGGAGATGTGTTGTATCTGCAACTCTACCGACGGGCTGGTATGAGGTTGCTGGAGAAGGATTGACCCTGAGGGGCTATGATCGAGAAGTGCAAAGTTTTGTGTCCTGAAAGTGGGAAATGTTTTATGCAACTATACCAAAGGGTTGGTATAAGGTTGTTGGAAAAATGATTTGACCAGGAATGGTTTTGGTCGGAAAAGGAGGAGTTTGGAGAAATAAACAAATGGTGATTTTCCGGGAAAATGTTTGTAAAAGAGACTTCTTACCTTCTTCAACAAAGATGGATTTTAGGGAAAAAGGTTTTAAAAGAGAATTCTTACAAAGATAGGTTTATGGGAAAAAGTTCTAAAAACCTTCTTTTTTTCTTTTCAACAAAGATATAGAGGTGTCTTCTCAAAATAAAGGGTTTTGTTATACTAAAAATGATGCTATTGCATGCTCATGTCGGGGGTAGTTTTGCGAGTACGTAAATGTACTCATGGCTGTGTCCCTGGATATTCCCATGTCCAGAGTTCAAGAAGAAGTACGCTGAAGACCGAGAGATCGACGACGTCAATGCGAGCTAGGGCGCTTCCCAGTCAGCTGCCTGTGGGGTTATGGCTAATGACTTGGGCTCCACGCTGTTTGATGATTTCCGCTGCAAGTATCTGTTGAAGTTATGACTTCAATCAAGTAAGTAAATTTTATTCGGTATTTATGGATGTTCTTTTGATACCAGTTTGATTGTGCTCAGCGACAGACTGATCATGGGATCGCTGATGTTGTAGGCACAAGGGTATTTCGGACAGCTAGTCCGGGGTCCCCACATTAGTTAGTTAGGTTAGTTAGTTAGTTAGTTAGTTAGTTAGTTAGTTAGTTAGGTTAGTTAGTTAGTTAGTTAGGTTAGTTAGTTAGGAGGTAGAAGTGTAAAGAAAAAATGGTGGAACTAGTAAAGTCGTAAAGTCGTAAACTCGTAAAGTCATAAAGTCATAAACTCGTAAAGTCGTAAAGTCGTAAAGTCGTAAAGTCGTAAACTCGTAAAGTCGTAATGTCGTAAAGTCGTAAACTCGTAAAGTTGTAAACTCGTAACTCGTAAACTTGGTTTCTTATTTATACTCCGTCTCTTATTTAGGAGCTGATATCTATGTTGTACATCTGTTCTTATATATATGTTCTTTTTGTGGTTTTCAGATGTCGTAGTTTACGGGGCTTCTTCTCTAGCTGAGGAGGGCCACCTCGGTGCCCCTGTTCCGTCCCCGACCTTTTGCGGTGATCGACCACGCTTCTAGGGTATACATCTTTCGCCTCTCTTGCTGCATATGTTTATTTTGGTCTAGATCACCAAGTCAGTCGAGTCACGTAACCCGAGTCAGATCCCATCCGAAAGGGTTACAAATTTATAAATATGCAGGATTGTCCATCTTTGCATATTTATAACCGTAACACTTCCGGGTTGTCCTGTTTGACGATGGCCTCTAAGATGGTGACGGACATGCACTACGAGGCTCGCGTGAACTCTGTCCGCAATTGGTACGCCGACAAGAACATTGCGCTGGAAAAGAAGCGTGCTCGGGACATCTTGATGCAGCCATGGCAGTACCTGCAGGTAGCGTCATTTCTATATTATCGATTTTTTTGACCGCCATGTAATATCATTAATATGTGTGTTCTGTGCACGTAGGTGTCTCCTCCGTACGTCGGTAACAACAAGGAGTGCCACCTCGCGATGGTAGCGTGGTGGACTAGCCCGGAGTATCTCAAGATACACGCGGAGGGAAAGGCAAAGCGGGCGGAGAACAAGGGTGGAACACACCGCCAAGGCAACCTCAGCCTCTCCCAATGCATACAAAATGAGGTGAGCAAATGCATTCTTTAATCCACCTACGTTCGTGCTCTCTTTTGCAATATCGTCTCCTTTTCACCTATGTTCGTGCCCTCTTTGCAGAAATTGAAGACCGGCGTAGACCCCTCGCCCTTCGCCGTTTGGGCAAAGATGCGTACCAGGGATGCGCCGGATCCTGAGACAGGGTCGATGTGGATCAACTAGAGCGCCGAGCTCCGGAGCAAGGGGTACACAGAGAAGTTCAAGGAGTGCAACGGTGAGGAAGCTGACCCTCTCACCAGTCCACTTGACGTCGAGGCTGTCGTGCTTGCGGGGCAAGGCGCGGCGAATGGCCGCTTGTGGACAGGTGACGGTTCCATCGACCCTCGCACCGTCCCGTCTCTACGCCAGGTCCGCCGTGGGAGGGCGCCTGGTGCGCCTGCTGTGGAGACCCGCCCACGAGTTTCGAGTCTAGCTGTCGACGAGCTCCGGCAGAAGCAGGTGCTCTATGAGCAGCAGCTGGAGCAGCAGCATGAGCAGATCCGACAGCAGCAGGAGCAGATGCGGCAGCAGTAGGAGCAGCATCAGGAGTATTGCAGGCAGCAGCAGGAGCATCATAGGCAGATGATGGAGTGGATGTTTGGCACGATGCAGCGCATTGCTCCTGGGGACGGGGCTGTTGCCATGGGAATGTTCCCTCCACCGCCTCCACCGACGTTCCCATGGGTATGTTCTCAAACTTGTCATTCTATCCATCTTATTGTTGTAACTAAATTACTTGTGTAATGCGAGACTTTTTTCATGTTGTAGGTGAATCCAGGATCGGCGGGTGGATCTCACTCGATGGCGCCGCCGCTTGGTGGCCAGGACAATCCGGAGGGGCAGCCCCGTATCTCCAACCCTAGCATTGTCCGGAGGCTCCCGTGGGTATGATCGCATGACTTGTCAAAATGCCATTGCCACTTTAGTTAGCCATGCCATTGCCACTTTAGTTGAACTTGTCAAAATTTAGTTAGTTGAACTTGTCAAATTATACCCATTGGTTGAACTTCGCAAATTTTAGCTAGTTTCTTTTAATGCCATGACTATGTCATTTCCACCTAGTTGTCGAACTCATCATTTTTTTTGCAAACGTATAGGACGATCCTCCTCAATGATGTTGAGGACCTACTCCGCTGCCGGAAGGCCAGTAGAGGTTAGCTACCATTTCAACTTGCTACCACTCTAGTTCGAAAACTTACTTCATGTCTCACTTAGATCGACATAGCCAATCAATGAATCTCCAATGGTCACTTGTGTCTTTTGGTTTACCACATAGATCAACTTGTGTCTTATTGTTTACTACATCTAACTTAGATCATGTCTTTTGGTTTACTACATCTAAACTTGTGCATATTCTTGAATTTGCCATTTCCACTTAGTTGAACTATGCTTATGCCATTGACACTTAGGTATTTTAGTTGTCAAACTTGTCATTTCCACTTTGCTAGTTTAATGATGCACATGACATTGACACTTAGCTACTTTAGTGGTCAAACTCATGATTTTTGTATGAACTTGTAGGAGGATCAACAATGACGTCCATCTTCGCCATCCGTCCATCGTCGCGGAGTTCATGTGGATGCTATTGTGAATGATGCCTATGTGGTGTTTGAGACTATGTTTGTGCTATGTTGAGTTCATGTTTGTGGAGTTCATGTTGATTTTACTCTAATGTTTGTGGAGGTTGAACTTTGCTGAGTTCCGATGTTGATTTTAGTCTTATGGAGGAGTTTGATCTTGTTTATATATGTTATGGACCACTATTTAGTTCATATTTGTGTCAGAATTATCATCTGTGATTTATCTGTAAAATGCAGGGATTTTTGCAAAAACAGCAAAAATCTGGGCCATATGGTCACTTTGCCGTGCAAACGCACACGACAAAGGCCTGTGCCGTGCGTTTGCACACGGCAAAGGCCACACGTGGCGAGCACCTGTGCAACCTGGCATTTGAGTGAGACCATATGGTCTCTTTGCCGTGCGTCTGGGCAAAGGTGCACACGGCAAAGATGGAGACCTGGGTCTGGGCAATGGAGCCTTTGCCGTGTGCTGTGATGCAGAGTGCACGGCAAAGACGGAATGTGTGCCATGAGCCCTGGCGCAAAGCACACGGCGAAGAAGGCGTGTGCGTCGTGCGTTGCAGCGCAGGGTGCACGGCAAAGTCTCAAGGTTTGCCGTGCTGGTTCGGAGAGAGCGCACGGCAAAGAAGGGAATGGTCGCCGTGCGGCCTCTACTTCAGGCACACGGCAAAACTCTGGCGCACGGCAAAGAATTGGGTTGGTCGTTGACCATCTCTCGCAAATTTTGGGTACACGGCAAACCGTCGGTACACGGCAAAAAATCTTTGCCGTGCTGTTTGCAAGAGGCGCACGGCAAACGCTCGTTGCCGTCGCGTATTAGGCTGTGTGGAGTTTGTCGTGCAGTTCGGCACGGCAAAGCCTTTGCCGTGTTCCGACACTCCTTTGCCGTGTGATTTTCCCGCACGCCAAATAACTCATTTCCGGTAGTGCATTAACTATTTCTATATATGGATCATATTAATTTCTATGTTTGGGAAGAAATTAATAATCCAATGGTATGAAATACGGAGTAACAAATCTAAATGTATTTGGAAGGAACAACTAATTGTCCACAAAATATTAATTGTACTTCATAATGTATTGTCACCGATGATACCCATCTGTAGTAGTCTTGTACGATCGTGTGATCACAACATGAATAAGTTTCAGGGAACTTCATCATCGTCTTCATCCTTATCTGTTGGTCCGAGTCCCCACCAAACAAATAAACACTCTTCCGAATCAGAATTATGAGGTGGTCGACCATCATTTGACAACGGTTTATGAGCTAAATCATTTTAAATCGATTTTGTCACTAATGTTGATGACATAAGTAGTGAGGTGGTAGACTTCCTCTATGCATGCACCTCTTTCCGTCCGAAACAATCGTAATGCAAGATAATAGTGAGCGTGATTTGATATTGTTAGATTTTCCGTACAAGTAATATCAATTAATTATGTAATGTAGCACTTGTACTTATTATTCCCATGCATGCATACGTCCTCTACCGCCCAGCTCTTTTCATTAGACTAGCACAATGCCCGTGCGTTGCAACGGCAAAAACTATAGACGGCCCGATCATAATCAATCTTACTTTGTTACTTGTTGCTTCCGACTCATCTTGTGATTAAGTTAGACATGGTAAATACACCTCTTATCGCCCCAGCGTCACCAGGCAGGCGACCACCCTCACTCCCCCAAAATCCTCGTCAAGCGTGGCACCTCGAGGAGGCGCACCTCCTGCCGGAGACCAAGCAATTGCCCATCGAGAAGATTATGGCTGCCCTTCCAATCCTGCTGGAGACCAAGTAGGTGTACATCGAGGAGATATGGATGCTCTTTGACAAACATTAGTATCCTCGTTTTGCTGACTGTCAAACTATTTCGCCGAGCTATATGTCGTTCACGTCTTGCTTGATTCTGAAATATTTACAATCGGTTGCAGTTGATATATTCTGGAATAGTAGTTAAACATGCAATACTCAGATTGTTGACGGTGGCAATGTCGAGCATGCGTGGAACACCAACATTTATGCTTTAGACGGGAACTTACAACTGAGCTATAAAATAGTATAACTTGTTTTTTAAAGCGCTTCAACTTGCCTAGTTTTTGTTCTGTCAGGTTAATTGACGTGGACGACGTCTGTGCTAGCACACCCAGGAAACGACACGCATGAAAAAGATTAAAATAACACATAAAAAACTATCTTTATTGATAGCTTTACTTTGGGTTAAATTTATTGAAAATTTATCACGCAAACATTTGGTTTCCGCCCTCTTCTCCAATCAACCACTTGGTTAGATCATTATTTCAACACTTTTAAAGATAACAAAATTTACATATTATACTGTGTATCAGACGGGAGCCAAAATGGTAAAATTACACAGCTGTGAACAAACATGAATAATAAATTACCTTCTCCCAGGTTGCTAATTCAGCGCAGCAATATAGTGCTCAGGAATCAAGCTGGGTAAAAATTTGGTGTGCTAGCTGAAGATTTGCTGTGTACTTTTATACATGCTCGAGCTCTATATTCAACGAAAGGCAGGACGAAGCAGGCCCGATTTTATTCCTGAGCTCGTCACAACCATTGCTGCTTGTCGCTGAGAGCTCTGCTCTGCAGATAGCTGATCCCTGCTCCGATGACGCTGCTCGCCGCTCTGTAGTAGCCTCCTCCCAGATCTATGTAGCGACTGCAGCCACAGAACTTGAGCCGTCGGTAATGACCATCCACAGTGGGACACGGAAGAGGCAAATCGGAGAAAAAATTAACTGAACAAGCAAATCGGCTCCTCAAGCTTCGGCCTAGAGCAGTCTGGTCGGCGGACCCGTGAAGTCGTCCTGAAACAGTAGCCTGAAACGCACCGGCGACCAGGTGAGATCGAGGCCAGTGAAGTCGTACCACCCCGTCACCACCATCACACGCGACACAAGCCTTCCTAAAGGTCGGAAACCCGGCGTCCATGGAATCCGCTGGCGCCAAGGAAGTCGTGTTTCGTGGGTCTTCCTCCCTTCGTGACCCAGACGAGCGAGTTGTGCACATGGACACGCAGAACAATGATGCAGGCAGCAAGGATGGAGTCCAGAATCACAGCGAGGTCGGTCAGCATCTGGCTTGCCCTTGAGGATGTTCATGAGCTTGCCGATGCCCTTCTCCATGAACTTCCATCCGTCCACCCGATGATCGCCTTCCCGTCCTGGCCTAGCGGAAGGGAGTGGCCAGAGTCCGACACCTCCCCACGGGACCACATCCGGCCGCCGTCCCCGCGTCCAGGTCCCTGCACCACATCTTGACGCCGTCCTGTTTCATCACCCGGCCTGATGTTCCCCTCTGAAGGATCTACCTGATGTTCCCTTGTGAAGAGTTCTCACCGGCTCTACGCGCCGCGGCCGCAACCAGGAGGAAGCTGGATTCGCAAACCGTAGAGGAGAAGGTTTTTTTTTGTTTCGAACGTCGCCGCGTGGGTTTGGGAGACGGGGATAGGTCACGTTTCACGCGTTTTAAATAGGCCGGTCAGGGACGAGTCCTTTACGATAGAGGAACGAACAAGGTGTCCAGAACTTGTTAGGATAGAGGGACGTACGAAACGAAAAAGTTGAACGGACCAAAACGGACGAACAAGAAGCCTTGCTTCTTTTATTATTGGGTAAAGATTATCCGCCCCGCCTCTCAAAACAATAACATAGCGATAAGCTTATTGTAGGGCACTCACATGAATCACGGCGTTTCCCGCTTGGCGTTGATCTCTTAGTAGAATAACGAAATTAGTTTTCGCTTCTAGTTCACCGCCGCGACTTCCGAGTTGTGGCGTCCCCATGCAGGAAGGCATATCCTCGCCGATGGAGCCATTCGGCCATTCGTTCGGATCACATCAAGGAAAGAACAAATTCTACTATATATAAAAGACGGTGGAATCGCAGCCTCCTCCATCCTTCCACGTCGCGGGCGATTCACAGCCGTCCGATCTGCGAAATGGACGGCTGAGATGCGCCCACGTCGCCCCATCGCCGCGAAACACTGTACATCCGATTATCTACCAATCACGTTGCGCCACGCGTCCCGGTCACCAGCCGGTCGCCCCGGCTCCAGCCGGGCGCCCAACCGGTCGCCGCGTCGTTTTGCAAAAAAACCCTCCCGCTTTACGATATTCGCATAAATTCGACGGTTCCCTCTGCGGGTAGGACTGGGTTGCAAATTTTAACAAACGCAGGGACCTACGTGTAAAAATGACAGAACAACCCTATCCTCTCCATCCTCTCCCGCGACGGCCGTGGTCGTCGGCGCCGCCGACGCGGCGCGCCGCCGTTTCCCGCTGCTTTTCTCAGATCGATGCCCACGGAGAGGTGCGCCGCACCGTCCTCTACCTCCTCCACGTCGAGGCGCGTCGAACGCATTGAGCCGCGCGGCCCAGAACGCACTGCAGCGGTCGCGCCGTCGCCGGCGGATCCGCGGCCAGATCCTCGCCCGCCATTGCTGACGTCAGTACGACGTCAGCGTGGGCCCGCCCTGTCAGCGACTGTTTAATTTCGGAAAATATTTAGGAAATTAAAAAATCCTGACAGGTGGGGCCGGCTTATTATATAAAATCCAGAAAAATCATTAAATTTGCAAAAACAATATTTTTTCACTGGTTTATCAGAAAAATATGAATTATATATCAAAATGTTCAGAAAAATAGATCTAATTTGTTTGTGTTAAAATCCATACATTTTGTAACATTCCAATTTGAAAAATATTTGGAAACAACCTAAAACTATTTTGTATTTATAAATTTAAATTAATCAACTTATTTTCGCTGGTTCGTCAGGAAAATATGAAACAAAAATATAAACATGAAAAAAATTATTAGTGCGGAAATGTTTTATAAATATTTGAACAATAACTACAACAGTATTTCGAACCTACAGATACGGAAAAACAATACTTCAAAATACGATCAAAATTCAATTTTGCATATACTAAAATCGTGTATTCCTACAAAATTCAAATATTTAACAAACTAAAAAAACGAATTCACATACAAATAAGTTACCAATTTTAACAAATTCAGAAAACTAAATAGTTTACACATGTATTTTTTTAAAAAAATCAACGGTTTCAGATCTGAATAACTTTTGAATATGGACATTTCAAAAATTTGAACAACTTCACAACCTAGACAAATTTTGAATTTCAACAATTTTACTATCGAACAATTCAAAATTTTAGCCCACGGGCGCGGCAAAGTGGCGAAAACTAAAAAAATAAAAAACATTGCAACAAAAATGTTGACATTTTTCAAAAATAACTGTAAACAATTCTAAAATATAATTTTGCAATGATTCTAAATAATGCAAACTACAATTTGAAAATGCCCCAATTTTTTTGTGTGGAAAAATAGACCCAAAAAAAAATTATTCCAAACTAAAAAAATAGAAAACAATCCAACAAAAATGTGGACATTTTTTTTTGAATAATTGTAAGTAGTTCTAAGTATGATTTTGCAATAATTCAAAACAATGCAAACTAATAATTTCAAAAATACTCCCTTTTTTTTGGAAAATAATCCAACCTATCCATATGATTTTAAAGTAATTCTAAATAATGAAACCATCAATTTTAAACATGTTCATACAAAAAAATGACAAATATATCAACCGGATCACATAAAATTACATATGCACGACCAAAATTTAAATTTCAAATTTCCATATCGTTTCTAATTTAAATTCCAAACTTCCATATCGTTTCTAAATGAATTTCAACACTTTTACGATTGAAAAAATTCAATAATTTTGCCCACGGGTGCGGCAAAGGCCGCGCTTAATCCCCTAGTACAAAATATACAAAACCTGCTTCGTCCGTAGGTTGCCATCGTCATATAGCTGTGCGCGTCTCCAAGATAACTCGACGTTGTTAACTTCATGACGAATGGTAGATCCGATTGTTCTTGTTTTCATCGAATCGAAGAAGGCGATGTATATTTCGCCTCTCGTACATATCTATTTTAGCATATGCCGGCCCCACGTACGTGGGACCCCTGTCTCCTACGTAGCATATCAACTGTAACATACTCCCTCCATTCCAAATTACTTGTCATCCATTTGCCAAAAAGTGGATGTATCTAGTCATGTTACAAGTATAGATACATCCACTTTTAGGTAAATGAATCACAAGTAATTTGGAACGGAGAGAGTAGTATACGTCCTTCCGTTGCGATTTCTATTAAGTAGCTTAGGACGCACTTCCGTTGCGTGGGTTGGATTATAAAACACGAAGTCAGCGGCGGAGTTAACTGCGGCGGCGTGAGAGAACGTGTTCGTGCGCTGTGACGACGACGATCCACCCGTGCCGTGCGTGCGTCTAAGATGGTAAGATGGGCTGATGCCTAGAACACGAACACTCTGTATAATGGTCAATTCCGCCACGGCAGTTAGCTGGCGTAGAAGATCTCCGGCGCTCACGTTTCTGCATGCCTTGCCGCGGCCGCAACGACGCCGCGCTTTGAACAGGGGAAACTAGGCACGTCGCCGGGCGGCCGCGTGGGATCGGACCGGCTGCTAGGCTGGCGTAGCTAGTGCGGCTGAGGGTGACGGCTCCTCGTGACTTGGTAAAGCAGGTTTTGCTTTCCGAACCGGCCGCCGTGGGGCTCGTGATTAATTTTCGGCTTGACGGCGATAGCCGTGTCCGGTGGCGGGAGCACGGGGCAATCCTCCGGGATGCGTCGATCGCTGCCGACCAGCTGTGGAAGGGGACGGGTGGTTTTCGTCCGGGCCGCGTTGCACCGGCGGAAGTCCTGACAGCAAGTCGCCGGTAATTGGTACGGTAGGGGCGGTCATTAGACGGCCGGGCCGCCAACGCCGGCGGTCGTACGCGGCGCGGCCAAGCTGGACCCGTAAATTGGTTGCTTCCGAGGAAACATTCAGCGCCGTCGATCGGGTCGGCCGTCGGCACGAGCCCCTTTTTTCCGATTTTGACCCAACTTTCTTCTGGAGAAGAGGAACAAAAATACGATAAAGAAATTTACTACTGAAACCTGATGCTGCGAGCCAGATGCATGAAGACCCGGTCGCCGCACGTATCTGACCGTACCATGTCCCGTCGTTATCCCGTTTTGGTCCGAAGAAGCTAGCACGCACGCAAGAACTTCCTGCTCTGATCTTCAGTCTTGGTCGTCTACTCTCGCTCTCGTTCTGATTTGGTTCGTCCAGATGCTGGGTCACTGGGTTTAGTTTTCCGTTCCTATAAATGCTACTGTGTTAAATCAGGCTGCTGTTTAGCTTTGCATCACTGAATTTAAGCCGCGATTAAAGGTTTGAACCCAGGCTTCCTGTACCTCAATAGCCACGCCTCGCGCGTCAACCTTCCACGGAGCACGGAGCGAGGACGTGGGGTGAGAGCTTATCTTTCTCCCGCTGATCCCTCATCTCTATCACAAGCCGCACGTTTGCTTGGTTGAAGAATTGTCAAGCCCTACCACACAAAAAAAGGGTACAAACAGTTCGATAACCTGCAGAGATAAGGTTTCATATACATGTAGCTACAATGTAGGTGTGGCTACTCTACTGTACACCAGTCAGCCGCCTGAATTTGTAATCTATCGGCTCGGATATGCTTCTCTTATTGGCGTGGGTATTTGTTTGGATCGGTTTCTTTAGCATATCGATCATCTCAGATAAGCTAGTAAAACTACGTCTTCTGAGGGATCACCTTATCTAGGACTTCATCCTAGGACAGAACTCAGTCAGCCATTTGCTGCAATCAAGCGCGGAATCGGAATCTCGAAGAACGATAATAAAGCGAAGAAGAAACGGCGCCCTGATGAAGATGATAAGTAGGAGGTGGTGGATTGACTATTTGTTTATCCACCTCAATAGTTCAGCAGTACAGGTTTCAAAATGATTGGAACTCGCACCCATTCACGTTGGTGCTCTTTGATGGAGGTTCGGTTGGTGCTGCTGAGTGCTATAGCTGATAGCGGGTATATACACATCTTTGTCAGTGACCTTGTTAGTGCACATTGCCGACCACATTGTTATTATTTGTGTACCATGTAGTACTTCCAATGGACTGCAACCATTGATGAAGAATCTGTTGCAGGGAAGGAACTTTTATCAGAATGGACAAAGGCAAAGTGCTACGAAGTATCTATCAACACTCACAGTGTTCAGAGCGAAAGTATTTGTCGAACACCAAAACATGTCCGAGTACTAGCTGAACATTAATAATCCTACCGGTGCAGGTTTGATTGCACAATTAGGATACACTAAACCGAAGAACTAGATAAATGGGTGTCTCCCTTCTAATAGGTACAGAACTAAACATCTTAGCTGATGGTTTGATGTTGCAATAGGCGAGACATCATTAATAAAAATATATCCCACAGCAGATGAACTCGAAGTCTTGTCGATATGTAATTTTGCTTCCCACTTCCCCAGGTGATCTAGAAGGCAGATCACAAACACAAGTAAATTGAGTAGTAGTAATTGCTTTGCTTAGTTCATTGTTGAATTTATTATATTTTGACTTTGCTACAAACGTACTCGATGCAGAACCAAATCGTGACGACTTATCCATTGTGTGTTTCACGAGCTGACATATTACATACTACCGGATTCAGTAAATAAGTATCTGCAAGCCAAAAGGTCCTTCTGCTATACACCACATACGGTGTACATTATGCTACCACTTCAAGCATTACTGTTCGGATTAACATCCATTTAGTGCTGAAACTTTAGATGGATATATGTCTGTTGGAGAATTCTATAATCTAGAGATAAAAAGTGTAATGAAGGGCATGCCATAACTTTAGCCCAACAATAAACCTGCGGAACAGATCTGCAAGAACTTGAACGTCACCGGCCCAGCCCATATCATGTTACCCCTACCTCTTCTTGTCTAGCGGGCTACAACTCTGCAAACTACAGAAACGGCACGACATCCATGATATTTTTTATAGAAGGTTCCTGCCATTCCATTACCAATAACCAATACTGCCAATAACATAATCGACTTACGTTGAAAAATATATTGATTTAGTTTCATGAGAAAACCAGACCAAATTTTTTTAGCAAAGCCTAGTTAAGTGAAAGAAATAATCCCGCAAAAAAGTTAGAAGAAAATAAGACAAAAATCATGATTCACTAGTCACATCACCAACTGAAACATGACCCCCCACTGAACACACCAACAAAGAGCATTACAATCATGAACCGTCCATTTCCTAACGTAGAAAAAGAAGCCAAAACATGATGGACGTGAACCAGGGCCAATTCAGCTTTGAGGAAGACGATTAGCCGCATCACCTCATACATGTGTCGCTCACTACCAAAAATCCAGCGATCCACGACGTTTCTGCCGCGACGTTCCAATACCGTCGCGTGTTTCCGTCGAGGACGACCGGAAAGTCTATATTGCTCTCGACGTTTTGGTTTTCCCATTAATGGGCCGGCTGCGCGCGACGTTTCGTATATTTTACGTCGTGGATTATCGTCCCCCGGCCCATTAGCCCAGCTTGAACACATATTCCTTCGACGAAACGCAGATTTTCGTCGCGCCGCCACATCCTGTGCAGTTTGACTCGTTTGACCTGCAAGGACCGCGCGCCCCACCTTGGTGCCATGTGCACCGTTATGAAATCACCAGGGATAAAAAATGTATGTGCGCTTAAAAGATGGCCATGTGGATTTCTTGGAGCGACCGTAATCAAGGCCGGAATGCAGTGTAAAGAAAAGATGGTAAGATTATAGATGTCTAGCAGTTGAGTAATGGAATATTAGCAATTAACGAAAGATAAATGGGTAATAGTAGCAATGAACGAAAGATCACACATACATACCAAAAAAAACATCCGGGAAAAAACGACATGATCCTGCTCGAAACACGCCGTGGTGGTCACGGAGAACCGCTCCACCGCCTCCGCAGCCCTGTCCCTGACGAGACGCACCGTCAGCGTTAACCTTCATCCATCCTTCACTCGGAGGACTCCACTGCTCGACCGGCAAAGTTACAGCAGCGACAGGCGTTGTGGATTTCAGGTCCATCCACTCAGCCACCAACGCAAGCACCCTTCTTGCTGTAATCTGGGGATCTTCAGTTCTTTCCGTATCCCTAGCGTCATTTCTTGCTAGCCATAGGTGGTAAATCGTCGTCAGGCCAAAAGAGAGCTCTCTCTCGTTCAGACTGCCCATCCAGTCCAACAGCCAGTTGGATAGATCATTGTGACCTCTCACTTCCCAAGGTGGAGCTTGCAGCTAGTTTGTTCTCTGACAATTTCCCTAGTTCTGGACGCATGGGGGCACTCCCAGAATCTATGCACCAGTGTCTCATCTCTGTTGCAAACAATACATCTCACACCCAGTTTAATCTTCCTTCTTTGCAGTGTTCCGAACCCACAGCGAGCCCATTCTTTGCCAAGCGCCAAACATGAACTTTCACCTTATTCGGGACCTCTGCCGCCCACAAAGAAAGCCATCCTTTATGATCATCATACCTATTTAGTTTTGGAGATAAAGCTCGCCGGCTAGGTGCGACGTTGCCTCGCTTGTTCCAGGTAGTTAGAATCTACGGACTGTTATCGAGATAAATAACCGGCCGCCCGGAGTAGTTAGGATTTAACCTTATCATGTTCCTTTAAATACAGACATCCACATGCACGCAACACCTCAGGAACGCCGGCCGCCTCCATACCGAGCAAGCCACCCTGTTCCCCAGCTTCTACATGAAGATGCAGGCGCTTCTCTCCGCCGTCTGGGGTATCGGGCTCCTCCTTGCTCTGAATGGTGCGTGTCCAAGCCAGATTGTTTGCATAAATCTTTTGTTGCCGCTTACACTTGCCTTTCATCACTTGGTTCATCATAATTCATTGTTTTCAATGTATGTGTGCCGGCCACCTCTAGGTGCGCGCATGGGGTCTGCTAGTGCTCGGCAGAAGTGGCACGCGCAAAGGATGTTCGTGTTCGGGGATTCGTTCGTCGACACTGGGAACCTCCCGCGAACAGACCCTGGTTTTGATATGTCACGGCAATGGTACTATCCATACGGCATCTCATACAAATACCCAACAGGCCGATTCTCCGACTTTATGGTGCAATCTGATCTCATCGGTATGGATATATAATCTCGGTCCTATATAGCATCTGCCTTTAGATACACATAATTAGGTAATGTATAGAGAGCAGTTGTGCGTCTATGTAGCATCAGCTGCTTTAGAGATCCTATGTAGATGTAGCCGATCCTATTTTTGATGCGCCTTGCATGTGATTGCAGCGAACATGCTGGGCCTTCCCCGATCGCCACCACCTTTCCGAGCCAAAGGAATTAAGTACTGTGACCCGTCCGGCTTGAACTTCGCCTATGGTGACGCCGGCGTCCACCGCTTCGATGAGTTCCAGTGGACGACCGTTCGTGAGCAGGTCGACGTCTTCGAGAGGATGATCGACAGTGGAACCATCTCAAAAGACCACGTTACCCACTCCATCGCGCTCCTCGCCGTTTCCGGCCATGACTACAAGCAGGGCTTCCGCAACGTACGTGAGCAGTAGAGAGCTACTCTAGTAGAGTTCCGATCTGGCCGTAACTGACACTTGTTTCTTATTTTCAGAACAACGCTTTTATCGGGAACGTGACGGACGAGATTGCTTCCAACGTGGAGCGGCTGCTAAACCTTGGGGTCATGAGGGTCCTGGTGAACAATCTGCACCCACTCGGCTGCACGCCGTCGCGGACCAGGCCGAACAACTACGATGCGTGTGACAACGGTGGCAACAAGGAGGCCTCGGTGCACAACGCAAACCTGGAACAGAAACTGGGTAGGAAGAAGGGTGTCTTGATAGTCGACCTGAGCACCGCTTTCGGCAACATCATCGGCCACGTCAAGAAGGGCCATGGCACCGGTACGCACCTGCATGCATGTTCCTATGAGCCTTAATGCTCACTACGTATTGATAGATTGTAATTGTTTGCTCTATCATCTGGTTAATTTGCAGCTGAAAGTTCAAAGTTCAAGTACAGGCGAAAACCGTGCTGCATCCCCAATGATCCTAAGGGCTTCTGTGGGCAGGAGGATGAGAACTCGGAGCCCCTTTACTCCCTGTGCGAGGAACCTAGGAACTTCTTCTTCTGGGACGATATGCATCCCACGCATGCTGGCTGGCAGGCCGTCATAGCGCAGATCCAAGATCCCATCAAGAAGTTCATAGGACTTGTCTAGAATTTTGATCTTTAGTCAGTCAGCGGTGATCTATAATTTGTTTTCCCGAAATGGGGTGAAGCCCCACGCTCTGTATCGAGTGATGCATGCGGCTTTTTATTACCAAATTATTGTACTATCAAGTATCAAGTGCTTACAACTCAACGATCACATAAGGTTGAGACATGCATCAAGCAGCGAAAAAACGACAACATGCTCTCAACTACTCTACTCGACTAATATGTTGCCACGTACGACGGAAGAAAATATCCCGTGCCACGGACAGTAGCCGCGTGCATCCAGTAGCCATAACTCCCGCTGGTCCGAAGGAAGCAGGAAAGCCCATAACTGAATCCAATGCACCGCCATATTGATAACCTGTAAAATATGGAAATTTCTTGTCTTGTTAAAAACGAGGTTATTTTGACAGTTTCAAAATAGACCAACAAATAGCAGAAACACCAATAAAAAATTCTAGCTTTGGTGTTTTTATCAATCCCATTAAACCAATTACCAACGCTTATTAGAAACATTGGATGGTGGAGGAATATTATAAGAGCAAAAAACGACCCGCCAGACCAACCTCGTAAACGGATAAGAGATGAACAAATGTTCTACGGACTCGTCTCATCCACAAAAAGAGCAATTAGTACATCCCTGCCAATTTCTCTGAGCTAGATTATCTTTAGTGAGCAAGACCTTTCTATTAAGAAACCACATGAAAATTTTAATCTTTAGAGGTATTTTTAATTTCCGCAGATAATTATGTAGGAATCTAGTATGATTATTCACCAAATCCTTATACATAGATTTCACCGTAAAAATACCATTAGAGGTGAGTTTCCACGTGAACACATCCGGACTTTCTGACAAATTAATATCCATTAACCGCAGGCATAAATGAGACGATGTCTCCCATTTATCACCTATAAGAGCTCTTCTAAAAGTCATATTTACAGGAGGAGCCCCGTTAAAAACATCATGCGCAGTGACATTTTGCCGCGGAGCAATGTTGTATAAGGATGGATATTGATGTTGTAACGGTTGATCCTCCTAACGAGGTGTCTTCCCAAAACCTAGTGGTGTCACCATTACCAATTTTGAAAAAGCCTCTGCTAAAGAACTCCTCTTTAACACGCATTAGACCTTTCCAAAAGGGAGAGTTGGTTGGGTTAATTTCAACATGAGCTAGAATTTTACTATGAATATAATTATTTTGGAGTAGTTCCTGCCATACCCCGTCCTCATTAAGTAATTTAAACAACCATTTGCTGAGAAGACACTTATTTTTTAGCTCGAGTACCTCAATGTCGGGACCTCCTTGATCCTTCGGGCAGCATAAAGTATTCCACTTTGTTAACCGATATTTGCGTTTGTTCTCATTGCTTTGACAAAAAAAAAACGTGACCTATAGAAATCTAGTCTTTTTCTTACCCCTTTAAGTATTTCTAAGAAAGATAACAGAAAAATTGGTAAACTTGGTAAAGCTGAATTTACTAGAACCAGAGAATCTCCATATGAGAGCATCTTGCCCTTCCAGCAGCCGAGTTTGCCCTCAAATCGACATTCCACTGGATATCATTCAGAATTGCGTAATTTTCTATAATGAATAGGCACTACCAAATATTTAAAAGGTAGACAGCCAGATACACATCCAAAACAGAAAATCTCGCTCTAGTGGAAAATTATCTTTAGTCCAAATAGTTGTTCAAAAATACAAAGAATTACCTTCATATTTACTGCTTTTGCTAAGTCATGCTCCATGTATTAGGTTGCGTGCATGGAAAACAAAAATTTCGCCAAATACGCAACAGCCAAGATCTACTATGAAGATACAAGTGCAAGACAAGCATATTTGATCCAACTGTAAATCTTTACCGACACCGTTGAAGCGGAAGAAATGTCGATGACGACGTTGATGAAGCTTGTGAAAGAACTCCCTCGGCTAAGCCTAGCCGAGAGAACTCGTAGACTCCTCTCGCGTCCCGCCTTGATCCAACAGAGTTAGATAGAGTCAACCGTTTCTCAACGGATCACCCCTCTGAGTTTCGCACGCATACATCTGATCTAGTCCAGCAGAGCTTCGCCGTCCACACTTGAAGCACTCACCGCTGGTGTATATGAAGGTGGAGATCTCAACACATGAGAAGGAGGCAGAGAGAGATTAGAGATCTAGATATAATCTAATCGGAGAGGATCCCTCGAAATATTTAGAGGTTCCCTGTAAACCAACTAGAAGAGATCTAAACTTGTGTCTCCCAAATAGAGGGGGTGTGGGGTTTATATAATAGGACAAGGGGTGGAGGTGCTTGGGCAAGGGGAAAGACCCCTAGCCCAATTCGGCTTGGGAGGGGGAGTTGGAGTTGGACTCCAACTCACCTCCCCCCTCCTTTCCTTGATGCACATCCCATATAGGGGGGGAGTTGGAGATGGACTCCAACTCACCTCCCCCCTCCTTTTCTTGATGCACATCCCATATAGGGGGGGAGTTGGAGTTGCACTCCAACTCACCTCCCCCCTCCTTTCCTTGATGCACATCCCATATAGGGGGGAGTTGGAGTTGGACTCCAACTCACCTCCCCCCTCCTTTCCTTGATGCACATCCCATATGGGGGGGAGTTGGAGTTGGACTCCAACTCCCATCCCAATTCGTTTTCCCCAAGGAGGGAAAGGGAGGGAGGAGTACCTCGCCTTGCCCAACTCGGATTGGGAGGTGGAGTAGGACTCCTCCTCCCAAACCGCCTCCACCTAGTGGGCTAGGCCCACTAGGGTTTCGGCTAAGGGGGGGAACTTCCACTTTCATGAGCCTTGGCCCACCCGCCCCATGTAGGGTGTGGCTGCCTTGTGGGCTCATGGGCCCACTTGGCAGCCCCCTTCGGTGGGCTCCAATATTTTTGCAATAGTTATTTATTAATTAAATAAATTAATATTTAACTAAATAATATTTTGTCTAATTAATTCTTATTTGAATATTTCCTTTTACAGAATATTCCTCGTATTAATTACTTATCATACAAAACACTTTTACATGATCTGGGACACCCAGTGTCCGCGGACAAAATACTCCGGACAAATATTTCCCTCTTATATAAACCTTCGGAATAAATCCGACTAGTGATAACAACTTCTATCACTCCGGGACACCTAGTGTCTGCATAATCCAATCTCTTTGATAAAGATATTATCTATCACGCAGAAACCATTCCGGTGATACTCTCTCGGTATCCAGACCAATCATATATACAACAAACTAGACCTGACTTAAGCGTGTTACCCTATAGGTTCGATAACATGTAGCTATAATTAGATGTTTCCATCTAATCACCGGCCAGGGTCAGGTACATGGGCTACCTGAATAACTGCTACTGTTATGCGAAGGACACTCTGTTGAACCTGTTGATTATTAATTCGTCATTCCCATTACTCGCGATACTGAATTTACCCGAGATAAAGTATTCCTGATATTTCCATGAATCAATCCCTGATTCACTATATCTCGTCTATCTCGTTACCGGTAAATTTCCTTTTCTCGTTCCCATAATCCGATATCCCACACGATGTATCTTCATCATGCATTGTCTGCAAAACATATTAGATATCATACATACCGAGTGGACCCTGGAAGTATCTCTCTTTTGACAGAGGAGTAATTTCCCATCTTGGAACATTAGGTATTATGCATACCTTGGAGTTACCCAGTGACTGCCGTTTTGACACCCAGTTACGGCCGTGCCATTGACAGAGCCAAAGTAACTCTTCCAGTATACACAACCCTAATAACCTCATGGTCAATGGACATGTCATATAATAACCATCTGCGATATTGCACTAAGGACAAAAAGACACTTTGGAATCTTCTTAGCATATCAACGATTTGGGTCTACCCAGCCATATTGTTTCCACCAACAGTATGCCACTAATTGATGCTGACATAAACAATGTCCCAGACCAGGAAAACATGGTCTCTAGCAATCAACGAATTAGTCTAAAAAGGCAAGACTAGGTTATACTTTATTCTGTTCATGTCTCTACACGTGCGAGTGAGTTTTCCTCTGAATCACATATTCAGGAGTCACCGCTGTTATAGCATAGAATCATGAAGCATAATTATGAATCAGATGTTAAACTTTATTGCCTTTTGGGCATACATCCAACACCATGAACAATATAGTGTCATCAGCATATTGTAAGATAGAGACTTCTCCTTCAGCTAGATGAGGAATGAGCCCTCCGACTTGTCCATCCTCTTTTTCCCTTGCAATGAGAATGGCTAGCATATCGGCCATAATATTAAATAACATCGGAGACAACGGATCTCCTTGTCTAAGCCATTACCTAGTTTGAAAATAATGACATATATCATCATTAACACGAATGCTAACGCTTCTTTTCTGAACAAACTGCATAATAAAATTGCACCATTTTTGTGCAAAACCTTTCATTAGCAAAGCTTGTTGTAAAAAAGGCCATTTAACTTTATCATAAGCCTTCTCAAAGTCAATATTAAACAAAACACCATCCATTTTCTTCCGTTGAAGTTCATGAATGGTCTCATGGAGGATCACCACCCCCTCAAGAATATGTCATCTAGGCATGAAGGCTGACTGAGAAGGTTTAATAACCTTATGAGAAATTTCCGTAATGCAATTAGTACCTACTTTTGTGAAGGTTTTAAAACTGACATTAAGAAGGCAAATGGGTCTATATTGTTGGATTTTAACAACATTTTCTTTCTTGGGTATTAACGTAATTACCCCATAATTCAGTTTAAACAAAGTCAAATTCCCTTGTTGAAACTGAAAGAACATTGCCATTAAGTCATCCTGTATGACATTCCAAAATCTCTGGTAGAACTCGGTCGGAAACCCATCAGGTCCGGGCCTTGTTCGTCTCCATTTGTGAGATCGCCTCATACACCTCTTTCTCTGAGAAATCGGCCCTAAGGATCTCATTCTTCTCGATGGATAATTGTGGAATATCATTATTATAACTCTCATCCATTTGAATATTATTTGTTGCTGGTGCACCAAATAACTTCTTGTAATATTTTGTGGTATAGACCTTTAAATTCTCTTCACCAACAATGGTTCCTTCATCTTGCTCTAATTGAAAAAAAATGTTTTTTCCTATGTTTACCATTAGCAATGAGATGGAAATATTTCGTATTATTTCCAACTTCTTGCACATGTTTCATTTTTGCTCTCTGTGCCCATTTTGTTTGAGAGAATTCCTTATTTGACCCTTCCTTAAAATCGCTTTCCATATTTGACCCTACAAAAAAATTCTTCCCAATTTGACACCTTAACTTCATTTCTTTCCTAATATGGCCTTCTAGTGTATTTTGAGCATTAAAAACACTCTTTTGCCCCTGATAAATTTTGTGACAAAGAAATTGCTCTTTAATTGTTCGTAAATGCCAGCGCAGATGTGCTATTTGATTCTCCCGAACTCTCACACTAAACGACTGTTCGATGATATTTTTTCATAAATATTTATGGAGCAAGAAGTGCCCATGAGAAAATGCATTATATGCTACAAGGAAGCATATACGTATGTGACTTTGAAACCGCTCGATCCTCTCGATTTGGGGCGTGTAGTTCACGACAAGCTGAAGATAAGGAGATTGGAGATTGGAGACGCATCAGGAGTCAGGACCTCGTGGTGCTGGTGTGCCGCCGGTCGCGGAGCAGTGCCGATCCGCGCACATGGTGGGATCTGGAGAAGAAGTCATCGGCCACATGCTGCTCTTGCATGGAGAGGACCGGTCTGCATTTTTTTTGTCACATAATTTTATCAGGGGCAAACGAGTCTTTTAAATGCACTAGAGGGTCACATAATTTTAGCCTCTCGCAAAGCATTTCTTTGAACACCTGTGAGAGGTGAAGTTTCAGCTTTAATATCCAAATTGTCTATGATTTTAAGAAGACGTTCTTTTTCCTTCTTATATTTCCCACTTTGGTTGTTAGCCCACCCTTTGAAAAAATGACGGAGGTGTCTAATCTTATTTTGCCACACCTCAATTGGTGTATCACCCTTTGTGAAAGCAGCCCATTTGGCTACCACCATGTCATAAAAACCTTTTGTTCTACACCACGAAAGTTCAAATGAGAATCGTGCTTTGTTTCCAAGATGGGCATGAACTCCGGAATCCAGAAAAAGCGGAGTATGATCTGACCTTGTACGGGTCAAAGCTTGTACCGTAGCCAATGGGAAATCCCTACCCGCCATCATATTTGTAGTGGAGCTCGTGTTTGCAAGCGCAATGGTTCATCCTCAACATACGAACAAATTCAGCTAAGAATTGTGGTTTTTGGTCATCTGGCCAACCCCATAGACCGAGACCCACTCGAAACCATCAAATTTCGATTTTACGTAGACTTTGACACAAAAGTCACCCACATCTACGTTTTCACTTGAATAGTTGAACAATTTATACCAATTAGCATGCCCCCAGACCTCCCACGAGGTGGTAAGTAGAACAACGAGGTGGTGATCTATAATAAGTAGGGCTTCTCGTACAAGTCATGTTTGTCTCGAATATCAGTATATGGGCTCCCATTTTTTAATTTATACAGTGCCCGAAGCACGCCTATCAACATGGGATCAATATTTACCTATCAACATGGAATCTATATTGGCTGATTTTCGTGCGAATAACAACATCCCACTCGTTTATGCCACGTGCCATGTGTTACAAAAAGAGTAGTAAAACTAACACTTACATGGAGTAAATAAATTCTGATGGTTAACAATGGCATGTGTGCGTTGAGGAATAAATACAATATTATATATGATATGTAAGTTTATTATTAGAGGGACTCCTTTCGGGCAACTTGGTTTCATGACCACAATTTGTCCAACTTTCACATCTGAGTCCACTAGACTGTCACTCTAACAAGAAAATATTAAACCTATGAGAAAACAAGTTAAAATACATATTATCAAGCTATGAGCCTGTCCTTTCTGATGCCTAGCCAACTTTGTTCATGTAGAGATGAACACCTATATAACAGGAATATAATGAACATTTCTCCTTTTTCAGCTATATTTGTAGTGGAGCTCGTGTTTGCAAGCGAAACTGCAATTTACATGATACTGTTAATATTTTCCAAAAGCACACATCATTACAAGTGAAACTACTGTGCTCCACTTCTCTAGATACATAATTGCCTCATTCTGTGAAAAAAAATACAGTATGTATGCATCGCTTTCCACAAATTGGAGACTGCACCACACAAATTATTTCTGCCAGGTACGTGTACTATTACAAGTAGAACTCCAATACTTCTCTAGATATAGGTCATGCAGTTCTGCTGAGACGAACGACAGATTTTTGATGACTCTACTGAGATGGTGCTCGGAGCCGGTGTTTCCACCTTCTTTTGGGTGGATAGATGGCTGGATGGGAAGCCCCTTAGGGAGACAGCGCCGGAATTATTCGCGCTAAACCCGAGACAATCTACGTAGAATCACACGGTGAGGGAGGCGTTAGTGGAGCGCCGTTGAATTGGTGATATCACAGGGGCCATGAGCCCAGTGGCGCTCTGGAAGTATGTCCGCAATTGGGCTCGGCTACGGACGTGCACCTGACGGGACGAGCAGGACAGGATGGTGTGGTGTTGGACGAGCGACTCACAGTACTCATCCAAATCTTGCTACAACGCCCTTTTCCAAGGTGTGGTTCTATCAAGTTCGTGGAAGCTAAACTCGAAGACTTGGGCGCCGACGAGGGTAAAGTTCTTTGTATGGCTAGCCTGTCTTGATAGATGCTGGACCGGGGAGCGCCTTGCACGCAGTGGACTCCTTCACACGTTTGCCAATCTGTGATCAGTCTGTGGAGACGATGCAACACGTACTTACTGAGTGCCCCTTTTCTAGGACGATTTGGCACGAGATGTTGTCCTGGATTCGATCCACGTTCGGAACCCTGGTTGTGGAAGACGACTTCGCGCCCTGGTGGCGATGGTCCTCCGTTCCACCCCTCGCTAGCTACGAAAATGCACCTCGTCGGTTATTATGCTCACGTCATGGTGGATCTGGAAACATCGCAACACGGCCGTCTTCGACAACATTACACCCTCGGTCAGCACATTGGTTGATACCATCAAGGCCGCCGCTAGGACCTGGGTGAGCACGGAGGCCAGGGGCCTTTGCCAGTTGCTCTCTTAGTTTAGCTTAGCTAGTGGGGTTGTGTTGTATGGTGTGGTGTTGCCCTCTGTGGCTTTTACATAAATCTTATTTCTGTCAATACATCGAAACACAATGTTTTTTGCCTTTTCGCAAAAAAAATCATTCGTAAATCTGATGTCTTTTCGGAAGAGATTGTTTGATGGTTAATGCTTTATATTTTCTTCATCTACGATGTGGGGATACTTGAGAACTTGGCTGTGGCAAGATGGTTAGGACGGTGGTTGTACCCCAGCCCACCAGAGTTTAAATTCTAGATTTGACATTGGTGTTTTTCATTTAGACGGAATATTCTTTAGTGGGAGGTGACGTTCCCGTCGACAGCGTGGCGCCTGTGGTGATTTCGTCAATCTCAAGACCCGACCGCCGGCTCAGTATTTCGGAGGTGCTCATAGGGGTGAGTGTTTGCTCGTGTATGTGAGCGTCTGCGTTGTACTGTGTTTCCTAAAAAAAGATGTAGGGATATTTGATCAAAAATTCCAGAGTGGACAGACATTTGCAAGGAACAAGACTGGACTGGGAAGACATATTTTCAAGGTACAAGCAGAAGAGATAGAAGGAACACTAAGCAGGCAATCTTAGCATCTCCCTTATATTGTGGCACCATATAAACGGAAAAAGAGACTACCGCCTTTGGTAAGCAAAAATATATTGTGGCCACGACTCTGTTATCCCAGTTAATTTTGGGTCACCATATTTGTTGCAGGAATTATTTTGTTTCTCTATAAATGTATGACGGCACACATGTGTGTTATACAGATCATTTTGAATTTGATTTTGAGGGAATGTATGCCTTTCGTACATTAGCTATACTGGCCGCGTCCTGGATGATATACGCCTTCTGGCGCCTATGCGCGGTCTCATCAAGTCGTTAGGGCGTTGTCGTCCCGGCGGCGCCCATGCCAAGCACGGTGCCGTGGCGTGTGTCGACGCCAGTACAGCAGGCTGCGGCGGCCAGCAGGCCGTGAACCAAGCCATGCACCAACTATCCACGGCAATTCGACGACAAAGGTGGTCGTCGACGATGGAGATGGACACGATCATCGAGATGAACGTGCGCACAGAGTGTTCTTGACGTGCACATTCCCTGTGTTCAAGTCCTCCTTAACTTGTCCCGTTCTTTGCGTTAGAACCGCCTCATCGCCCCCTACCTATCCCCCAAATCGGAGCTCGTCCCGTTTCCTGTAGAAGGAGAACGCCGACGGCATTCGGAGCATGCCGCTGCCGGCTTCCCTCGCCGTTGTGCCGCCGATTACCTCGCCGAGCCACTGGACCTTGTCCAAACGCTCCGCCTCGCATATAAATGGTCTTTCCCACAGAAAGGGAGTCCCTAACCTCTCCACAGTACTATGAGCAGCGAAGTGGACAGGTTCAGCACTGGAGTTTCCCATCTCTCTCCTCAGCTCTCCCTCTCCAGCTCTCCTCACTCTCACGATTCGGGGGATCAGAAGGTTTCAGCTCCCCTTGCGCTGGAGACGTGGCCGTGCCTTCCCCATCGACGCGGGAGCACCCAACGCAGCCGCTCGTTCCTGCCTTCCTGGTGCCGGACTCGGAGACGAGCAGCTATGGGTGATGTGCCCAAGGTCCATGGCCTCTCTGATCGACACCCACCTCCAGCGGATCTGCCACTCCGATCCTCTTAATTTATTTTTTATGTTTCAAGATTTTCCTTCTCTCTCTTTTGTTCTTTATAAATTTCTTGTGCAGAATTTGGGTCCATACAATTTTTTGGTTCAGAAATTGGATCATTCGAGGTTCATACAATTTCTTGGTGTTCATATTCAGTACGCCACGAGGCCGAAAGGAGCAGAGTCACAGAGTCAGAGCACGCTATCCCTGTGTGGGTGCATGTTGCGAGAGGAGCAGGGTCACCGAGAGGGCAGTAACGACCCAGATCGTCGCTCGTGTGCTCCCTGTACCAGCAGAAAGAAAAAACTCGGTCACGTCTTAGCTGACCTTTAGATCAACATCGAAGGGTCCGATAATCATCTTCTTCCTCGACAATGAAAAGTTGCGGTCCATCGTACCTGATGACGAAGATTCTGGAGAAGAACTCGTGGTTGAACAAGTAAATCCCCAGATGCCCTGTGCGTCCCGTCGCTGGCCGCACGAGCCGCCGGCCTTCTCGCAGGCCCCGCAGTTCCCACCCACCGCGTGGTTCCACCGGAGCTCGAAGCCTCCGTTCAGAGCCGCCATGAATCCGTCGAGCGCTTCCCCCGTTGAGTTGACCATAGATCTCCGCAACACTGGCATGCCGACGACGGCTTCGCAGAGCTCTGTGTAGGCATAGGGCATGGGGTAGTCGGTGTCGCGGAAGACGTATGTGTGTCGCCAGGCGTCTGCGCTGTCGAGGCACGGCACCACCTGCGAAGATATGCTTCTGAACGAACAATTCGCGTAGAAGGTTAGGTTGACATCTCTGTGGGTGAGAGAGAGTGGCGGCGGCGACCCGGGCGGGAGGGTCAGATTACGCCCGGCGTGCGGGCAGGTGCTGTCCGTGGAGATGCTGAGGTCGAAGAGGGATACTGTCCGGTCACCGGCAAGGGTGTCGCCGTAAAGAATACGTGTCACCGCGTATTCCCCCGACAGCAGCCGGAGGACCGGCGTGTCGCGCCGGCACTCGAGCCGCATACTCGGGTAGCCGCAGCCCGTGCCCGTTCCGTCGTCTAGCCAGAACGGGTACCGGATTTCCACGGCGTCGCCGCACCGGTAGTTCGCCAGGCAGGAATTGGTCGGCGACGTCCTCGACGCGGCGACGACGCCGGCGAGCAAGCTGGCGAGCAGCCAGAGCTTGAGGAAGGGCGCCATTGTTGGTTTTGTGAAGAATTCTGAAACGCGCCTGACGCTTTAAGGTGCAGAGTGTTCGTGTTTCGAACGGATCGATATTCGTTTACATCGTGTAATGCAGTTGGCGTACACGCACAAATTCATTCTCGCCGGCTGGAATCCGTGCACGGCAGCGCGTTCACGGTTGCTCGCAGATGGCTCTCTCGTGGATGTCCTTCCTCGATCCATCTTCCCCTCCGCCTCCTTTGAAGTCTGAACAGATTGCCTCCTTCCTCTATCCCCAAAATCGATTTTCCCCAACTCGATCTATGGCCTCCTTCCATGAGACGGCGCGACAGGACAAGACCCGCCGGCGTCCCATCCTCGCTCTCCCCGGCAATGCCCCGCGCCCTCAGCCTTCGCTAGACCCGCCCGCGACTCCCGCTGGCGCTTGCCGCCTCCTACTCAACAGCTCCAACCGACGCGCGCAAACGGACCAGCGGCGTCCGAATTTGTCCGAACCGACACAAGAGGGCCTCCAACGGTCAGCGCAAACAGACAAGTGTTCGTGCGGACACCTGTTCAAGACCAAACCCGGCCCAAATTTGGTCCAGGTTTAGGGGAGGCGCGGACACGGCGCGTGTCCTCCTTGCCTGCCCCTAGCCCACCTGGCAGCGAGAGTGACCGCTTCGGCCCTCGCTGGGTCCTTCTTAAATGGGGACCGGTGGTCAGTGTCGTCCCCATCCACTCCACTCCACTCGCCTCGCCGCATCCCGGTCGGCCTTCGCGGCGGTGGCGCCGGAGGACTACCAGGGGCCGCTGGAGGATGAGGATCTCGCCCTCGTCGGCCTCGAGCCAGACGAGGACTCAGACCTCAACTGGGAGGACGGCGCCGTGGAGGACGACCTCAGCCCCGTGAAGATGGAGGAGGAGGACCCCACGCCGCCCAACTGGATGGGCGTACCGACTCGTGCAGCCCACACCGCACGTCGAGATGGACGAGGAGGCCCAGCTTCAGGCAGCCATCGACGCCTCCAACCTAGAGGAGCTGGCGCAATGGCCCGACATTGCGCCCGCGCTCCGCGAGTCGGCGGAGGCGGCGGCGAATCGTGCCCTCCAAGAGGTCGCGGCTGCCGAGCGCACGGTGGCAGGTGTCGTGGTCACCGTGGCCACAGGACGGGGAGGGCCAGGCCTACGCGCCGCCCACGGCGTGGCCGCAGGATCCCGAGGCGCCGGGCACGCCTTCTCCGGTGGCGCCACCGGCGTGGTTGTACGCACCTCCCTACATCATCCTCTCTGATGACGAGGATGACTAGGAGGCCGCCGTGATGCCAAGGGGCTAGCCCGCGCCGCCCATTTCGTCTTCGACGGCGCCGGCGCCATCCATTCCCCGCCGACGGAGCCAATAGCTAGGCCTCCGTTTTTTCTGTCACTGGCCCGTGGGGCCTTGCTACATTAATATATGTAATATTACTTTTATTTACTGTTTTTTACTCGTTTTGCGCAGGGCCGTTGGGGGCACCCCCACCCCAAACGGACAGAAGCCCAAAATATGTCCGCGGTCCGCCCCAAACGGACCGAATCTGTCCGATTTTGGTGTCTGTTTGCGGGCCTCGGCTAGAGGTGCCCTTAGAGTCCTCCTCCATAGAAGTCGCCGAGCCATACGTCTCCGAGGATGAGGTTGTCGCAGAGGAGGCGGTGGAGGTCGGAGGAGGCCAATGTGTACGTCGACAATTCATTTGATAGTATTAAAATCATGTGTTGATTCAAAATGCTTATTCCCTTACATAATTCTGTTTGTTCTCTGTTGTCAACAATTCTTCTTTTCTTGACTGCTGTGTATTCGAGCCTGTTTCAACTAGAAGAACTAGCGCATTTAGTTTATTAACCAAGGCAGCCGACTAAGCCAGGCCAAATTAAAATGTTAAATATTGTGTATAATAGTATCACATTTACATCTAGAGCTCTCACTTCTGTTGTCTTGGATCTGTGTATGGAGGTCTGGCAAGAACCAATTGTGCTAGTTTACCTGAGAAATAGAACCAAACTTGTTATGTTATCCCAATTCAGATAAATCTAGAGGGCATGAATCAGGGGCTCAGCGCTACGATACCACATGTCTTTGCAATTATTATAGCAAATTTAGAGCTCCATTGTTCTGTTTTGGGCAATGGATTTTAATGGGAGAGTTCCATAGTTTATTTTTTATCTGAAGACTGAATAGAAGTATGAGGTCTGTCGCAGCCATTTAACTAAAAACAACTCTCTGTAATTATTTGTTTAGTACCGAGAGATGTTACTCTGCATATCATCTCGATCTTCGTATTTTGGCTCATGAAAACAAGATTGTTATTCTGCGAAGAGGGTACTCAACTGAAGGTTGTATATTATATATAAGTCTTGTGAAATTCCGTTTAAGACTGAATATATGCAGATACTTATGGATCTCTCGCCATCATATATTTTTATAATGCAATCGTATATGTATCATTTTTAGATTATTAACGTGGATCACCGAACTTGTACTTGGTATTTGTGGTCATGACATCTAAATATTTTTAAATTTAAACGTTTTTTAAATATGAAAATGGTTCATGAATTTGAAAATTAGTTCAGGAATTTAAAATGTCATGAATTTAAAAAAGCTCACAAAAATGTTCTTGAATTTGAAAAATCGGCTCATGAATTTTAAAATGGTCCATGAAGATTTTTTAAGTTCTAAATATTTTCAAAATTTGAACAATTTTTAAAATTTGATTTTTAAAAAAATCTGAAAATGGTTCATGAAATTTGAAAAAAATGGTTCATGAATTAAAAAAACTTATTAAACAGGTTCATGAATTTGAAAATGGTTCGTGAATGTTTTCAAATATGAACATTTTCAAGATCTAAAAATTTCAACATCTGAACATTTTCAAATCTAAACATTTCCGAAATCTGAACATTTTCAAAATCCGAATATTTTTCAAAAAACAAAAAACCAAAAAATGAAACAGAAGGCCAAAAGAACAAAAAAAGAAGAAAACAATGAAAAAAACAGCTGGAAGGTTCCAGAATGTTAACCAGCGAGCAAAATCTTTGTGGGCCGGCCACTTACAGATCCTAGCGTTATAGTTTTATTTCTATTTTGAGAGATTATCCTAGCGTTATAGTCGGATGTGCCTTTCCCTGCTAAAAGATTGCTAAGAGCGTAGAATAGGATTCATCTCTCATGCTCGTAAGCTTTTCTCGCTAATCTGACGGCAACACTTTCTACCTGTGCTCCAGCCTTATTTTCAATAAAACAAAAGTTGTGCTCCGGGCGAAGCTAGTTTGTTGTGCGAGATAGATTTATGCACGCTTCCACGCATTCTCTGTCCAGAGATGCTGAGATTTCTCCAGTCACAGGAAGCCAAAATCACAGCCCAATGTGGAATGCAATTTGCATTTTGGTCCGTTTTCTGTCCGTTTCGTGTCCGCGCGACCCGTTCTTGGAGAAAAATGGGCCAGCTTTGGGTCAAGCGGACATGAGACGGACCGTCCACGAGTCCGTTAGTGTCCTCCCTGGCCTCACTTGGCAGCGACCCCACCGCCCCGTTGTCTCCCTCTCCAAGTCCCTTTTAACTCGCCCGTGTGGATAGCGACGGCCTTCCACTCTCGCATCCCCACCCATAGCCCCAACTTGATCCTCCCCGCCGCCAACAGCAAAACCCTAGCCGGCGCAATGCCGCTACTGTGTACCAGTAAGGGGAAGCACGACCACGAGGCCAGCCCGTTCTCTGGCCGTCGCATATCTGCTTCGCGCAATGCTCCCCCTCTTCCTTTGCACTATGCCCCAGCCCCTGCTCCGTCACCTCCGTCCCCATTCAGCATCGCGCCACCGCGTGCCGTGGTGGTAGGGGGACCACCGAAGCGCCGCCGCCGTTACGCCCCCGCCAAGGAGTGTTGGTGGCACGGGAACCACGCGACACCGATGCGCTGGCACAACGTGCACCTGCCGGACTTTTGGCACCTGAGATCGAGCACTGCCGCGCCGCGCTCCCGGAGTAGTACCTCGACGCCCCGGCCTTCGCGCCATCGGGACACTTGGTTACAGGAAGAACACGACGAGCGCCGACACCTGCGTTGCGGCCCGTCCCGAAGTAGTACCCGTAGCCACCGCGGGGCCTAGACGAGGAGCTCTGGTTCGAGGAGGAGGAGGAAGTTAAGGATGGGGACCCACAGCTGCAGCAGGTCTATGAGGAGTCCCAGCGCATGCTCGTCGAGGATCAAATGCTGGGAGGCCTAGCAGCAGCCACCACCACTGTCGCCGGGGCCATGGTGGGCCGGGGTGGGAGCCTGACCCGGAGCTACAACATAGACTCAGCCCCTCTCTGTTGCATTGGACTCTACTAGCAGGACTGGCCATGTCCCGAACATGCCGCCGCCGCAGGAGGAGCGGGAGCAGCCTCCCACGCCGCCTGTCCATTTGCCGCCGGCCCATCTCTGGGTCACACTGTTGTACATCGTCATCGACGACACCGATGACGACGAGTAGGGCTTCTTCGGCAAAGCCCCGCCCTCCCCCTATATTTTTTTTGTTTTTAGATATTGTAAAAAATGGCGTTTGTGGTCTGCCCCTATATGTAACCAGAATGCCTTTTAGCCTGCTAACTAATAATCAATTCGTTTCTAAATGTAAGATATTTTAGATGTTAGACATGTTGTATATATACATACACAAATGAGTGAATATACACATGAAATGTGTCTAGATACATTTGTATGCATATATACTCCCTCCGTTCCACAATATAAGATGTTTTAGATTTTTTTTAGAAAAGGGTCGCCCCTGCATCGAAAAGATGCATACGGCCGCTTTATTTCTTTTATTCAACATAGCTGGCAAAAGCCTTACAATGAACGAATACAAGCTGAACCCACAAACAGTGAAAACACCACAACTAGCACAAACGAGATATGCAATGGGGTCTTGTACCCCGGCCACAACCGTCGCCGGCTCCCTGGCTAACTATCGAAGGCAGCGCCTTGTGCATCCGCTCCGGAAATCGCCTCCAACATCTTCCGTCAACCCAACTTTAGCGTGCAGCTCGAAGCAGAACTCTCGTCAGGCCTGCGGCCGATGCCACCAAGACACCAGGCTGCGCCTCCACCTTGCGCGAGTCCACCTAGCCACGACCATCGTCAAGTCTCCGCTGCACCATGCCGCCAAGATCTGCCGTCTTCATCGTGGTAGGAGAAACTCCGTTCCACCGGTAGACCACTCCAGGCATCACGTGTTCCAAAAATGATGCCCCCAAGGGGGAGAAACGACACCGAAAGTGTCGTCATCGTCCGATCCGGTAGCACCAGATCTTGGGTTTCCCCCAGAACAACCGAGCGGGAGGTAGAAGAATCACAACAATGACGCCTTCAACAAGGTAACGACGCCCGCGGGCGCCACCATCGTCGGCTCCGACCACGCGGAGCCCAGCTCTCACCGGCCATCATCCACACCTTCAGATCCTTCGAGCAGTGACCAGATCCGGGAATGACACGCCGCCGGAGTGAGCAGCACACCCAAGATCTGTCACCGTACCCGGATCCACCCCGCAGCCTGCCCGCAAGGGCCAGACCGTCGGATCCACCACTCTGCGCCTGGAGGGCCGGAGATCCGCGGCTTCCGCCATGCCGTCGAAGTAGATCAACGTCGCCGTGGTGCCCGCCGGCCGCTCCACGCCCGAGATCGGCGGCGCCAACTGTAATACCCCAGAGTTATAGGACTCGAGAGGGTAGATTTAGGAATTGCATTTGTGCATTCATGCATCTTTTGGTAAAAACGGGATAATTTTCGCGCTTTTGTGATAAAAGAGTTGGGAGTCGATACCAGACGAGTGTCGAGGGTCTGGGAGTCAGGCATCAACAGATAGTCTAGAGGTGTCGATACACCCCACTACTTATTTTCAAAACCTCTCTAAGTGGGTTATGTCAAAATTTTGATATGATTCATTTATAAGTTGTTGAACACATTTCAACATCTTATCCAATCTTTATCCACACACATTATAATTCAATAACACAAGTTATAATTACAATAAAAAGGAATGAGTCATTCCATAGGATTCAACATAAGACGTGCACATACATTATCACAACAAATTCAATGATTCAAATAAGAATCATAATTTAATTCACAAGTTCAAATATAAATCAAACACATGTTTGAAACCATTTCATTACAAGAATTCATCCATCCAAATGCAAGAAAATAAGATTATTACAATCTGTCCAACACAAACAGATTTACAACTTTATAATTACATTAAGTGTGAGCTTACAAAAGAGTGAAATAAAATCCTAAAAACTACATCATGACTTCTAAAACTTCAGGAGATCTTCAACCTGCAAAATAAACACCAAAACAAAAGAATTTGTTAATGTTAAAATGTTGCCAACACCATTTGGTGCTGGCATATTAATATTTGAAACCTGGTTTTATGCCTAACCAAAACAATGGTTTGGTTAGACAAGTGTGGAGTATGAAAACTCAAATCCTGAGGCAACATTGGGTCTGATCAACATAGATCATGCTCATTAATCCGAAGGCAACAAGAGGGGCAAAGGCATAAGCTTAGCACTTTATCTTTAAGCAACATTTAACAAAGGCATCATGTGCTAGCTGAGCATATTGAGCACTTAAACAAGGCAGCATATAAATCCACTACTCCACAAAATCAAACCAGGAAACAACTCAAAGCAAAGGCAACAAAAATTGGTATCACATTTGCCATTAATTGACAAGTGGATCCTTAAACCCACTTATTAAGCTAACAATGAGCTTAATTGGCCACACACTTGAGTTTAATTAGCAAACCGACTATTTTTAGCATCCCCAATTCTCAGCCAAGCATTGCCACATAGAAATCTGGACCAGATAGGAACAATGAGTCAAGAATGACTCATAGCTATCACCAGGGGGAGATGAACTACGCAGTAGCAGAGCTGAGCTGATCTCCTAGGTGAAAAGGAGTGCAGGAATGAGTCAAATAGAGCAGCTCGAGGCAAAGAGGGCCACTGCAAGCAGGTTAGTCACCACAGCCCAATTATCCTGGTATCACAAGCACAGGAGTGCCCAAAATTGTATAAATATAGACCCAAGCCGCAGCCACCAGCACACACAACTTCACAGCAACCACAATACACACAGTGCACAACCATCATCACATCCAGATCACAAATCTATCAGTTCTTCACCAAGAACATACACCAGCCACTAGCCAAGCATGGAGATTACCTAAAACCATCCACCACAAGCCACTAAGCCCTAGAAGGAGGCCAGTAGCAAGAAGAACCACAAGAAGCAGGCCTGGAGGTTGAACCTTGGAGCAAGATTCAGATTCTACCGTAGCTTTATCTGCTCTACACCCAAGGTTGTTAAACTTTCAAGCTAGAGAGTGATTAGCAGGTTCTGTAAATGACAGAACCATGCTTGAGTGATTAAATAAGCATCTGTTCTTAACAGAGCCTTGCTCAGCAAGGTGTGGTGCTTTAGAATAATGAAATTGCAAGCAGAGTACATCTGTGTGTGCAAAGTATAGGACTGAGTGAGACAGGGAGTGATGTTGTGTGCAAAAGCATATTGATTGAGCATTCACAGAAGCACAGGGATGATTTAGTGTAGTATCTGTTCATATCCAAGTTATACACTTGGAAGAAGCGCGGGAAAACATAAAAAGCATCTGTAATCAATCAAGTTGCTGTGTAACTCAACATGGAGGCATCACAGCAAGCAAACATGACTAAATCATGCTCTAAATCGACTAAATCATCACTGCTAGTACTACAACTAGCTCAGAAATAAATTCCTACACTTTTATCTTGTCAGAGAGCAAGAACTGCTTTTCACATCAATTCCAGAGATAAACGGGATGATTCATACATGCATGATTCATCCCAAATACCTCTACAGCAAGCACAAGAGGGTGGCAGTGCATAAAATCGAGCTTGAAGCTCAATTAATTCCTCTGTTCATCATGGACCGAATTAAGGTTTGAACAAAGTTCAGATCAAGGCCATGAGCAGTTAGCAGAGAGGGTCGAGGTGGTGTAGCAGAGGAGAAGTAGAACTTACCAGGCGTCCATGGCCGTAGCTCCACGGCGGCGAGGCAGAGCTCGCGCTACCGGTGGAGGGGGCGCAAGGAGGTAGAGGTACACACCATCACCACACCATGGCGGCACAGGGGGCAAGACCTGCGCCCAGCCATGGCGAGCACGACGGAGAAGACGAGCACACGGCCAGGGCGAACCCTAACCCTAGGGCAAAGGGGATGCGCGCGGCCACGAGAGGAAGCAACGCCCAAATCGCTCCGGTGAGGAGGAAGAGAGGAGCGAGGGGAGTGTTTTGCCCCACACCACGGCGGCGGAGACGGCCGGAGTTGGCCGGGGCAAGGCGGCGACGGCGCTGGCGACATGAACGCCTGGGTGAGGTCGGGCTCGGGCACGAGTGAGAAGAGAGAGAGAGAGAGAGAGAGAGAGAGAGAGAGAGATGGCTCGGGTCGGTTGACCGACCGAGCCAGGCTCGAGGTTAACCTGGCTCAACCAAGTGGAGCCAGGGGCATTTTGGTAATTTCACTCAAGAAAAATTCAAAACTTCCATAAGCTTTTAAAAATTCAAATAAAATCCTAAAAATACAAATAAAATATGTAAACATATCAGCAGAAAATAATCTATCCAAATAAAATGTTACTTTGAATTTTTGAAAAATTTCTAGAAGCAAAAATTCAAAGGATCCTTAAGTGGAAATGACTTTGAAATATTTCAAATTATTTTCAAAAGAAAATAATATGGGAAAATTATGTATCAAGTTCAAAATATTTGAACTACATTATGACTGTCATGTTACTCATCCTACCTAAATACAATCAAATCATCAAAAGAAATCCTTAACAAAACTCTGGGGAATTTTGGGAAAGAATAAAAATCATCTCATTATATGCATATTGGCATGTATTTGGTTTTTCAACATTGTCTCATACAGACAATGATATTGATTTTCAGAACACGAAGGTCCCAATTCGTCGGAAGCTTTAGACTGCATTACCTGTCAGTCTCAAGGCAAGTTCCAACTTGCATGTCCTATTGATTAATTTTATCAAAGTAATTACAAAGTACTATGGTTTATCATTGCATGAAAAAGAAAAACCTATTTTCGAATGATGTGAAATGCTATACATATATGGTTGGCTGGCAGTGGAACCACGGATTGATGTTGTGGTGGAGGTTCCACTGTATGGGAAAGTATGTACCTAGGATTAATAACCCATGGCCCAGTGATCCTTGCGCCGTATTGAAGCATCAGCCAACAGATTCACTATGGATGGGCTCGTCAGAGGTTTCTTCCTCGTTCGCATATCCTCGGCAGGCTATTACCTGGTTGCGTCCGTTGCGGCGGCCAACTGCGTGGAAGCGCGTGACCTTCCCACCTGACGGGTGACTGGAATAGAAGCTCGGGAGGGGTGGCGGGCCAGTGGTCTTAGTTACCAGCCGCGTCACAAATGGGCGGATATGCGTTGTGCGGGGAGCGACTCCACATGACTTGTTGCCCTGAGTTCTGGCTATAGCACACATGGTGTGCGAAGAGAGCAAAAGGAGCCAGGCTGCTGTTGGGTAAAGTGGTGCAGCTCTGCAGAGTTAAACAAAGAAATTGTGACTGTCACATCCTTGTTCCAGGAGGGAACTACAGACCGCAGCGGGAAAGGCATCCCAAGTGATGACTATAAACCCGTGGAGGCTGGGGGCATAGTTTTCTAAAATAAAATGGACCTTTTCCTAAAAATGTTTTACAAAATTGCATAACATCCATGACTTTTTGGTCAGGATGGTAGATAGTGCATCATACACTTTATCATCTATTATTTGAACTTGCTGGGTAACGCTAGTGTTGCTCACCCTTTTCCTCCGTTGATCTCTGCTTAGACTCTGATGAGATCGCTGAAGACGACTTTGGAGCATATCATGCCGACGAGGTGTATTTTGAAGCACCTGATCTGTCTGGAGGAATAGAAGGCGTCGACTACATCATCGCCTACGGAGCCGACGACGCCGAAGAGGAGGAGGTGGAGACTTAAAGTTATCATAGTAGGAACCTGGCCGAGTCAGACTAGACTAGTACTACTTAGCGGCTGAGCCAAGATGGTTCTTAGTTTGCTGTTTTCTATCGCTTGTAGGTTGACTCCTGTCAACATCGCAATAATAGACATTCCTCCCATGTCAGAGGAAGACGTCGATGTTTTTATGCATTTCTGGCTTGTAATCTTTAGCAGTGTGTAATAAAGTGGACCCGCAATGTTTCTGTTGTACTACTCTGAGTGATGTAATATTTACGGATTAGTCCTTCCGTGGGTGTTATGTCAACGACTTGTACACTACAATATGCAGTGGTGTGCTGGGTCACCGCAGATGGTATCAGAGCAATTGCTAGACCTTAGGTTGGAAACCTATTAAAGGGAAAAACCTGTAGGTGTGCGAGGCCTTAGAATGAATTGAGTTTTAATTTGTTATGATTGATATTCACTTGAGAATAGCATTATCATGCAATTATTACTTCATTTCAATTCTGATATCCTTTTTGGCTATAACAGCTAGGATGGAGAAACGAGGTCCCAGGAGGTCGGTTCGTGTGAGAGATGCTGAGTTGGGCAAGGGTGTTTTTCGGGGAAGCTGGGCGGAAATGCTTCAGCAACTGATCTATTTTCTTGGTATCAAAACCAAGGTGATAGTGAAAGTGATGAGTTTTTACGATGGATCAATTTTAGCCCTGTACCGTGTAGCACTCAAGTTACCACCTGAACTTAAGATGGGATTCAAAATGCCCTTTGGAGAAGCGAAGAATGTGGAAGTAGCTTTCCAGATTGCTGCTGTCAGAGCAGTTACTGAGATAAGGACATCCAAGAGTTATGCGTTGGTGGAAACACCGTTTAACGCTATTCCGAGTGCGAATTACCGGCTTGAGGGTCCAGTGGATTATAAGGCTTTCCTGAAAACTAATCCACGTGATGTGGCTGAGTTCATGGACAGTTGTCTTAAGATGATTCGGGCGTATCATAAGACGTTCGGAGTAGTAGCTGGAGAGGTAGAAGCCATGATAGAGCAGTACTCCAGTCCTGAAGTTATTCAGGAAAAGTGTGATATACTGAGGTATGAAGCAGAGAAGGGATACACTGATCCACCACCCACACCAACTAGGTATGTGGAGGAAGTAGAACCCGATACCCCAATTTATCCTGACTATACACCACCACACTCTGGTTATGTCTTAGTTGAGGAAGAGAAGGAATGGCAGAATTGGGAACCTGAAGTACCAAGTGCCACAGGTTGGGATGAAGAACCTTATCAGGGTACACAGAGTGATCCCATAAGAATTCCAGGAGATCCGGGAGAGCCGGAAGTTACTAGTCATACCCCTAGGAGGAAGGCTAGAGTTGGTGAGTCAAGTAAGCCAATAAAAATAGATTCTGAGGAGGAAGATGAGGAATGGAAGTATGCGTACGAGACCAAGTACTACCCGAAGACGGAGAAGGGAGACGAATCACGAGGGTATTTTAATAACTTTGAGGCTGTACCAACTGGGTACGATGATGGAGGCGAGGGTTATGGAGATGAGGAGGTTTACGATGGGGAAGCAGCGGCATACAAGTATCTTGATAGTTACTTCGCCATGACGGATATGACGTTAGAAGCAAGCCCATCTGACCCTGAATATCAGCCTACCATTAATGTGAAGTTACCCGGGATTCTCAGGAGGACCAGGCGTAACTGTCACTGGAAGCCTGGGAAGTATGCGGAAAAGTGAAGAAGAGCAGGACGGAGTGAAGCAGTAGTTGTGTAATATGTTAATATAGGGTATTGTACGTGTATTGTAAGGACGCTGGTAGCAATAAGTGAGACCTACTCACTTTTAGAGTGTGTTACTATTATGTACCCATGTTTGTAATCCTACATGTATAATACATGGTATATGTTTGAAAAGTTTTGTGTTCTTTGGATTTTTCTGTTTTCCATTGTTTGACTAGTACTTGTGCATGGAATAGGACTCGAAGTGCATATGCATAATGTAATGGAGAGTTCTGATTCGATGTAACAGGACTAGAGGGTAATGGCGTACATCGGTGAGGAGAGTGATGTGCAGAGGCAAGAACGTGAACTTAAGGAGAAGCAAGATGCAGATGCAGGAGGAATACCACAACCACCAAGGCCAATCACGGAGCAAAGTTTCATGCAGTATATGCAGATGGTGGAAGAAGGCAGGCGCCAAGACCAGGAAAGGCAGAATAAATTTCTGCAAGATTTGCTGGAAATACAGGCAGGACGAGGAAGGGATGAAGTACTTAAAGGAGTGACTCTATCAGATTTCCAAAATGCTAGACCATACCATTTGCAAGAGCTCCAGAACCTATGGACGCAGAAGATTGGGTGGCAGATACTGAACGAAAGCTCAACACAGTTGGATGTTCTGATGAGAGAAGGTTAGGTATGCAACTCATTTGCTTACCGGACCAGCAGCATCATGGTGGGAAGCCATAGTGGCAACACTACCTGCTGATCATGTTGTAACTTGGGAGGAGTTTAAGAAGAGGTTTAGGGAAGCACATGTTCCTGAAAGTATTATGGAATTAAAAAGGAGGGAGTTTGAGAATCTGAGACAGAATGAGTTACCTGTTGGACGTTATGTCAGTGCGTTCAACATATTGTCAAGGTATGCATTAGATGAAGTAGACACTGAGGAGAAAAGGAAGAAGAGATTCATGAAGGGTCTGAGTCCTTTTATGAAGATGCAGTTGAGGTTGACAAACCAAAGGAGTTTCAGGAGCTGGTAGATGCAGCAATAACATTGGAGGATGATTATAAGTTACTCAGGAAGAAAGAAGGAAGAAAGCAAGGATGGAACCAAGGAAGTTTCAAGTCCAACGACAACCACCAAATCTACGTTTTAGGCCTAAGCTTAGAACTGAAGGAAGGAAACCTATTCCACGAAGCTTCAATCCTGTTAACAATTTGATATGCAATAATTGTGGAATGAGAGGACATTGATGAAGGATTGTCAGAAGCCCAAATCATCTGTTTTGGATGTGGACAAGCTGGACATATCAAGCCTGATTGTCCAAATAAACAGAATCAACAATAAGCGAGGAAATGGTGGAGGAAATAACCAAGGTGGAGGAGGATTCAAGCCAAGGAATGGAGGATTTGGAAGGAATGCAGCAGATAAGGGCAAAGGGAAGCCATATGGAAGGCTGAATTGCACCAGTTTGGAGCAAGTCAACAACACCGACAACGTGGTGATCGGTACGCTCAAAATTCTTTCTCATCCTGGCAAAGTTTTGTTTGATACTGGAGCTACTACATCTTTTATTTCGCAACAATTTGTGGATGCATATGGGATTAGATGTCAGCCGTTAGAAGTACCCATAACGGTCATGTCGGCCGGGGGAAAATTGTTAGTAACGCAAGTCAAAATGGATCAAGTAATTATGATCTGTGATCGCGTATATGACGCTGATTTGCTAGTAATTCCCATGAAAGATATAGCAGTCATCTTAGGGATGGACTGGTTATCTGATCATGGAGCTCAAATAGATTGTGCAGAAAAGACAGTGTCTTTGAGAGGACCAGGAGGTATGAGAACAGTATACCAAGGGGATAAGCATAGTCAGTTAAGAGCAGATTTACAGTTGAATGCTATGAAGGAAGCAAGATAGAGAAATCCCAGTGGTTAAAGAATTTCAGGATGTTTCCAGATGAGTTACCAGGGATGCCACCGGATCGTGAAATTGAGTTTACCATAGATTTGATTCCTGGTACAGCACCTATTGCACAAGCACCATATAAGATGGGTCCCAAGGAATTGGTACAACTCAAAGAGCAATTAGATGAGTTGGAAGATAAAGGATTTATAAGAGAAAGTGTATCACCTTGGGGATCACCAGTAATATTTGTGGATAAAAGAGATGGAGGAAGAAGAATGTGTGGAGATTTTCGTAACCTGAATAGTGTGACCATTAAGAATAAATACCCGTTGCCAAGGATACAAGATTTGTTTGATCAAGTAAGAGGAGCAGGGGTATTTTCTAAAATAGATTTGAGGTCAGGATACCACCAGATAAAGATTAAACCTGAGGATATTCCCAAAACAGCATTTGTGTCAAGATATGGACATCATGAGTATTTAGTAGTACCATTTGGTTTAACCAATGCACCAGCAATATTCATGAACTTGATGAACAAGATTTTCATGCCATACTTGGACAAGTTTGTGATAGTGTTCATTGATGATATATTGGTCTATTCCAAAACCAAGGAAGATCATGCACAACACTTAAGTATTGTGTTACAGACACTAAGGGAACATCAGTTATATGCCAAATTTAGTAAGTGTGAGTTTGGTTGGATCAAGTGGAATTTCTTGGTCATGTGATCAGTAAAGAAGGGATTGCAGTCAATCCGGAGAAAGTAAAAGCAGTATTGGATGGGAAGCACCCAAGAACCCTAAGGAAATTAGAGGATTTTTGGGAATGGCCGGATATTATCGGAGATTTATTGAAGGATTTTCTAAGATAGCCGGGCCAATGACAAAGTTACTCAGAAAGAATGTTCCATTTGAATGGACGAGAAGTGTGAAAAGAGTTTCAAGAACTCAAAGAAAAGTTAACAACAGCACCTGTGTTAGCAGTACCAGAAACTGGAAAAGTTTATACAGTATATTGTGATGCATCTAAAAATGGATTAGGTTGTGTATTGATGCAAGATCGCAAGGTAATTGCTACGGATCAAGGCAGTTAAAGCCACATGAACTTAACTATCCTACACATGATTTGGAGTTAGCAGCAGTAGTTTATGCTTTAAAGCAATGGAGACATTTTCTTTATGGAGAAAGGTGTGAATATATACGGATCATAAGAGTTTGAAATACTTCTTCACACAAAAGGAATTGAATATGAGGCAGAAGAGATGGTTAGAGTTAATCAAGGATTATGACTTGACAATAAACTATACTCCAGGAAAAGCCAATGTAGTGGCAGATGCATTAAGTCGTAAAGTGAATTGTAATCCTTTGATGGAAGAAGGAATGCCCAAGGAATTGAGGAATGAGATACAAAAGCTGGTATTGAAATCTGGGAAGGTCCAGAGTTGAATAGTATTGCAGCTATGGAAGTTATTGAAGAAACAGAGATGGAATTGAAAGAAAATATTCTCTCGGCAAAGAGAAGATGAGTTCATAGCTGAAGAAATCCGCAGGATTAAAGAAGGTAGAAGATCTGAATTCACTTGAAGCCAGAAACTGATTCATTATGGTATCATGGTAGAATATGTGTTCCAGATATCCAAGAGATTAAGAGCATAATTTTGAAAGAAGCACATGAACACCATATTCTATACATCCAGGTAGTACTAAGATGTACATGGATTTGAAGAAGACATTTTGGTGGAATAATATGAAAAGAGAGATTGCAAGATATGTTGCAGAATGTCATACTTGTAGACAAGTAAAGCAGAACATCAGAGTCCCGCAGGATTATTACAACCACTACCAATTCCCAAATGGAAATGGGAAGAATCAGTATGGATTTTATCACAGGATTACCCAAACAAGGAGAAATAAGGATTCTATATGGGTAATTGTGGATAGATTGACAAAGAGTGCTCATTTCTTAGCCGTTAACCAGAAAGACACGCAGCACAGTTGACCGAACAGTATGTGAAGGAAATAGTTAGTAAGCATGGAGTTCCACAAAGTATTGTATCAGATCGTGGATCCATATTCACTTCAGCCTTTTGGAAACATCTTCACAAACAGTTGGGTTCAAATTTACAGTACAGTACTGCATATCACCCCAAACAGGTGGACAGACTGAAAGAACAAATCAAATTCTAGAAGACATGTTGAGAGCTTGTGTTCTTGATTTTGGAGGATCATGGGATGAACACTTAGCATTAGCTGAATTTTCTTATAACAACAGTTATCAAAGTAGTATTCAGATGGCACCATTTGAAGCTCTATATGGGAGGAAGTGTAGATCTCCAATATGTTGGTTTGAAGTAGGTGAAAAAAAGAATTTGCACCTGAGTATATAAAGGAACAACAACAGATTGTTGATATTATAAGAGATCGTCTCAAAATAGCTCAGAGTAGACAGAAGAGTTATGCTGATCTTTCGAGAAGACAGTGGGAGCCAGAATACAAGATATGGTATATCTAAGAGTTAGTCCTACCAAAGGAGTAAAAGATTTGGAGTAAAAGGAAAATTGAGTCCCAGATACATAGGACCATTTAGAATTTTAAGCCGAAAGGTGAAGTAGCCTATGAATTGGAATTACCTGCTATATTATCACAAGTTCACAATGTGTTCCATGTATCTCAACTCAAGAAGTGTTTGAAACCACCAGAAGGACCAATTGAGTTTGAAAAGTTGAATTTAAAGCCAGACCTATCATATGAGGAACAGCCTGAGAAGATACTGAGGGAGAATTGGAAAAGATTAAGGAATAGAGCAATCAAGTTTTGCTTTGTTCAATGGAAGAACCACTCAGAGCAAGAAGCAACTTGGGAAAAAGAAGAAGATTTGCGACGAGATTACCCACAGTTGTTCAGGTACCCAGAAAAGAAACTTCGGGACGAAGTTTAGTTTAAGGGGGAGAGGATGTAATACCCCACAGTTATAGGACTCGAGAGGGTAGATTTAGGAATTGCATTTGTGCATTCATGCATCTTTTGGTAAAAACGGATAATTTTCGCGCTTTTGTGATAAAAGAGTTGGGAGTCGATACCAGACGAGTGTCGAGGGTCTGGGAGTCAGGCATCAACAGATAGTCTAGAGGTGTCGATACACCCCACTACTTATTTTCAAAACCTCTCTAAGTGGGTTATGTCAAAATTTTGATATGATTCATTTATAAGTTCTTAGTTGAACACATTTCAACATCTTATCCAATCTTTATCCACACACATTATAATTCAATAACACAAGTTATAATTACAATAAAAAGGAATGAGTCATTCCATAGGATTCAACATAAGACATGCACATACATTATCACAACAAATTCAATGATTCAAATAAGAATCATAATTTAATTCACAAGTTCAAATATAAATCAAACACATGTTTGAAACCATTTCATTACAAGAATTCATCCATCCAAATGCAAGAAAATAAGATTATTACAATCTGTCCAACACAAACAGATTTACAACTTTATAATTACATTAAGTGTGAGCTTACAAAAGAGTGAAATAAAATCCTAAAAACTACATCATGACTTCTAAAACTTCAGGAGATCTTCAACCTGCAAAATAAACACCAAAACAAAAGAATTTGTTAATGTTAAAATGTTGCCAACACCATTTGGTGCTGGCATATTAATATTTGAAACCTGGTTTTATGCCTAACCAAAACAATGGTTTGGTTAGACAAGTGTGGAGTATGAAAACTCAAATCCTGAGGCAACATTGGGTCTGATCAACATAGATCATGCTCATTAATCCGAAGGCAACAAGAGGGGCAAAGGCATAAGCTTAGCACTTTATCTTTAGGCAACATTTAACAAAGGCATCATGTGCTAGCTGAGCATATTGAGCACTTAAACAAGGCAGCATATAAATCCACTACTCCACAAAATCAAACCAGGAAACAACTCAAAGCAAAGGCAACAAAAATTGGTATCACATTTGCCATTAATTGACAAGTGGATCCTTAAACCCACTTATTAAGCTAACAATGAGCTTAATTGGCCACACACTTGAGTTTAATTAGCAAACCGACTATTTTTAGCATCCCCAATTCTCAGCCAAGCATTGCCACATAGAAATCTGGACCAGATAGGAACAATGAGTCAAGAATGACTCATAGCTATCACCAGGGGGAGATGAACTGCGTAGCAGCAGAGCTGAGCTGATCTCCTAGGTGAAAAGGAGTGCAGGAATGAGTCAAATAGAGCAGCTCGAGGCAAAGAGGGCCACTGCAAGCAGGTTAGTCACCACAACCCAATTATCCTGGTATCACAAGCACAGGAGTGCCCAAAATTGTATAAATATAGACCCAAGCCGCAGCCACCAGCACACACAACTTCACAGCAACCACAATACACACAGTGCACAACCATCATCACATCCAGATCACAAATCTATCTGTTCTTCACCAAGAACACACACCAGCCACTAGCCAAGCATGGAGATTACTAAAACCATCCACCACAAGCCACTAAGCCCTAGAAGGAGGCCAGTAGCAAGAAGAACCACAAGAAGCAGGCCTGGAGGTGAACCTTGGAGCAAGATTCAGATTCTACCGTAGCTTTATCTGCTCTACACCCAAGGTTGTTAAACTTTCAAGCTAGAGAGTGATTAGCAGGTTCTGTAAATGACAGAACCATGCTTGAGTGATTAAATAAGCATCTGTTCTTAACAGAGCCTTGCTCAGCAAGGTGTGGTGCTTTAGAATAATGAAATTGCAAGCAGAGTACATCTGTGTGTGCAAAGTATAGGACTGAGTGAGACAGGGAGTGATGTTGTGTGCAAAAGCATATTGATTGAGCATTCACAGAAGCACAGGGAGGATTTAGTGTAGTATCTGTTCTTATCTTGTTGCACAACACATCACCACATGACAGTGAACCAGCAGAGCTGGATTAACTGATCATATCCAAGTTATACACTTGGAAGAAGCGCAGGAAAACATAAAAAAACATCTCTAATCAAGCAAGTTGCTGTGTAACTCAACATGGAGGCATCACAGCAAGCAAACATGACTAAATCATGCTCTAAATCGACTAAATCATCACTGCTAGTACTACAACTAGCTCAGAAATAATTTCCTACACTTTTATCTTGTCAGAGAGCAAGAACTGCTTTTCACATCAATTCCAGAGATAAACGGGATGATTCATACATGCATGATTCATCCCAAATACCTCTACAGCAAGCACAAGAGGGTGGCAGTGCACAAAATCGAGCTTGAAGCTCAATTAATTCCTCTGTTCATCATGGACCGAATTAAGGTTTGAACAAAGTTCAGATCAAGGCCATGAGCAGTTAGCAGAGAGGGTCGAGGTGGTGTAGCAGAGGAGAAGTAGAACTTACCAGGCGTCCATGGCCGTAGCTCCACGGCGGCGAGGCAGAGCTCGCGCTACCGGTGGAGGGGGCGCAAGGAGGTAGAGGTACACACCATCACCACACCATGGCGGCACAGGGGGCAAGCCCTGCGCCCAGCCATGGCGAGCACGACGGAGAAGACGAGCACACGGCCAGGGCGAACCCTAACCCTAGGGCAAAGGGGATGCGCGCGGCCACGAGAGGAAGCAACGCCCAAATCGCTCCGGTGAGGAGGAAGAGAGGAGCGAGGGGAGTGTTTTGCCCCACACCACGGCGGCGGAGACGGCCGGAGTTGGCCGGGGCAAGGCGGCGACGGCGCTGGCGACATGAACGCCTGGGTGAGGTCGGGCTCGGGCACGAGTGAGAAGAGAGAGAGAGAGAGAGAGAGAGAGAGAGAGAGAGAGAGAGTGGCTCGGGTCGGTTGACCGACCGAGCCAGGCTCGAGGTTGACCTGGCTCAACCAAGTGGAGCCAGGGGCATTTTGGTAATTTCACTCAAGAAAAATTCAAAACTTCCATAAGCTTTTAAAAATTCAAATAAAATCCTAAAAATACAAATAAAATATGTAAACATATCAGCAGAAAATAATCTATCCAAATAAAATGTTACTTTGAATTTTTGAAAAATATTCTAGAAGCAAAAATTCAAAGGATCCTTAAGTGGAAATGACTTTGAAATATTCAAAATATTTTCAAAAGAAAATAATATGGGAAAATTATGTATCAAGTTCAAACATAATTTGAACTACACTAAGACTGTCATGTTACTCATCCTACCTAAAGTACATATCAAATCATCAAAAGAAATCCTTAACAAAACTCTGGGGAATTTTTGGGAAAAAAAATAAAAATCATCTCATTCTAAGCATATTGGCATGTATTTGGTTTTTCAACATTGTCTCATACAGACAATGATATTGATTTTCAGAACACGAAGGTCCCAATTCGTCGGAAGCTTTAGACTGCATTACCTATCAGTCTCAAGGCAAGTTCCAACTTGCATGTCCTTGATTGATTATTTTTATCAAAGTAATTACAAAGTACTATGGATTATCATTGCATGAAAAAGAAAAACCTATTTTCGAATGATGTGAAATGCTATACATATATGGTTGGCTGGCAGTGGAACCACGGATTGATGTTGTGGTGGAGGTTCCACTGTATGGGAAAGTATGTACCTAGGATTAATAACCCATGGCCCAGTGATCCTTGCGCCGTATTGAAGCATCAGCCAACAGATTCACTATGGATGGGCTCGTCAGAGGTTTCTTCCTCCGTTCGCATATCCTCGGCAGGCTATTACCTGGTTGCGTCCGTTGCGGCGGCCAACTGCGTGGAAGCGCGTGACCTTCCCACCTGACGGGGTGACTGGAATAGAAGCTCGGGAGGGGTGGCGGGCCAGTGGTCTTAGTTACCAGCCGCGTCACAAATGGGCGGATATGCGTTGTGCGGGGAGGCGACTCCACATGACTTGTTGCCCTGAGTTCTGGCTATAGCACACATGGTGTGCGAAGAGAGCAAAAGGAGCCAGGCTGCTGTTGGGTAAAGTGGTGCAGCTCTGCAGAGTTAAACAAAGAAATTGTGACTGTCACATCCTTGTTCCAGGAGGGGACTACAGACCGCAGCGGGAAAGGCATCCCAAGTGATGACTATAAACCCGTGGAGGCTGGGGGCATAGTTTTCTAAAATTAAAATGGACCTTTTCCTAAAAATGTTTTACAAAACTTGCATAATCATCCATGACTTTTTGGTCAGGATGGTAGATAGTGCATCATACACTTTATCATCTATTATTTGAACTTGCTGGGTAACGCTAGTGTTGCTCACCCTTTTCCTCCGTTGATCTCTGCTTAGACTCTGATGAGATCGCTGAAGACGACTTTGGAGCATATCATGCCAACGAGGTGTATTTTGAAGCACCTGATCTGTCTGGAGGAATAGAAGGCGTCGACTACATCATCGCCTACGGAGCCGACGACGCCGAAGAGGAGGAGGTGGAGACTTAAAGTTATCTTAGTAGGAACCTGGCCGAGTCAGACTAGATTAGTACTACTTAGCGGCTGAGCCAAGATGGTTCTTAGTTTGCTGTTTTCTATCGCTTGTAGGTTGACTCCTGTCAACATCGCAATAATAGACATTCCTCCCATGTCAGAGGAAGACGTCGATGTTTTTATGCATTTCTGGCTTGTAATCTTTAGCAGTGTGTAATAAAGTGGACCCGCAATGTTTCTGTTGTACTACTCTGAGTGATGTAATATTTACGGATTAGTCCTTCCGTGGGTGTTATGTCAACGACTTGTACACTACAATATGCAGTGGTGTGCTGGGTCACCGCACCAACCCGCGCCGACCCGTCAAACTCGAGGACGAAGAAGTCTTCCCTGCCGCCGGCCGCGCCCAGTCTTATCCTGGCCGCGCCCGTGGTGGCAGCGGGGGAGGGAGGAGAGAGGGAAGTGGGGGCTAGGCGGCGGCTAGGGTTTCCTCCCGGCCGCCGCGCGGGGCGGCGCGAGAGGGAGAGGACAATGAGCTGCGTGTGGGGGATGAATCTTGTTACACATATTATCTAGATTCGGACTAAAACGTGTGTACATTCACACTACAACGTGTCTAGATACATAGGTGTACATATGAATGTGGAAAAAGCCTAAAACATCTTATATTGTGCAACGGAGGGAGTATGTGGATAAAGTCTAAAACTAAATCAATACAAATACAAATGAGTCAGCGTGCGTTGCCCTTTTTTTTTGATAATGTGCATAAATTGATCAAACTAAAAAGATTACAAGCAGCAACAAGATCAAGCACACACACGCAAAGGAACGCGAAATACAGAGCGAAATCAGAAAGAAGCACTGCAGCTCCAAACCATCTTCTTCCTCGATGACACCAAACGCAGCCGTCCTCCACCGTCGACGACGACGAAGGCACCAGCCGCCGGCGCCACTTACCCGGAGAACGGGGGAACTCCTTGCCACAAGGCGTTGACGAGCCGCAACCACCACCATCCCCGGAAAGATGGATCTGCTACGCACTGAGTAACATCGGCCGGGGGAGGCCCCCAAGCACCCGCCGCTCCAGCTCTGGGGCGAGCGCCCCAGACCTTCCGCCCGCTGACCACGAACCCCTGCAGCAGCTTCCTATTCATCTCTCTGCAGAACGCCCAGATCCGCCGCACCCGGATCTGGCCTCGAGCGAAGCGAAGGAAATCCGAAGATTTCCCGGCTCCCGGAAGTCGAGCGCGAGGCGACGAAGCTCCATGGAGCGCCACCGCCGGAGGGGAACCACGCCGACACCAAAAACACGGCCAGCACCACCGCCACCTCCCGAGCACCACTGGCCGGCCACCACCCAAACCCTACCCTATGTACACGCCGTGGGACAGGCTTCCCCCATCCTCTCGCTGCCGGAGCAGCCGACGGAGGGGGAGGAACCCCCGCCTCACCGGCGGCGAAGGTGGCCTGCCGCAGCAAGCAGATGTACTGCAGCGGACGTATTCTCAGTTCGGAATCGGATATTCACGCTCCAAATCCATGGCAACTGACTGTTTTCTCGGGTACAGTACGAACTTAATTCAGTTTTCAAATTGTCCCCGTGCATGGGACTTGCGTACGTGTTTCTTCTGTCAAGACTCTGGCCTCTGGGGTATGGAGCAGCTTCGAGATCGCTGTAAATAGAAAAAGGCTAGCTCCTGCAATCATATTCCACGGAAATACGTATAATACAGATGCAGATGCAGTGAGCAGGCCGTCGCTCTGCTCGAGAAGGGGCCATTACGAAACAAACTCGGGATTCCTAATCTGGCACAGCCATGCTCGGATATAAACAGGTGTCCACTCAAGAGATGGTGATTGTGAATCTTTCGAGTACTACTGTAGTACACTCTATTCCAACACGGGAGCATGGCGGCAGGCCGAGAAAATTCACGGTGATCACGAGGAATGGCGTCCCGGATTCTGCGACACCTGTTTTCTCTTCTTAATACTCCTAATAAAGACGGATGCTTACTTTTCGTCCTATCTCTGGTCAGTGGGGATCGGATGTACGGTACAGATACGTAGCCATCGTACGCTGGCGTCCGCGGGCCAGACACCGGCCGGGAGAGGCACCTGCCGCCGCTGCCACTGGTCGACCGCGTGGCTCGTCGGTACAAGTGGCGCAGATATTCTCCGTCTGTCATTTCACAGCAGCTATGGTGCCCCCTTATGCAGCCTCTAAAATATGTTTTTTTTTGTATTTATTAAATTTTTAAGTTTAAATTTCAAGGCATTTTAACATTGGTGAACAACCGCGATGAATACATAATACTATTTGAGGAAAAAATCCTCGTATTTTACAATATCTTTGTGACTTATAATGTTTTGTGTTAGTTGCGATGTCACTATTCGATTGCACCGACACCCTCCACTCGAAGAACAGGTTATCCACCTCCACCACCACCACCACCACCACCTCCTCCTCCTCATCAGAGTCAGAGTCAGTTGTCCAGACGGCATGCTAGATGCTCCCGCGCCGAACATGCCGGACCTTTATTGATCGGTGTCGAGCGAGCTCAACCTGTCGGTCCTCCTACAAACTTTTCAATACGGAAGAGGGTTGGGGAAGATGGCGCGGCGTTCCTCCTCCTCTTGGAAGGAGAGATAGTTCACCATCACGAGCTCCTCTTATTCATCAGAGGAGGAGTCGACTGGATGGGAACGTCGGCACCAACTCCACAAGAGGTGCGACGAGAGGTGACACTTGATGCAGAAGGAGATGTTCGGTCCTTGTTTGTGTTTGTTCCGTCGATCTGATGTTGCTCGTTGGCATGGTCGTCTTCTTTAGATTCTTGGGATCAATGAGTTGCTTCGTGCTAGTATGTTGCGCAATGTGCATCATCATCGTCAACATTTTGAAGACACCGCCAATTTAAAGATGATCTCCATTTCAAGGTATTCCCACTTTGCCTCCTAGTTATCGGTATATTGCTCATGTTGCCCAAAGCTTAGAACGTCTGAAGTGTGACCAATTGGACTGTGTAAACTTGTGGAGCCAGGTTAGTGTCATTGTCACAATTATACTGCACTATAGTTATATTCACGCATAGGAGTTATCAACCAAGGGTAAACCCACGATCAAATTTCTCCCGCATGCTCTTGTTGCACTAGATCATATTAATGGATGATAGTATTGTTGAAGATATTTTTTCTCCTTGTTGTTCGAGGTGTGTCACCGGAGGTGGACGACAACACCTTAGCCGTTGACCCTCATTGCGGTCTCTTTTAGATTAAACTCGGTGAGAACTATTCGACACCTACAACGCAATGCTTACGAATCTCGGTATGGAGCATAAAGGAGGCCTTGTAGATTGCAGTTGTACCAAGTTCGTGTCGAGAGCTATCGCCAGACAAACGGCCGTTGTCTGACTCCAATTATAGTCTTGATATCTTCGATGTAGATCTTGGCCATCTACAATTTGTACTGTCCAGCTTAGCACCGCTGGGTCTTGCTCTGTACAGTGAGCTTTGTAATCTTGTATCATGATCATTAATGTTTTTTTTACCATAATCATGATATAGGAGTAGTATATCTTTTCTGTGCAAGGAAAAAGATTGTTGGGGTGAAGGAAGGAGATTCCCAAAATTCGCAATAGTTGGCGAACGTCAGTCAAAAGGTTTTCCCGAAGGAACAAAACATCAGCTGCACTGGGGTCGTAACACTTACGAAAACCGCACCTGCAATACACGGAAGGAAGCACCTGTCATACGCGCATAGTCCTTCCTCGTTTGACATCTTTAATGGCCGCCAGCCAAGGTACAGTTCGTCGCAAAGATCCAAATGAAGACCAGAGCAAAGCTGGGGATTCCGAAGCGCAATCCCGCTGCATGCTAAATTTAACCAGCAAGCCGCCGCTCTTCCCTACCAAATCGAACGCATATGCGCCTTCCTTTTCACGGCCCCTCCCCCCGTCTCCGCCGCCTCCACCTAATCAATTCCCCGGTTCGGCTCCCCAGCGCCCCCAATCCGAGGTCAGAGCTGCAATAACTCGGGAGGGGCAGTGCGAAAAGCGAAACGCCTCAGTCCAGCGGCGGAGGCGGCGAGCGCAGCCATGGCGGTTGGCGCGCACGCCACGAAGCTGCACCTCTCGTCGTTCGCCCGGCGCCCGACGCTGATCCAGCTCGCCGCCGTCGCCGTGCTCTGCTCGCTCTCCTACCTCGCCGGCGTCTGGCACCACGGCGGCCTCACCGGCGCCCTCTCCATCGCCACCACCACCTCCTCCGTCACCTGCGTCTCTCCCTCTCCGCTCGTCCCCGTCCCCAACCGCGGCGCCTCCCCCGCGCCGCCCCTCGACTTCGCCGCGCACCACGCCGCGGAGGCGACGGAGGCCGTGTCCGCGCCGGCGCAGCGCGTCTACGAGGCGTGCCCGGCCAAGTACTCCGAGTACACGCCGTGCGAGGACGTGGAGCGGTCGCTGCGGTTCCCGCGGGACCGGCTCATGTACCGGGAGCGGCACTGCCCGTCCGAGGGGGAGCGGCTGCGGTGCCTCGTCCCGGCGCCCAAGGGGTACCGCAACCCGTTCCCGTGGCCTGCCAGCCGCGGCCTCGCGTGGTTCGCCAACGTGCCGCACAAGGAGCTCAGCGTCGAGAAGGCCGTGCAGAACTGGATCCGCGTCGAGGGGGACAAGTTCCGCTTCCCGGCGGCGGCACCATGTTCCCCAACGGCGCCGGCGCCTACATCGACGACATCGCCAAGCTCATCCCGCTCCACGACGGATCCATCCGGACCGCCCTCGACACCGGCTGCGGGGTAAACTATTTCAGACACATAATCCTTTGCCATTTGATCCTACACGAGCCCGAAAGAAGCGTTTTATTGCATGGTTAAATCTGGGGCTTAACTGAGGCTTAAGAACAGGGAGCGTAGATCTCGGGAATGGGTTTGCTTTGCGGGTGTCTGAACTTTCCAGACGCCATGACCGTAGTCGAGGACAGGTTGCCCAAATGGGTCTGACCCGGGACGATCACCGATCACTCGATCCCAGATTCCTTTTTAGAAGATTTGGTAGCACTCACTAACCTTTTGCATTTGAAACGTAGCCATTAGACAGACTGTAGTGAACTGTCACTCTGTCAGCACACTGTTTCTTTGAGAAAGGCTGAACTGGGGCCAGATCTTTTGAGCAACGCTGCTGGTTACTACGTATGTATACATACTAGTCCGTTTAGGAAGTGTACCACGTGCACAGTAATTACAATTCGGCGTGTTGAGCCTGCCTTTTGCGGTGCTTTCCACGGATCAACTCCTCTGAAGAATGCACTGCACAAAGGTGAACTCGGAAGGAGCCTGCCTGCTGTGTGCAGTGATGTTCTCCAAATGGACTGCCAGTCTCATTCTAGCATCTTGGAAAATTAGAAATTTAGGCAATTTTGACCTGGAAATATCCTTCTGTTTGTCTGGAGAGTCCACCATTCTAGCTCACCCTGTAGGAATTGGTTATTTCGTTGTCTAACATGGTGCATTATGCTGCTCAGGTGGCAAGCTGGGGAGCGTATTTGTTGTCACGCGACATCCTGGCCATGTCCTTCGCGCCGCGGGACTCTCACGAGGCGCAGGTGCAGTTTGCGCTGGAGCGTGGCGTGCCGGCGATGATCGGCTGCTCGCCTCCAACCGACTCACCTATCCTGCCCGCGCCTTTGATATGGCGCACTGCTCCCGCTGCCTAATCCCCTGGCAGCTCTATGGTATGTACCTTCATGATTGCACCCAAAATACCACATTGGTTGAGAATTTCAGTGGATTATTCGTTACTTAATTTATGCTCACATGGACACGCAGATGGTCTGTACTTGATTGAGATCGATCGCATTCTACGTCCTGGGGGCTATTGGATCTTGTCAGGACCACCAGTCAACTGGAAGAAGCACGCAAAGGGATGGCAGAGGACCAGGGAGGACCTCAACGCAGAACAACAAGCCATCGAGGCAGTTGCCAAGAGCCTCTGCTGGAAGAAGATCAAGGAAGTTGGAGACATTGCAATCTGGCAAAAACCTACTAATCACATCCACTGCAAGTCCTCCCGCAAAATCGTCAAGTCCCTACCATTCTGCTCTAATAGAAGTTCAGATGCTGCCTGGTAGTTGCTTAACTTACAGTAGCACATTCTCCATTTTGATGTCCAACTCATGGTTATGATGCATGATTGTTTATATTCTTCTGAATGACTGTAGGTACGACAAGATGGAGGCTTGTATAACTCCACTACCGGAGGTTAGTGACATCAAGGAAGTTGCCGGTGGTGAGTTAAAGAAGTGGCCGCAGAGGCTCACTGCCGTGCCACCCAGAATTGCCAGTGGCAGAATTGAGGGAGTCACCGATGCAATGTTTAAGGAGGATACCAAGTTATGGAAGAAAAAAAAAAAAAAGAGTTGGGCATTACAAGTTCGTGATAAGTCAATTTGGGCAGAAGGACCGGTACCGCAACTTGCTGGATATGAATGCCCGCTTTGGCGGCTTTGCTGCGGCATTGGCGGGTGACCCTATGTGGGTAATGAATATGGTCCCAACTGTAGGGAACTCAACAACTCTTGGGGTGATATTTGAGCGTGGCCTCATTGGAAACTACCAAGACTGGTGAGTTCTTGTACTGCAAGCATTGCTCGATCCTTTATGACAGTGATGATGATCATGTATTTTGTTCGGTTTGTGACCTCTTTCTGTGTTCACTGCAGGTGTGAGGGCATGTCTACCTATCCCAGGACCTACGACCTTATTCATGCTGATTCAGTTTTCAGTCTGTACAAGGATAGGTAACATTAGTTGCGGTGGACATTGAATCCAGGATTGCCCTTTTTTTCTAGCCCTGTTTAGATAGTGATTGTTGTTCTTGTCCTCGTTAGCTAGTATGGTTAATTTGAATTATACACCGCACCCAGCCAAAATCTGACAGTTTGAACTTTTTCTTGCAAGATGTGAGATGGACGTCATTCTGCTGGAAATGGACAGAATCCTGAGGCCGGAGGGCACGGTGATCATCAGAGACGATGTTGACTTGCTAGTGAAAATAAAGAGCATCGCGGACGGGATGAGATGGAATAGCCAGATCGTGGATCACGAAGATGGTCCGCTCGTCCGGGAGAAGCTCCTCCTTGTTGTGAAGACATACTGGACACTCGGGGATGAAAAGCAATAGCAATAACGTGAAATAAAGCAGGAAAAATGTTTAGAGGTTGACATACTGTGCAGATCTCACGATTGGCTTCCCTCCACTGTTTCGCCTCAATTTTTTGAAGTTCGTTTTGTCTGGGTATTCTTTTGGCGAAATAGTTGACATAATGGAGATCTGCCCTGTCTGTCATGGTGTAGAAGATCGGCGCATATAAGAAGGAAAACCTGCAAAGATTTTGACATGAAAGGACACCAAATAGGGTAACTGAGTTTTTTCTTGTACAAAGAGTTAATTATAAGTTACCCATGGCTGTTCTATGGTTACTGTACCAGACCCATTACTGCCGGAGTACACAAGGTCATATCTTTCCACTTGTGATTATAGGTTGTTCTTCAGTGGTGTAATGTTGTTCTAACTGATTTGACCATTAGGGTGAAACCAGCCTAACCTAACTTCTAACAGAACGTAATCCGTTGATGAAATGCCTACCGTGCTAAATGCATGCACCACAGTTGCCCATGCGCATGCAATTTTCACTCTGAACTTGACCTTTGCCTTTGACCTTCCATCTTGTTGAAAATTTGGTGTACCACGCCGGACGCAATCGTACCTCAGGTTGCAACTATCAGTTTCATGTCGCTTCTGTTGCGCACAACATAAACCTTCTCTTCATGCTGTTTCTCAGAGGAAAAAGTGACGATTTAACAACAAGAGACTTGTAAATGAAATACAGAGGCAATGTGTCATCTTCGGGGCCAGCATCTCGTATTTGTTTTCTGCAGACGTCATGGTCGGTGCCGAAAGCAGGAGAGCAAGACAAACCGAGAGAAATTCCCTAAAATCTGGCGGAAAAATCTCAGCTACGCAAAACCATGCGAAAGCGATATAACACAAATTTGTCGTTGTCATGCCATAATGTTGTGTCCTATTATATGAAGACGATCCATTATTTTGCTGCAACCTTTTCTGGCCAAACAAGAACTTAGTGCTACTCAATAATTGGCAGGGGCCTGTACCATCTTGCATCTTGAGTACTCCCTCCGTTCCAAATTAGATGACTTCATTTTGTCTAAAACTAGATGCATCTAGACTTACTTTTATACAAATGGAAGTCATCTATTTTAAAACGGAGGGAATATATCGTAAGCGAGGTGCTGATTACAAGCCCGATTTGCTAGCATTTGGGGCATGATCTAAAGAGTTGGCTTAAGATAGAACAATTATGACGAATGGACTGGTCCTGGAGTTGATATAGAGACTTTTGGATGGAGCCGGAGGTCCCTCTCATCTGAGATTCTTCTCGTCATCTTGTGCCCAGCTAAAGTGCCAAGTTCACCTAATCGAAGACAAGCAAGCGTCCACCCCTTGGGCGCCCTCTCGGGCTATCCACGTGGCGCAACCATTTGGCCGCTAGCTCGTTTCTTTGTCGCGTCTTGCGTGCTTTTTCTCGTTTCATTTTGTACTGCGCCTCGATGTACTGCCTCATCGGTCTATACTGCACTTTGCATTGTACTGCACGCGAGCCCGGCCGATCGAAGGGAGAGAGGAAAAACAAGAAAACGCGTCCCCTTCAATCCACTTTTCCTCCCAGCAGCAGCGCACGACTCCTCCACCCATTGCACGCCGCCGCCGCCGCTCTGTCGCCTTCCCGCAGCCTCCTCGCGTGTCGCCAGCCGATGGGAAGGGAAAACCACCACTGCCTCCTCGCGCTGCTCGCTCGCCACCTCCATCTTCGTCCTCGTCGGGGTCCGTCCATGGCGTGCTGCACAGCATGCCGGTGAGTGCGACCTAGCGGTCCTCCCCTCTTCCGTGTGCTGAAGAAGAAGGGCTGGAATGGAGCGCGGGCCGTCACCTCGTGCCTCGCATCGGGCGGAGCAGTCCGGAGGACCGTGGCCGCGCTCCTCGTCGTGGGAGAGCAGGGCGGCGGGGTCTTCACGGTTGGCGTGGAGGAGCAGGAGAGGCCAGCGTTGTGAGAAGGAGCAGAGAGGGCTGGCGGCATGGAGAAGCAGCAGCGGGGTCGGCGGCGCATCGACGAGCTCGACTCGCTCCGAGGCGACGGGACGGCCGCAGTGCCGGGTCGGCGGACGCACTGGAGGAGTGCGCCCCCGGAGGAGGGCGGCGGCACGGAGGACCACGAGCTGAGTTGCAGCGGTCAGGATGCGCTTGCGCTCGTCACTCAACCCTACGCGTCGACCTCTCGCGTGCTTCTCCCAGGCACCACGGCGTCCTCTTGAGGAGCTCGGCTGGTGGCTTGACGCCAAGGTGAGCATCTCCCAATCCTTATTTCCACCCGCCCCTGATCTCTCTTCTCTTTTCCACGGATCTGGATTTTCCAAACACTGGTGATTGATCCGGTAGTAGCTGACATGAGCTCCTCACAGTCCTCCGTATCTATACCTCTAGATTTGCAGCTTCTTCCTGAATTTTCTTGGTTAGATTTCTATTGCAGTGAGGTAGGGACAGTGCGGAGGATGCACTTCGCCCCCAACTTCTCCCATGTGGTGCCTCCTCCGTTCCGCACAGCCCAGCGGCCAGTGAAGCGGATTTGCGACCTAGAAGGCCGAGAGCTATTCTCCGATCTGGCGTCCGCTGCAACTATCCATGTACAAAATTATTAGAGTCCCTGTATTTTACGAGATTGTTGAGCCATTGCATATTTTGGTCATGGTTACTCTTAGGTAGTGATAGGTATATTAGCATTTTACCATTTAGTTATCTTATTCATTTCAATAGTAGGGATGCAATCTGAATTGGCTTTTGTGGCGAATGAATACAAACTGCATATGCAGTATGGAATTAGCTTTATCTTGCTTTTCATAATCCGCACATGCTTTTCGCTTATCCAAATTTACTGCAAGATTGAGTTCGTAGTAGCTTCAGAACCTGGTGAAGAGGTTCTCGCTGAGCTCTACCTACACAAACTCCTACAGCTATTTGTGTTTGATTGCTTACTATAATTAACAAATTGCTTCAATATTTAGCTTCTGTTACTTCTTGAATTAAACTTCTATTTTCTTGCAATACCATGTGATATATCTTTATGACCTCATTAATTTCTTCTGATCATTTGCCACTATTTTTCAGGTGTGTTTGCTGACCTTGAAGCATGCAAATATCAGGTGCCTTCCTCTTTCTTTTTTGTCCTGATTTTGTCGAGTGTTAAACTAATGTTTTCGTATTTTCTTTAATGGGGAAATATTGGATAGTCATGTACACACAGTGTCTACATATTTATTTAGCCATTTTGCAATATGGTTCTTGCTAATGGCTCATACTCTAATAATCTTCAGCAGATGGCTGAGCATCGAATATCTTATTTATGGGGGAAAGAAAAGTGAGTAGGATCAGATGGCAAGTTGGATAGTGAATAATGAATTGTACAGCGGCAACGTTGTTTGCTGAATTCAGGTAATTCTCTCTCTTTCTAGAGTTATAATTTACATATTGTTTTCTTTATCATATTCATTTATTCATAAACCTTGTGTAAACCAAACTGGAACATAAATCGACTTGGTGCAGTGAACCTTTTTTTTCCAGAGTAGCCGTATATTGATGTGTTGTTTGATTTTCTCTGCAGATTCCTAGGATTTACAATGTATACAAGTCCTATTAAATAAATGGACAATTCGTAGAGAGGACTTAAGGACAAACAGATTTCCAAACATGGTGGTCGTTGATTCACCTTTAAGTGCTTCAGGTAACTTCCATTCTTATCTTCCTCCCATCTTATCCCTTTTCCCATTGTGCAGATCCCTTTTTATCTGTGGTTACAAGTATAACAACAACAACAACAACAAAGTCTTTTTTCCCAAACAAGTTGGGGTAGGATAGAGTTGAAACCCATAAGATCTCGAAACCAGGTCATGGTTCTGGCACATGGATAGCTAACTTCCACGCAGCCCTATCCATGGCTAGTTCTTTGGTGATATTCCAATCCTTCAGATCTCTCTTAACAGACTCCTCCCATGTCAAGTTTGGCCTACCACGACCCCTCTTAACATTCTCATCCCGCTTTATCCGTCCGGTATGCAATGACACTTCCAGAGGCCTACGTTCTATATGAGCAAACCATCTTAGACGGTGTTGGACAACCTTCTCTTCAATTGGTGCTACCCCAACTCTCTCACGTATATCATCATTCCTAACCCGGTCCTTTCTTGTGTGGCCACATATCCATCTCAACATGCGCATCTCCGCTACACCTAACTGTTGGATATGTCGTCTCTTGGCCGGCCAACATTCTGCGCCATACAACATCGCAGGTCGAATCGCCGTCCTATAGAATTTGCCTTTTAGCTTTTGTGGCACTTTCCTATCACAGAGGACACCAGAAGCTTGGCGCCACTTCATCCAACCAGGTTTGATTCGATGACTCACATCTTCATCGATATCACCATCTTTCTGGAGCATAGACCCCAAATATCGGAAGGTGTCTTTCTCAGGTACCACCTGATGAGGACATCCCTAGCTTTACTACACATTCTCCACTATTAAATCAGCAGGTGAATTCACTCTTATTAGATTGTGCTGTTTGTGATTATGAGAATGTTATACTACCTAAGCCTATGCATTATGTATTAGCAGGGTTATTGATAACACAAACATGGAGGGAGGAAGATCCCAAGACATGCTGGAAACCAAGAGGGAATACATGGATGATAAACTTCAGAATATACATTGCAAGTGCTCGAGGGAGGAGAGGGAGGCAGGAGCACAGGGAGAGAGACATAGAGATGGCGCAACACAATGTTGATGCATCCAAGATGGAGCTTTACACGCCTAAGGAGAGGGACCTGCGAGTCCATTGGGCTGAACCCATGTTGGGTTCGGTTTGTAATATTATGGTTGCACCAAACCGAGTAGGAATAGGTTAGGGTTGCACCACGTGGGTACTGTAGCTACAGTACCCGCGAGCTACAGATTTCCAGACTTGAACAATGTTCATCTGAAATTATCCTCACCAATTTGGTGATTGTTACTGCTTGAAAATTATACGTGTTATCTGCTGTTCCACTGGGAATAAGGGGATACAGGACCACTCGTGATCATTGATTGCGTGTGCAAGAGTGTGCAGTTGAGAATATCCAAAGGGATTGAGGGCTGTTGCATTGGCATCAGGGTTCATCCAGGAGAGTTGTCAGTGAAGCACTAGTTATCTATCAAGTTATCGTGAGAGTTCATCGAGAAGATCGGGCCATCCCTTATCACCACCAGCTTTAATCCGTGGTTACAAGTATTTGATGAAAATCCTAGCTAAGATTAACGTATGTACTATTTATGCTCCATCTAGCTGTTTTTTGCAGGACACTCCTAAGCGTATTATTGTGGAAATGTGAGCGGATAACCCCTGATGAAAACATGTCCCTGCCCTGATGCAGAAACACATTAAATATCCGTGTCTCAGCCGAGACCGGTACTTATGCGACGACAAGTTCATCAGCAGGTAACGAATTATCTTCTATCTATCAAGCAGTTACATCTTCTTAAAGATATAACACTTATTATCAAGATGGCTGGCAGCGAGGAGAAGGACTTGAGCGGTGACAGCGAGGATGAGAGGTTGTCGTATATGCACATAACTATACTAGAGATGTGCTATTTATTATGAGCCTCTTACCTTTCTATCTAAAGTCTCCACATCAAATTGAACTGGTACCAGCCCTGAGATGCCTTGAACTGATGAGCAGATCAGAGTACTTGAGGTTATTAGGTTGGACTATATATTGCTTGGAGGCGATGCATGATTGGACCGGTGTTCTTTTGCTGGGAGAGTGGCAGCGTCTTGCTTTGGTTGTCTGTTACTCTATGTTAATGTTATTAGACCATTGGCATAGGTCCTTTCCCTTATGTGTAAAGACATCCCCTCCTTCCTCTATGTTTATCTCTACCCCTTTTCTTAGGGAGCTCTAGCTCAACCTCTTCTTTATTCCATTGTGTGACTGATATGTATACCACTGCTAAGATGAGGTGCAGGGACAAAGAGGAAGTAAGAAGCAACCTTTTTGGTGGCCTTCCACTGAACACAAAAGTTACGTGATTGTGTTATTGCTACTAAGTGACATTGTATCTCCTAGTGAAATGAAATTATTTTGCGGTAAATTGTTTTGTGCTTCGACTATGTGCTTCCATTTTCAGAACAAATATTTGAGAAAATTTCTAAAATTGGGGCGCACCTGACCGGCTAGGAGGCGCCCCGAGGGGCGCCCCAGCCTCTAGTGCTGCATAATAGAGCCTGTAACTCTCCTGCTCTCCAGGCTCTGCATGTAAGAAGGCCGCTGATCAGTGGTCGGGGAATGACCATGAACCAATGATATCCTTAGATCTCCATGGGATGCCAGCAGTGGTTCAATATCTCTGTCACTGACATGACATGTAATGTAATAACTAATAAGTGTACAACCAATTATGGTGCAAAACCGCGACACCAGCTACTCCCTCCCTCATACAAACTACTCTCTCCGTGTCAATACGTAAGACTTTATAGGCTTTCAGTATTTGTCTTGATTTGTAAGTATATAGACATATTTATAAGTTTCAAAAAATTCTGAAGAAACTTTCACGTATAGATCTAAGAATGTATATTTTCAAATCTCTAAGCTTTATCATATTTGTTATTTTTTGTGTAGCCTATAGTACAAAGTATCTCAGATTAAAACTTTACACTTTTGTGGGATACATCATAAGTTACCTCTGGATTTATTTTTAGTTTTTTTGGAAACTCAAAAAATATGACTTCGAATTTTTTAGATAAGAGAGATCACAAAACTCTTTCCATCCAAAATTGACAGCATAACATAAAACGTAGGCGAGTTCTTATCCCATTGGCTAGAGCACAATGGTCCTTCTCAATCGGCCGGAGATCAAATCCTAGATTCGACTCGGTGTCCCGCACCTTCTTTTTTTAATTAAAACGGGTGAGGCTCCTTCCTAAGGGGCTAAAAAAAACATAAATGAACCGATTTTGGATTTCTTTTCACATCTAACACTTTTTCAGTGGCGCCTGTGGGGAAGGGCACCATGGTTTGTAACAGACCGCGATGCATGCAGTGTACATGTGGGCGCCACGAAAAAAATAATCAAAACACTGTTTAAACTAATTTTAATTGTGCTAAACTTTTAACTTTGGGCCACTTTTATCACTTTCAGGGAGAGAAGTACTCCCCACTGATTTCTCGTCGGTCGGCCAAGCGGTGGCGACATTGCTTGATAATATATACTCCACGTAGACCTTAGGTTTTTTTGATATACCATAGGAAAATTGTATGAATAGGAATATATGATTGGTATGACATCTCTAATAGATCCTATAAGAATAGACATTCTCTTTGATTGTGGTTAAGAAATTTTCCATGAGGTTGTAACTCATGCTTTTTTCCTACGAAATTTACACCACAATATTCTTATGATATTTATTTCTATCCTATTAATTAAACAAATTCTGTAGGAAAATTTGCTACAAGATCCAATCTTTCAAAAATGGATTTTTTTTGTTTTTGCCACACTAGTTTCTGCCCATTTTGCTTTTGCCACTCTAAATTTTGACATTTTGCTTTTGCCCTCTCAGTTCCTGGTAATACATTAATTTTGAAAAATGAAAATGGTGAAATTTGTTTTGCTATTGCCCCAACTGTTGTTGTTTTGTTTTCGTTTCTGTCCCTTATAAGGGCAATAGCAAAATGTCAAAATTTAGAGTGGCAAAAGAAAAATGGCCAAAAACTAGTGTGGCAGAAACAAAATTTCCCCTTCAAAAAATCTATACTCCTTCCGTTCCTTGATAAGAGGTGTCTTAGTTTTTGCGATTTTCTTGAAAAATAAGGTGTATTACGATTCACGGACAATTTTATAAACAAAATTAGTCACAAACTAGATTAGTGGAATTTGATGGATTATTTTCAGTTTATGACTAATGGGCACTCTTTTTTTTATCAGTAAATAATTAGTACATCACATGTAAAATACTAGTGCCGTGTCAATAGTTTAGACATCTTGTATTATGAAACGGAGGGAGTAATATTCATTTGAGTACAATGGGCCCTAACTCCAGGACGAGCCGCATGGGCCATAATAATTCAACTGTCATCGCTCCAAAGAAACTGAACAGCAACACAAAAGCTTTTAAAAGGCCCGGGTCCAAAAAAAATACCGCCAGAACTCTTGGGCCTAGTCCAGGTTTTGGCCCAAATGTACCCAACTGTAGAACATCCGGAATGATTTATGAACGGCGTATATAAAAACAGCAGCATAATTCAGAGCGACCGCCAAACCGAACATTCGAGCATCGCCACCAACTGCAACCACTGTTCTTCCCACAAGCTTTACGTTTTGATGGGGCTCCTTACACCACGCCCAAAATCGCGCCCTTGCTCTATACATTCCGATTGACCGTTCTAGCTAAGCTAGCTAATGTAGAAATTACGTGCAGCTTTAGCGTTTCCATCCTAGAAGATGATCGACTACGCGGCTGCCGCCCTTGCCGTGGCGGCGCTGCTTCTGCTGTACACGGTGCAGAGGTGGAGAAACCCGCGGTGCAATGGCGGCCGCCTCCCGCCGGGTTCCATGGGCCTCCCACTCGTCGGCGAGACGTTCCAGTTCTTCTCCCCGGATGCCTCGTTCGACATCCCTCCCTTCATCCGCCACAGGCTCGCAAGGTTCTTACGCGTTTTCGGCCTTGGCATATCTTCTTCCAGCTTGAGTCCCGAGCTAGTTATGTTGGCTGCTAATTTCTTGTCTTTTTTGGGTGAGATAGGTACGGGCCGATATTCAAGACGAGCCTGGTGGGGCACCCGGTGGTGGTGTCGGCGGACGAGGAGCTGAACCACATGGTATTCCAGCAGGAAGGGGAGCTGTTCCAGAGTTGGTACCCGGACTCATTCGTTGAGATCCTCGGCCGCGACAACGTCGGGGAGCAGCAGGGCACCATGTTCAAGTACCTCAAGAACATGGTGCTCAGGTTCTTCGGCCCGGAGAGCCTCAGGGAGTCCATCCTCCACGACGTTGAGCACGCCGTGTGCAGCTTTCTCTGCACCTGGTCCACCTTGCCGGCTGTCGAATTCAAAGAGGCTGTCTCTACCGTAAGCATATATAAATTTATGGTGTTCTCGATGTACAGAAAGGTTCTGATTTGTCACCCCGTACGTGACGGTGTCATTTGGCTGGCAGATGGTCTTTGAGATTTCGGCGAACAAGGTGCTCGGGTTGGAGCCGTCGAGGTCCAAGGTCTTGCGGAAGAGTTTCTTCGATTTCGTCCGAGGGCTCATCTCCTTCCCGCTCTACTTGCCAGGGACAGCTTACTACGCATGCATGCAGGTGATCACTCTAACTACTATGGTACTTGCCTGCACATCACAAATATGCACACGTTTTGAATTCATGAGTTTTTTGTTAACTTAATTTCAGGGACGGATGAGTGCAATGGAGGTGCTGCAGCAAGTGCTGGACGAGAGAAAGCTATCAGCAAAGGCACTCGGAGGAGAAGCACTGCGCCACGGCGACTTCCTGGACTATGTCGTCCAAGAGATCACCAAGGAGAAGCCGGTCCTGACGGAGGGAATGGCGCTGGATCTGATGTTTGTGCTCCTCTTCGCGAGCTTCCACACGACGTCGCTGGCGCTCACTCTGGCCGTCAAGCTCCTCGCCGACCACCCTCGCGTTCTGGATGAGCTAACGGTGAGCATGCGTGAACATAGTTTGGTTGCGCGCCTCATGCGAGCAGAGACGTGCTCTGAATATTTCTGTGATTTGGCTTTGGTTGTAGGTGGAGCATGAAACGATCCTGAACCAGCGCGAGGCATGCACCGAGTATGATGGTGATACAGTTACATGGAAAGAGTACAAGTCCATGACATTCACATCCCAGGTATTGGATTTATTCATACTAACAACTAATGGTCAATTTAAGATTGTAGGTAATCACACGCACTTCTGTTTTCAAGGTAATAAACGAGACGGTTCGGTTGGCCAACATTGCGCCTGGCATTTTCAGAAAGACGTTGAAAGATGTACAGTTCAAAGGTGATCATGATACTCACTCCACATCAAACTATCCTGATTTTTAGCTTTGGCCAAGGTTAAACTTTGCAAAATTTAGTCAAATATCTATTAAAATAGCAGTATCAGATCAGTATTGAAACCATCATCAAATATACTTTCATGTGTATGCATTCAATATACTTGGTCAAAACTTACAATGTTTGACTTTAACCAAAAGAAAAAAACTCATGGTAATTTGAGAAAGAGCTATAGTAAAAACCAGAGAACCAACCATTGTATCTCAGTGTTACAATACGATTTAAATCATTTGTCCTGAAAAAAAATAAAAGAAGCAGCAATTGTACTTCTCAAATGATAATTTCCGGTGACAGGTTACACTATTCCAGCTGGATGGGGAGTGATGGTCTGCCCGCTAGCAGTCCACTTGAATCCAGATATTTACCCAGATCCCCTCACTTTCAACCCTTCAAGGTTCAAGGTTTGTGGAATACCTTAGTGCTCAACTCATGCAAGATCAAAACAGCCCAACCCCATGCATCGTACCACTTTATCTTGTACTCCAAATAAGTATATTAGATTTATCCAAATATGGATGTATCTAGATATGAAACACATCTACATACATGAATGTATCTGGACATGAAACACATCTACATACATCCACATTTAGACAAATCAAAAACACTTCTTTTGGGACGGAGTTAGTATACAACTGGTATGTACTTAAGTTAATCAGGATTCCACATGCACACAGGATAAAATGGAGATAAACCGGGGGTCAAGACACTTCATGGCATTCGGAGGAGGCATCCGTTTCTGTGTTGGAGCAGACTTCAGCAAGCTACAAATGGCCATTTTCCTCCATTTTCTTGTCACAAAATATAGGTGCTTCTAATTTTTGCTGGTTATCCCGATTTGGAGTTCACTCCTTTTGGAACCCTTCACATGTCTTACATTTCCTTGCCACCATTTTCTCTTACCATATTTCAGGTTTACACAACTGGGGGAGGCAAGATAGTCCGGACTCCGGGCCTAGAATTTCCTGACGGCTACCACATCCAAATCAGACAGAGAGACTAACCAACGCCAAGTTTTAAGTCCTAGCTCTAGCAGTACAAGAACACACAAGACTCGTTAGATACTTTTATTATAGGTCTCTGTACAATTCTATTATATTTGTTTGATGCAATGAAATTTATGCATACTAGTTTCTTTCCGTATACTTCCTGCAGTCAAGTACTTTTTATAGAAAAGTCCGGCGTTTTGCCATTTGTATAACCAGGTACACCGGGTTACAAAGCAAACATAGGTATTTAACAGAAAATAGCATATGCCAACAAGCTTGCGATAGCGCATTAACATGTGTGATACGCCGGGACTGAACCCCCCCCCCCCCCCCCCCCCCCCCCACACACACACACACACAAAATCTCTTTCTGAATGATTAGGGCTGCCTCTGTTGGCTGTAATGTCGAGTTCTCAATGACTCGTCTATTCCTGTAAGTAGACAATGCTCCGCGCATTGCCGCGAATATTTACGGTAATAAATCCGTCATAAATAAAATTAGAATAAATTCTCTGATAAAAGTACACCAAAGGGCTAATCTGGAAGAATTATCAGGGGCCGTGCTAACTGCTAAGTGGGTTCCACTCTTCGTAAAATCTGGCAACATAAGAATTCTTGTTGGTGTTGTTGATCACAAGAAAGTTCCTACAATAAAAAGTTGACTACAAAAATAGCTAATGGTGTGTTATATTTATGTTTAAGTGAAGCAGATGGTGGATGAGACGTGAATAAGAAGTAATCCAAACCTTGATGAAATAAACGAGAATATTTCCCAAGAATTTGACCTAGTTGACCCCTGGTGACGCGAGGAAGAGAAACTGAGTTTTTGTGCAGCGTGCGAAAACATGTTTGCAACATCGGGGAAACAGACTTGTAGCAATCGCACAAAAACTAGCAAAAATTGGCATGTGTAACAATATCGTTTGCGTTTTGTTACAAACATAGTGAGTGTTACAATATTGAAAAAACTAAAACAAAAAGTTAGGCAAAGAGGAGAGCTAGCTAAACTGGGCTGTTAGCCGTAAAATGGGCTAGAAATCACTCTTAGGCCGAAGGAAAAGGCCTACCGGAACCATCTTCCTTTTCTTTTTCTCTCTCCCGTCCCTTCGCCCTTCTCATCGCCGCATCCATCGCCACCGCCCGCCGCTCGCACGCCAGGCTCCCGTCGCCGGTCCCCCTGCCTGGAGCCGCCCTCACGATCTACTCCGACGGTCCTTCCTCCTATGTAACTGCAGCTTCTCCTGTGGACGCCCGCGAGCTCCGAATCGGCGCCATGGTCCTCGGTATCTTCACCGTCGGGCGCTGGTCCAGGTTGAGCTCCAACGCCGGTCGCCTATCTGCCTAGCAGCAGTCGACGCACCGGAACTTAGCAGCATCGTAGAAACTATCTCCCACCCTGAGCAGCTCGACCCCTGTCTCCCACCGGCAGCACCTCCGGGCCTCTGTTCTTCCACAACTCCGGCGGTGCAGCTCGTCGGCAGCACCCCTCCCTCCTCCAAAGCAGCGGTAACCCGACTGTATGACAACTTATACCACCGGCAGCACCCCTCTGCCTTCTCTCGTTCCCTTTGTTTGCAAAAAAAAAAAATTCACTATATCAATTGCAGTAGTAGGATCTCCTATTGTTGACAGTAGAAGGGCTGTTTTTATTGTTGTTGACAGTAGAAGTTTTTATGCAATGAATTTTTTTTGATCTATATTATCCTCATGCTACCAAACATAGATTGTTTCAATGGATCATTTGGCAAGGAAACAACCTTAACTATTGTGGAAGCAGCCGGCCTCGCAGCTGTATTGGCTGCTTATAAGATGGTTATCTCAAGAGGAGCTAGGAAAAAAAATCGAGGATATCATTAAGTTCTAGGATTGATATGGATATTGCTAGAGAATTAAATCTAATATACAACAATCATTCCAAGACATAAATTGCTGAAATCAGCTAAGAATGTGAAAATCTCCGTTTTTCGTTTGTGTACTTTGTTTAGAGAGACAAAATTATTGATACTTCCTCCGAACCAAATTACGTGTCGCAGAAAAACAGTCCCAAAAGTTTTTCGGATCGGAGGGAGTAAATAGTATTCATACTTCTATCAAGGACAAGTAACCTTTTTTTGCGGAAAGCCGCTGACGATTACAGGATAAGCATTACAGAGAAACACCCAACAAAGATCGAAATTACAACGCAGTCCCTCTGCAACTCGAAGACGCCAACGCGGAGCAGAACGTGCCGACGGCGCGCCGCCGCCTCGTCCTCCCTGACGCCTTGGATCGGAGAACCTCCCCGGGTGGACGGGAAGTCGTCGGGCCTTGAACTCCGAAGAGCCTCCACCCCACTCCGCCGGAATCTTCGCCATCCATCACCACCAGCAGCTCGATCTTCACAGAGCCAGATCCACCGTCGCCTGGGAACCGGCCGGGGAATTGAGCACAACACAGATCCATGGATCTGCGAGTACCCAAGGAGCAGGCGAGCCGAACTCCGTTGTCGAAGGGGACGCCCACCTGCACCAAAAAACTCGCCGACGAAACCTCCACCTCCATGGCGCCGCCGGGAGCAAGCCCTACTGGGCCTACGCTATACACATACGTGAGACGGAGATCCCCCACCCTCCCGCCGCCGAGGCGGCCGCCGGAGAGTGAGGGATCAAGCGAATCGACGATGGGAAGGTGGCTCAGCAGGCGGAAGCACAAATCGCCCCTCTCGGCTACAGTGACAGGAAAGGGGAGACGTCCAAGGTCGTCTGAAGTTCCTTAGATGCGTATCAAGGACAAGTAACCTGTAACCATATTTCTCCAAGTTGTTGGCCACAACACAAGGTTTAGGGCTCTACAACCGATTTTTAGAAGATTTGTTGAAGTAATCAGTAGGTATTTTAAGGCAGTGCTATATGTTGTTAGAGAGTTGCGAGATGAGATGATCTGTCCTCCCTCAACTCATACCCACCCTAAAATTCAACAAAACAACTGCTTCAATCCTTATTTCAGTGTAACCTGATTTATTATTATTATTTAATTTTTATTAGTTGTCCATCGAGTAGCCCGAACAGTGGGATGAATTAATGGATCCTGAAACAGAAACATCAAATATACTACTGTTGAGCCAAACGAACAGCAATCAACCGAGGCAAGCTAAGGCTTCCGTGCCACCAAGGGCAGGCCGCACAGGCTGGATGGATGAATGGTTGAGTTCCAGAAATGCTAAGGACATGGATGACATTTTTTGACGCATATCAAATCAGTCATTAGGAAACACAACTGACAGAGAACATGTGTGTTGGTACTCGTTGTAGAGGAATTGGATGCAACTCTCGATATATTGATCGGGGTGCAATAGCACATATATATAGGTACAAGAGGGGCAGCCGTCCTCAACTATACAAGGAAGGAGGAGACTTGCCGTACAAGAAATATACACATATACCATATCTCAACACCCCCCGCAGTCGAAGCGTCGCTGCGGCCGACGCAAAGGCTGGATCGAAACTCCTCGAAGGACGTCGTAGGTAAGCCCTTCGTCATGATGTCCGCAAACTGCTGGGAGGTGGGAACGTGTAGTACACGTACATTACCGAGAGCCACCTGTTCCCGAACAAAATGAATATCCAGCTCTATGTTCTTGGTGCGACGATGATGAACCGGGTTGGCGGAGAGGTAGACAGCGGAGACGTTGTCGCAGTACACCACTGTGGCCTTGTCGACGGAGTAGGAGAGCTCCTAGAGTAGTTGTCGTAGCCAAGAGCACTCGGCAACCACGTTGGCGACGGCACGATACTCCGCTTCAGCACTCGAGCGAGAGACCATGGGCTATCGCTTAGACGACCACGAGATGAGTGAGGGACCAAGATAAACGTAGTACCCCGAGGTGGAGCGCCGCGTGTCAGGGCAGCCGGCCCAATCAGCATCCGTGTAGGCGACGATGTCCATGGCGGTGGAGGCATGGAGCGAAAGACCGAGGTCCAGAAACTAAATTATGAATGAGATGTGGAGAGACAAGGACGTTATGAAGGGACAAGGGTTGAGAAGTGGAGGGAAAACTAGTGGAACCGACATGAGAGATAGGAAGACTAGCACCATTACCGACGACGATGTGAGAGGAGGTGGTGGTGGGAGAGGAACGAGAGAGTATACCCGGGTGAGCAGCCATGTGGGCCGAGGCGCCGGTGTCCATGAACCAGTCACCGCCGCCGGCGTAGGTGGAAGGAGAGGGCGCCTGCTGGAGGGCGGTGTAGAGCGCCGGGTCGTAGGGGGCCGGGGCGGTCGGTGGGGTGGCGTAGCCGAGGTAGCTGGGAGCTGCGCCGAGCAGGCCACTGTAGCCGGGAGGGGGCATGGCGGCGAAGCCTGGCCGCGGTGCAGCGTAGAAGGCCTGATGAGCCGCCGGTCGCGGGTGGAGAGCCCCGGGGCGGGCGCGCGAGGCACCAGCATGGTGTAGGCGTGCACCACCCCCGTCCAAGGGTTGTGACCACCGCTCCAAGGTGGTGTAGGCTGCAGGTTGGCGGGGCGAGGAGCGCCACTGCCGTTGCCGCCGCCACCGCCGTTACCGCCGCCGCGGCCACGGCGACGACGCCATGGCTGCTGCTGTGGTGGAGGTTGCGGCTGGGGCACGGGCACAGGCGCGGGAGGGCGGGGTGCCGGAGCTGGAGCTGGAGGACGCCACGGCCCGGGGGTAGGGGCGCCACGGCCGATGCCGGCGGCGAGCGCAGTGTGGGCGGTGCGGGTGCGGACGTTCTTCAGCCGCCGTTCCTCGAGGCGGAGGTAGTCCACCGCCCTCTCGAAGGTGGGGTTGGCCATGAGGGTGAGGTTGGAGGCGGCGTTGCCGAGGTCCTCGCTGAGACCGGCGGTGAGGGTGGAGAGGAGGATCTGATCACCGATCTGGAACCCGATGTCGTTGAGCTCGTCGGAGAGGGTCTTGAGACGCAGGCAGTAGGCGTCGAGGGAGAGGTCGTTCTGCTGACAACCGAAGAACTCCTGCTGCAAGAAGACCACACGTTGGAGCTTGTTGTCGGTGAAGAGGCCGGTGACCTTGGTCCACACCTTGTGAGCATCGTCGTCGTCGCGAACGACGGTATGGAAGATATCCGGTGAGACGGTGAGGAAGATCCAGCGGATGATGGTGGCGTCGATGGCGAACCAGTCGGAGTCGCGGCGTGTGGTGAGGAGGTCGGTAGTGCCATCGATGTGGTCGGAGAGATTGTACTCACGGAAAAGGAGGTGGAAATAGGTCTTCCAAGCAAAGAAGTTGGCAGCGGTGTGGGAAAGCTTGACGGGGACATGGTCGGCGATGCGAACCTCGCGGAGCTGGGTTGGGTTGGGAGGGGAGAGATCGGAACCGGTGGAGGCGAAGGGGTTGCTGGAGTTGGAGATTGAAGACATGGTGGTGGCGTCGAGGTGGGCTAGGGTTAGGGTTTTGGAAGGGTGGCGCGCGGCTAGCGCGTGGGGAGGCAGAGAGGAGAGGGGGTGGCGCACGACTGGAAGGGAGCGGCGCGTGGGTGGTAGGCGGCGGCCGGCTGGAGGTAGGGGAAGAGCTGGCGGCGTGCTAGGATTGGAGGGAGGCGACGGCCGGCCGGTTGGAGGCGGCGGCGCGCTAGGGCTAGGGTTAGGACCGATAGGTGTCTGATACCATGTAGAGGAATTGGATGCAACTCTCGATATATTGATCGGGGTGCAATAGCACATATATAGGTACAAGAGGGGCAGCCGTCCTCAACTATACAAGGAAGGAGGAGACTTGCCGTACAAGAAATATACACATATACCATATCTCAACACTCGTGCAGGAGGAGCATGAAGCGATTCTGAAGAAAAGAGAGGGTGCCAGTTCTGGAATCACATGGGAAGAGTACAAGTCCATGACATTTATATCAGTTCATGTGTACCTTGACAATTTTGGGCGCGTTTGGTAGCCCACTGATGGCCCTTGAAGAGGTTGATGTACAGCGCTAGAAAACAAGCTTGATGCCCAATGGACAGTCTTGATCTCCGGTGCGTAGTTACCTGCGTCAAAAGTAAATTGGTTAGGTTGAGACTCCAAGTGCAGAGTGTGTAGTAAGTGGAAGACGTGTTTTCCCCACGAGGGTGACTCGAGGGTTTAATATCGAACTCTCGGGGAATCAGTAGTGAAAGATCTATCTCCCTATCCTTCTTTTGGTCACCAACAAAATAAGGTTAATTGTTTTGGTCCTTAACCTCACCTGTGGTTGTCAAACACAAGGTGTATGAATGATATCAAGATAAATATGCAATGCAAACAAGAAATAAATATGCAATGGTGGTGATGAATGTGCAAGGATGATGATAACAATGATAAATGATATTTTTGGGTTTTTTATGATGAATGCAAGATGGAAAAGTGTTTTTGTATTTTCGGATTTAATAATGGCAGAAAATGGAAAAGTGATAAAAGTGGTTGGAAAGGTGTTTCTTATGATTAAAAATGGACCGGGTTCATGGTTTCACAAATGCACTCTCTCTTTTAATGGTGTGACAGACAATGGACACATAGAGTTGACATATGAGATTGCAACACAAAGTTTGATATCAAGTTACTAATTAAATGGGCATCACGTCCTAACATAGAGATCTTTTGGTTATTAATCTCACTTATACTCCACCAAGATGCGAACTAAATCATAACACCTTAGCAATTAACATAAATCAGAGTATAGCTTTAAGTATCATGACATGAAGTGAAAATAAGAACATGCTAGATCTAGTCATAGAGTAGTGGCGATGGTCACACCCACATCTCCGGTAGCATGGTATTTTTGTTTATCCCTAGTGAGGCAACAAAGTAAGGTAAACACCCAAGTGGATCGCGATATTTCAGTTGTCAACTTACCGCACTCACCACCCCCGTTACTCCAACTAATGCACACATCACCCCACACACGCCCTCATAAACATGCTTGATCATAACAAGTATATAAGAACGGGGTACATAATATGCATCTATAATCATAACTGAAACAAACATTGCAATCTCAAACATATATTAACTCATAAAAAGATCCACCATATAGGAATTACATATATGACCGTAATCATGTTCAGCAGCTCATACGGTACTAATTAGTGAAGCTCAAAGAGAGGAGAGATACATATGTTACTTCCACAAACCCATAGTCCAGAGGTGGACTACTCCCTCTTCATGATGGAGATGGTGGAGATGTCGATGGAGAAGATGGAGACCATGCCGGCAGCGCCCCGCCGGAGTTTTCCCCCTCCAATCTGCAGCTCCAGATCTTCGTTTTCGTGTTTCTGTGATATGGCGGCGCTTGTTTTCGAGAACGCCGTGGGACTTCTTTTATATGCGTTTTTAGGTCAAGACGAAGGCAGTGGAGAAAAGATCGACGGCTGCGGAGCTCCGAGGGCCAGGATGGTGGGCCCCACGTGGCCAGGTACAGGGGCCGCGTGGGCCACCCCCTTTTGGCCTTCCGGACTCCGTTTACTTGATTCCTTCGCTCCTACGTCTTCTTCCTTCCAAAATAATGACCTCCATATTTTCCATATTTTTCTGACGACGTTTGGGTCCCTGAAACATAAAAGGAAAAAAATAGGGTTTTCTGCCTGCGCAGGGTTAATTCCATAAAAATAGGAAACAATTATTTTATTTCCTAAAATCATTAAATAACAGTGGTATAACCCTTATATGATGCAAATATGATTGGAATATGAGTGATATAGTGCAAAGTTCATGTATGCATTTTACATGCATCACCCACCAAGTTTCCAATCAGGCTCTGGCGATGCAAAAATGGGCCATTTGGTTCCCTGGCCCGGCTCGCATTCCTGCATCGCACGAACATTAAAGCATCCTTGGGACAGACCCGATAGGAACGGCTGATTCGGCCATTTCCGCGTCACCCTTCAACGCCGCTGCCCTCGGAGATGGCGCACGCGGGCGAAAAGCGGCGGGACAATTTCGCTCACCGCCCTTCAATTTCGCTCGCCTATGTTGAACTGAATTTTGTGCAGTGTCTAGTGCTGCCTTATTATCACAATATAGGATCATTGGACTAGTCTGAAATAAACCCAATTCTGGCAACATGATTTTCAGCCATAGTATTTTATAAATTCCCATGTCCCATTTGTAACATCCCAAAAATATTATAAGTATTATTACTCCAAAAATGAGAGCCAACAAAAACTTTTGTTCATTATTATGTGTTGTTTGCAAGTTGTTGCTTGTGGTAATTAATCCTTGTTGCCTGTGCTATTTAGTTCTTGCTAAATGTGTGTTGTTTGCTCTAAGGAAAAATAGGAATAAAAGAAGAGGAATAAAATAAAAGTTGAAACAAGAAAATGAATGTGACATGTGTCACACAAATTCTCCAAGTGGGAAAACTCAAATTGTGTCAAACAAAATTCAGAGGAATGGTATATGAAACCCCTCATTTGTATTCTTACTACTTATCTCTCCCAAATAATATTTTACACCTATTTTAAAATTCAAAAGTAAAAACAATTGAAATAAACCAAAATGCCATAATTAAAAACCCTATGAAAGAAAATGATTCAAAACATTTTAAGTTGCAAAGCCAAATTTAGTGGAGCTTCTACATGTTATGGTGAGGCCCCATAATTATTTGCAATTTTTTCTAAAATGTTTAAGTGCCCTAAATAAATCCTAGAAATGCTACTGGACTAAAAAGAAATAAAGGAAAACAGAAAAGAAAAGGAGGCAGGGGGGTTTTGGCAAAAATGCCATCGTTTACCTCTCTCCCTCGCCCCGACGCACACCGCCGTGTCGCCGTGGCACGCCTCGCCGTTTTCCTGGCCGCCCAGGCCCCCCCCCCCCAACCGCGCACCTCGTGCCTCTGCATCCTCTACGGCCTCTGCACGAAGAGGAGGAGCCCCAGAGCACGCCCCCTTGCTCCAACGCCACCCCTGTCCCCTCCGCATCGCCATGGCGAGCTCACCGTCGCCGACCCAAATTAGCACCCCTCTCTGCACCTCGACATGCAAGGCTCGAGCCAGAGCTTCTAGAACGCGTTCGAACCCCGGTAGACACCACGTCGCCACGATCCCCTGCACCTCCGCCGTGGAATCGAGAAATATCTCGCCGGCAACGCCATGGACGACGTCCGTGCGCTTCGTCCACGATACGCCGGACCTCGCGCTATAAATCCACCCCGAGCCCCTCTGGATACTCCACACCACTCCCTCGACCTCTCCCTCGCTCCAATTTCACCGTGCATCGCCAGGAGGGCGGGCACTGCCGCAGCCACTGCCGCCGTCGAGGTCGAGCACGGCCGCGATGCCACACTCTCCCATTCTCTTCTCTCTGGCTCTTACTCTCTTCCTTATGAACACCGCACTCACCCGAGCCCTTTTGCCCTCTTTTTCGTGCACAGACGCGACCGCAGGAGCTCGCCGGAGTTCGTTGCCGTGGCCGTGGAAGTCCGACGCCTCGCCGTCGCCGCTACACGCCGTCCCAGCAAGTGCAACTCAGCCAGGAGCTTCCCCACGCCGCCTCCCGAGCCCCCTAGGTGAGCCAACCATCCACCTCGCCATCACCGGAGCCACGGCGCCGCCCAGAAATGGTCGTCGCCGATGGACTCGAACGTGGGCCGTTGGATCTTGATCCAATGGCAGCGTACCCCTTCGTTTAGATGTTAGGCTGACGCGCTGGCCCCACCCATCAGCGTTTTATTAATTTCCACACGCGCACTGTGCCGCTGACGTGTAGGTCCCACTAGTCAGAAATCTGAACATTATCCATAACTCAAAATTCTGTTATTAAATTGAAATACTGAAAAACAGTACTGGACATAACTTCAAAGTTCAATATCTCGAGATTTAGGATCCAAATAAATCAAAATCAATTGTTCTGGAAATATTATGAAATTGTTTAACCAACCCAAGTGGTCTCATGTCATTTAATTAAATAGATAAAAAGTATTATTAAAAATACTACAGAAGGTTTAAATTATAAACTTGTTTGTTTCTGATACTCTGTTAGTCCAAATAATTCCAAACCAATTTTCTAGCTTAGTACTGCCATGTATTAGCTTCCCTAATTTTGGTAGAATTATTTGTGCAGTATATTTGTTTAGTATAAAGTTGAAGTTTAAACACCCTTCTGCACTAAAACATTTAAATATGTTTAATGGTTAACCAAATGAATTAGGACCAATTTTTTAGATCACATTTAGTCATGTTTAGTTACCCCTAAAAGGATTTAATTTTAGGATCAACAGAACTTAATTGGTAGCCAAAACTTGATTATTAAGTTACTGGATTCAAACAATTGTGTAGGGAGTTTGGTAACTCCAAATGATCCAAATCAAATTGGGTTGTCTTCTACACATCAGTAGCTTTCTGTATAAATTTAGTTTGTATTTTTGTGACCAACAGAACTCAAGTTGTGCAATTAAACATGTTCCACAAGTTTCTGCCATAATTTTGGACATAAATAAATATTGTTTAGTTCAATTAATTTGAAACCAAATTGTATTGTTTGATGTGTGCAGTAGCTATTTGTGATGTTTATGATTGTTATGTTGAGATGATTGCTTGAGTAGTTTAGTGATTGGTTGTATTGTTTGTTTATTAATTAGACGAGAACGCTGTCGGATTTATCGAGGAAGGAGAGTTTGTTGAATCTGAAGATCAAGACCAAGTCACTTTGCCGAGCAAGGCAAGCTACTCTCTGAGCTTGCACCTAAATACATATGCATCTACTTTGATCAAATGATTTACTCTTAAGGCAATGGTTTACAAAACCTTTTCAAAAGTATATGGATATTATTTTGCCACCCTATGTAGAAATATAAGGTAGTTTATATAAAACTGTAGGATGGGAAACAATGTTGTTTATTCAAAACTCCTTTGAAAATACTTGAGTGATTATGGAATACCGAGATGTCGGTGTTGAATGGAGAAATGGAGAATGGTGATGTTTATGAAAAATGCACAGTGTCCTAGTACTATGACTACCAATCTTACCCTGTGCGACCACATTTACCCCATATGGGAACAAGGCTTAGTCATGTAGTTTGCTCTTATTAGTATGGGATACCTCATCGACGGAGATCACTCCGTTATGCATGAGGGGATGGTCCGAGGACCTACCCCCTGACCCGGGTCCTCACACAAGTTGGTGGGGAGGATAGAAGGTTCCACCATAAACCGCCGGACAAAACTATGAGTCCTCACACTTAGGGTTTCTGACGGGAAACTGGACTGAGTGTGATGGAAAGTGTCATATGGGAAGGATCCTATACTAGCATGAGCAAATAAGAGGCTATGGTCGGTGGCTCAACTTCGCATACACCTGGTATGGCGGGACGTGGCTGACACGATGAGTTACCGGATGGATGTGGGCTAAAAGCGTGCTACCTCTGCAGAGGTTAAAACTATTCGAATAGCCGAGTCCTCGGATATGGACAGTTGGGAGGCTGTCCTAAGACCATGTGCAAGTTTTTGAAAGACTTTGAGTTTTAAAAAGAAAATGAAGTGGAGAATGTTCCTTACACCTATACCAACGGATCGGTATGAGGTTGTTGGAGGAAGTGGACCATGACGGGCTATGGTCGGAAAAAGGAGGAGTTTTGGAGAAACAGATAAAATGGTGATTTCTTTAAAGATAGTTATAAAACTCTTCTTACCTTTTTCAATAAAGATATAGAGATGTTTTAAATAAATAAAAGTTGTAAATTAAAATAAAACTAGTGCATACTCATGTTGGGGTAGTTTGCGAGTACATTCAAATGTACTCATATTGGTTTCGTCCCTGGCTATTGACCTAGCCAGACTACGAGGAGGAGCACTACGCCGAGCAGGAGTATGGCGACTTCTACGCCAACTAAGGATCTCCACAAGTCAGCTGCCTGTCGGGTTGTCATCGTTAGAATATGATGTCTACTACGCCGTAGCTTCCGCTGATATTTTGGTTTGGCCCATGAAGGCACCTATGTAAGACTTTTAATTCGTATTGTAATGGATGTAAACTTTGGTATCCAATTCGGATTATGTGCAACGACAGACTGATCACGGGATCGTTGTGTTAAGCATAATCGGGTATTTCGGACAGCTAGTCCGGGGTCCCCACAGACTTGGTATCAGAGCCATCCTGACTTTAGGAAACCTTAGTTAGCATGGTCGTTAGACAAATGTTACAAAAGATTAATTTCTAAAAAAAGGAGTGAAGTATTTTCGAAAACTGCTTATCTCCAATCCTCTTACTTATGCAAAATTTTACTCTCATTAAAATTACATTTTCCCTTGTATCCTTAAAATTTTGCACACTTCTCATTAAGCTTAAAATTCGACTCACTTGTTGCCCTACTACATTTAAAATTTTGATACACTTGTCACCTCACTAACTTAAAATTTTGTTAAAAATTGTAGATGGCACTCCATTGGACCGAGTTCGTTCAGCTTGAGAAGGACAGCAAGCTGACGTTCGAGAGGGACTTGTTCGAGTTGAGCAAGCTGTTAGGTCGCCCCGCTCCAGAGTTCAAAGGAGCTCAGGTTGACGTTCACGGAGTCGGGAGACTGAGTTGGCTCATCGAGTCATCAGTTCGCAGGAACATCAAGTCCCCAGTTCCAGGACGATCATCTTCACCACCAAGGCCTCTATCTGGGTTGACGGTCTCTGTACTGCCGCACAGAGGTTGCTAGCCCGACTTTGTGAGGAGCACAAGACGGAGTTGGCAAACTCCCGTTTCCGGTTCTACGGGAGGCGCAACAGCGACGGACACCCTACTCCTACCCTTTACCACCCGATGTTTGGGAGCTACATCCTGGACATGGAGCTCTTACTTCACTACACCCAGGATGATCTGATGCGCACTAAGGTTCAGCTTCACTTTGATCGCATCTCGCTTGTTGAGATTCGCGAGAATGAGGAGAAGCTGCTGGAGGAGAAGGTCGCTCTTCTCACGAAGAGGGCCCAGCTGAGGAGGACCATCGTGAAGCTCCGCAAGAAGGTGGCAGAGCAGGACCAGCTGATCGAGGAGCTAGAGCACCATACTGACGAGATGGAGGAGGAGGGCGAGGATCTCCGCAAGGAGAACAACGCTTTCCTCAGTGACGATGATGACTTCGTGGAGGAGATGGATTGTGAGGAGGAGGATGATGAGGAGGAGTTAGTTGACGAGGAGGAGGAGCCACTCGAGGCAGTACTCGAGGACGAGGAGGAGGAGCCACTCGAGGCAGTTCTCGAGGACGAGGAGGAGGATCCCGAGGAGCCACCCTACCAGTCAGATGCTGACGTGTTAGAGCTGGAGGTTCCACCTCAGTAGGCGAGTGACTTGATCACTACCGCAGGATTAGGTTGACCCCTATCGCTAGTCGAGTCGAAGTAGTGGTTCTTTTGGAAACCAGATGTTATGTATCTTAGATGTAGGTGATGTTGTAAGCTTGATGTTGTAAGCTTGATGTTGTTGTGAACTCCTTGATGTGATGTTGGTAATATATAAGTATGTTTGTCTTGTTTGATCTGTGTGAAATATTTTCATATAATCCTTAAATTAATCAACCACTTGCGAGATCGTCTTTTCCCTTAGTCGAACTTTTCTTGCCTTGCCTCTTATACCCGGTGTGCTTCAGGATGCCGCCCCGTCGCACAATGCGGAAGGATCAGGATCAGCACCACCACCACCGGACCCAACCCCCGCCCAACTTCTCGCGCTTATCATGGAGGAACGTGAAAATGCCCGGCAAGAGCGCCAAGCTCATCTCGCTGCCCTACAGCAACTCGCAGCCGCTTAACAACAACAACAACAATAACAACAACAACAACAATGGCAATGGCAATGGCGATGGAAACCAGCGATCCACCTTAGGCGATTTCCAGAAGACCAACCCACCCACCTACTCCAAGGGACTTCACCCCTGGAAGCCGATGATTGGCTTCGCACCATCGACAACAATCTGGAAGTTGCTGCTGTGGGAGAAAATGAGAAAGTGTTGTATGCAACCCACTATCTCGCTGGACCTGCAGAGCTTGGTGGGAAACTACCAAGGCTCTCCAGCAAGCTGGTCATGTTATCAACTGGGCTGAGTTCCAGGAGAAGTTCCGCAAGAAGCATATTCCCAGCGGACTTATTGAGAGGAAGAAGGATGAGTTCCGCAAGCTGAGGCAGGGAAGTAGAGATGTGGTCGGTTATCTGGATGAGTTTACCGACTTATCTCGGTATGCTCCTGATGACACCGACAAAGAAGAGAAGAAGATGGAGCGTTTCATGAGTGGACTTCATGATGAACTGCAGTGTGCTCTGGTTATCCATGACTTCCGTGATCTGGAGTCACTTGTGGACAAAGCCATCCAGCTGGAGACCAAGCGCAAGTCTATGTATGAAGGTCGCAAGAGGAGGATGAATGCTCAGGAAGGTTCGAGCAGCCAGAAGCCTCGTATCTTTCAGCAAAACCCAGGCCTGCTTATCGTCCACCCCAAGCTCCACGCCCCAATTTCCCTAACCGCCCAAACAACTTCAACCGCCCCAATGACAATAACCGTCCCGGAGGAAACTTCAACAACTTCAATCCAATGTTGTCTGCTTTGAATGCGGCAACAAGGGTCACTACTCCAGAGAATGCCCAATCCCAAGAGGAATGTTCAGCGCCCCAATGCGCCGGCACGAACAATGGTCAAGGCCGCAATGGAAATGGAAATGGCAAGAATGCCGCACCCCGCGGAAATGCTGCTGTTGCCAAGGGTCGTCTGCACCACATCAATGCTGAAGAAGCTCAGGATGCGCCGGATGTTGTGCTGGGTACGTTCCTTGTCAACTCAGTACCTGCAACTGTTCTGTTTGATTCTGGTGCTACCCATTCATTTGTTACCCAAGAATTTGTTGCTAAGGGAGGTTTAGTCGAGAGCCTCTTACCCAAACCCATGGTCATCCAAATCCCAGAATCCACCGTAGAGACCAAGATGTTTTGCTCCGATGTACCCCTTGAGATCAAAGGAGAAAAGTTTCCAGTTAACTTAATTGTTCTGGGAACCCAAGGCATCGATGTTATACTCGGTATGAATTGGTTAGCCAAGTACCATGGTCGAATTGACTGTGCCAGAAGAGCTGTATCCATCACCACCGACAAAGAAGTAGAAGTGGAGTATGTGTCTGAAACCACATCTCACCCAGGCTGCCATGAGAGCATAGCTCGACCCCCCTAGATGAGATCCGTGTTGTTCACCTATTCAGATGTTTTCCCTGAAGAATTGCCTGGTATGCCGCCAGACCGGGATATTGAGTTCATAATTGAGCTTATCCCAGGAACAGCCCCTATATCCCAAAGCCTTATCGGATGAATCCGGAAGAACTGGTTGAGTTGAAGAAGCAGTTGGCAGATATGCTCAGCAAAGGACTTGTTCGCCCAAGCGCTTCACCTTGGGGATCACCCATTATTTTTGTGGACAAGAGAGACGGTACCACACGCCTGTGTGTGGATTATCGCAAGCTGAATGACGTGACCATTAAAAACAAGTACCCTCTTCCCAAGATCGAGGATCTGTTCGATCAAATGAACGGAGCCCGAGTCTTTTCCAAGATCGATCTTCGGACAGGTTACCATCAGTTGAAGATCAGAGAGACAGACATTCCCAAGACCGCCTTCACCACTCGTTACGGTTTGTTTGAATACACCGTGATGTCTTTGGTCTGACCAATGCCCCAGCCTATTTCATGAATCTCATGAACAAGATTTTCATGGAGTACCTCGACAAGTTCGTGGTAGTTTTCCTTGATGACATCCTTATTTATTCCAAGACCGAAGAAGAGCATGCTGAACACCTGCGTCTAGTTTTGGAGACCCTCCGAGAGCACCAGCTGTATGCCAAGCTTAGCAAGTGTGAGTTTTGGCTCAGTGAAGTGGCATTTCTCGGACATGTTGTATCTGCCGGAGGAATTTCTGTGACCCGAGAAGATCCAAGCCATTGTTGACTGGTTATCCCCAACCAGTGTGACTGAAATCCGAAGCTTTCTCGGACTCCGGTTATTACCGCAAGTTCGTTGAAGGATTTTCCAGTATAGCCAAACCCATGACCCAACTGTTGAAGAAGGACAAGAAATTTGAATGGACTCAGAAGTGTGAGGATAGTTTCCAAGAATGAAGAAGAGACTAACCTCAGCCCCAATCCTGATTATGCCAGACGTCACCAAGAGTTTCGACGTGTATTGCGATGCATCACGCCTCGGACTTGGTTGCGTTCTGATGCAAGAAGGCAAAGTTGTGTCGTACCTGTCCCGGCAGTTGCGACCGCATGAAGAGAATTACCCAACCCATGACCTGGAGTTAGCTGCTGTTGTTCTTGCTCTTAAAACGTGGCGTCCCTATCTTGCGGGACATCGCTGCGAGGTCTATACGATCACAAAAGCTTGAAGTATATTTTCACCCAGAAAGATTGAACCTGCGACAGAGGAGATGGATGGAATTAATCAAGGATTATGATATTGGAATCCATTATCACCCGGAAAGGCTAATGTAGTTGCCGATGCCCTTAGTCGCAAACCTTGCACCCTGAATGCCTGATCCAAGCCGAACAGCCAGCCTTGTTCAAAGAGTTCAAGATTTTGGACTAGAACTTGTTAGCCATGGTTATCTCGCCAATTTAGAGTTAACCCCAACCCTGATGGATCAAATCAAAGAAGCCCAAAAAGGTCATGAAAGCATTGAAGGAATTAGGAAGAAGATTTCCCTCGGCAAAGCACCCGGTTTTACCGAAGATGCTGAAGGAGTGCTGAAATTCAATGACCGTATCTGTGTGCCCAATGTCACGGAACTTAAGGAGTTAATCCTGAAGGAGGCCCATGAGACCCCTTATTCAATCCACCCCGGCGGAACCAAAATGTACCAAGACCTTCGAGAAAGATTTTGGTGGCATGGAATGAAGCGAGAGATTGGTTCATTCGTAGCCAAGTGTGATATCTGTCAGCGAGTCAAGGCTGAACATCAGCGACCCGCTGGATTGCTTCAACCTTTGAAAATTCCCGAGTGGAAGTGGGATGAGATTGGAATGGATTTTATTACCGGACTTCCAAGATCCAACCGAGGCCATGATTCAATCTGGGTCATCGTTGATCGACTGACCAAGGTTGCCCATTTTATTCCTGTCAAGACCACCATACCGGAGCTCAGTTAGCAGACCTGTATATTTCCAGAATAGTGAGCCTGCATGGTGTGCCTAAAAGATTGTATCTGATAGAGGCACGCAATTCACCTCAAGATTCTGGAAATCCCTTCATGAAGCCCTCGGAACCAAGTTAGCATTTAGCACAGCTTATCATCCCCAGACCGATGGCCAAACTGAGCGAGTGAACCAGATATTGGAGGACATGCTTCGCGCATGTGTTCTATCCTATGGTTCCAAGTGGGAAGATTGTCTTCCGTTTGCAGAGTTCTCGTACAACAACAGTTATCAGTCAGTCTGCAAATGGCCCCTTTTGAAGCCCTTTACGGCAAGAAGTGTCGTACACCCCTGAATTGGTCCGATACCGGAGAAAGCAAATTGTTCGGACCAGATACCCTCCGTGAAGCTGAAGAGCAAGTTCAGCTTATTCGTGAACGCCTCAAAACTGCCCAATCCCGTCAGAAGAGTTACGCTGACACCAAGCGCCGTGACCTTTCAGTCGGAGATTATGTTATCTCCGAGTGACACCCCTTAAAGGAATGCAGCGTTTCCATGTCAAAGGAAAATTAGCGCCAAGGTATATTGGACCCTTCAAGATCATTGCTCGTCGAGGAGAAGTATCCTATCAGCTGGAATTGCCCCGGAGTTAGGAGATTATCATGATGTCTTCCACATTTCCTTGCTCCGGAAGTGTCTTGAAGTTCCTGACCAGCCTGATGTTTTCAAAAACATCGACCACCTCTCCATCGACCTGAACCAAGACCTGACTATCGTGAGAGACCCCTCAAGATTCTCGAAGAAGATGTTCGTGTTACCCGAAGACGTGCGATCAAGTTTACAAAGTCCAGTGGACTAACCACTCTGAAGAAGAAGCAACTTGGGAACGCGAAGATTATCTTAGAAGCGAATTCCCAGACCTCTTTAACCTAAGCCTAGCAAATCTCGGGACGAGATTTATTTTAAGGGGGGAAGGATTGTAACATCCCAAAAATATTATCAGTATTATTATTCCAAAAATGAGAGCCAACAAAAACTTTTGATTATTATGTGTTGTTTAAATTGTTGCTTGTGGTAATTAATTCTTGTTGCTTGTGCTATTTAGTTCTTGCTAAATGTGTGTTGTTTGCTCTAAAAAATAGAATAAAAGAAGAGGAATAAAATAAAAGTTGAAACAAGAAAAATGTGACATGTGTCACACAAATTCTCCAAGTGGGAAACTCAAATTGTTTCAAACAAAATTCAAGGAATGGTATATGAAACCCCTCATTTGTATTCTTACTACTTATCTCTCCCAAATATATTTTACACCTATTTTAAAATTCAAAAGTAAAAACAATTGAAATAAAACAAAATGCCATAATTAAAACCCTATGAAAGAAAATGATTAAAACATTTTATTTGCAAAGCCAAATTTTGTGGAGCTTCTACATGTTATGGGAGGCCCCAAATTATTTGCAAATTTTTCTAAAATGTTTAAGTGCCCTAAATAAATCCTAGAAAAGCTACTGGACTAAAAAGAAATAAAGGAAAACAGAAAAGAAAAGGAGGCAGGGGTTTTGGCAAAAATGCCATCGTCTACCTCTCTCCCTCGCCCCGACGCACACCGCCGTGTCACCGTGGCACGCCTCACCGTTTTCCTGGCCGCCCAGCCCCCCCCCCCAACCGCGCACCTCGTGCCTCTGCGTCCTCTGCGGCCTCTGCACGAAGAGGAGGAGCCCCAGAGCACGCCCCTTGCCCAACGCCACCCCTGTCCCCTCCGCATCGCCATGGCGACTCACCGTCGCCGACCCAAATTAGTGCCCCTCTCTGCACCTCGACACGCAAGGCTCGAGCCAGAGCTTCTAGAACGCGTTCGACCCCGTAGACACCACGTCGCCACGATCCCCTGCACCTCCGCCGTGGAATCGAGAAATATCTCGCCGGCAACGCCATGGACGACGTCCGTGCACTTCGTCCACGATACGCCGGACCTCGCGCTATAAATCCACCCTGAGCCCCTCTGGAACTCCACACCACTCCCTCGACCTCTCCCTCGCTCCAATTTCACCGTGCACCGCCAGGAGGGCGGGCACTGCCGCAGCCACTGCCGCCGTCGAGGTCGAGCACGGCCGCGGGCCACACTCTCCCATTCTCTTCTCTCTGGCCCTTACTCTCTTCCTTATGAACACCGCACTCACCCGAGCCCTTTTGCCCTCTTTTTCGTGCACAGACGCGACCGCAGGAGCTCGCCGGAGTTCGTTGCCGTGGCCGTGGAAGTCCGACGCCTCGCCGTCGCCGCTACACGCCGTCCCAGCAAGTGCAACTCAGCCAGGAGCTTCCCCACGCCGCCTCCCGAGCCCCCTAGGTGAGCCAACCATCCACCTCGCCATCACCGGAGCCACGGCGCCGCCCAGAAATGGTCGTCGCCGATGGACTCGAACGTGGGCCGTTGGATCTTGATCCAACGGCAGCGTACCCCTTCGTTTAGATGTTAGGCTGACGCGCTGGCCCCACCCATCAGCGTTTTATTAATTTCCACACGCGCACTGTGCCGCTGACGTGTAGGTCCCACTAGTCAGAAATCTGAACATTATCCATAACTCAAAATTCTGTTATTAAATTGAAATACTGAAAAACAGTACTGGACCTAACTTCAAAGTTCAATATCTCGAGATTTAGGCATCCAAATAAATCAAAATCAATTGTTCTGGAAATATTATGAAATTGTTTAACCAACCCAAGTGGTCTCATGTCATTTAATTAAATAGATAAAAAGTATTATTAAAAATACTACAGAAGGTTTAAATTATAAACTTGTTTGTTTCTGATACTCTGTTAGTCCAAATAATTCCAAACCAATTTTTCTAGCTTAGTACTGCCATGTATTAGCTTCCCTAATTTTGGTAGAATTATTTGTGCAGCAGTATTTATTTAGTATAAAGTTGAAGTTTAAACACCCTTCTGCACTAAAACATTTAAATATGTTTAATGGTTAATCCAAATGAATTAGGACCAATTTTTTTAGATCACATTTAGTCATGTTTAGTTACCCCTAAAAGTATTTAATTTTAGGATCAACAAAACATAATTGGTAGCCAAAACTTGATTATTAAGTTACTGGATTCAAACAATTGTGTAGGGAGTTTGGTAACTCCAAATGATCCAAATCAAATTGGTTGTCTTCTACACATCAGTAGCTTTCTGTAGAAATTTAGTTTGTATTTTGTGACCAACAGAACTCAAGTTGTGCAATTAAACATGTTCCACAAGTTTCTGCCATAATTTTTGGCATAAATAAATATTGTTTAGTTCAATTAATTTGAAACCAAATTGTATTGTTTGATGTGTGCAGTAGCTATTTGTGATGTTTATGATTGTTATGTTGAGATGATTGCTTGAGTAGTTTAGTGATTGGTTGTATTGGTTTGTTTATTAATTAGACGAGAACGCTGTCGGATTTATCGAGGAAGGAGAGTTTGTTGAATCTGAAGATCAAGACCAAGTCCACTTTGCCGAGCAAGGCAAGCTACTCTCTGAGCTTGCACCTAAATACATATGCATCTACTTTGATCAAAATGATTTACTCTTAAGGCAATGGTTTACAAAACCTTTTCAAAAGTATATGGATATTATTTTGCCACCCAATGTAGAAATATAAGGTAGTTTATATAAAACTGTAGGATGGGAAACAATGTTGTTTATTCAAAACTCCTTTGAAAATACTTGAGTGATTATGGAATACCGAGATGTCGGTGTTAAAATGGAGAAATGGAGAATGGTGATGTTTATGAAAAATGCACAGTGTCCTAGTACTATGACTACCAATCTTACCCTATGCGACCACATTTACCCTCATATGGGAACAAGGCTTAGTCATGTAGTTTGCTCTTATTAGTATGGCATACCTCATCGACGGAGATCACTCCGTTATGCATGAGGGGATGGTCCGAGGACCTACCCCCTGACCCGGGTCCTCACACAAGTTGGTGGGGAGGATAGAAGGTTCCACCATAAACCGCCGGACAAAACTATGAGTCCTCACACTTAGGGTTTCTGACGGGAAACTGGACTGAGTGTTGATGGAAAGTGTCATATGGTAAGGATCCTATACTAGCATGAGCAAATAAGAGGCTATGGTCGGTGGCTCAACTTCGCATACACCTGGTATGGCGGGACGTGGCTGACACGATGAGTTACCGGATGGGTGTGGGCTAAAAGCGTGCTACCTCTGTAGAGGGTTAAAACTATTCGAATAGCCGAGTCCTCGGATATGGACAGTTGGGAGGCTGTCCTAAGACCATGTGCAAGTTTTTGAAAGACTTTGAGTTTTAAAAGAAAATGAAGTGGAGAATGTTCCTTACACCTATACCAACGGATCAGTATGAGGTTGTTGGAGGAAGTAGACCATGACGGGATATGGTCGGAAAAAGGAGGAGTTTTGGAGAAACAGATAAAAATGGTGATTTCCTTAAAAGATGGTTATAAAACTCTTCTTACCTTTTTCAATAAAGATATAGAGATGTTTTATAGTAATAAAAGTTGTAAATTAAAATAAAACTAGTGCATACTCATGTTGGGGTAGTTTGCGAGTACATTCAAATGTACTCATATTGGTTTCGTCCCTGGCTATTGACCTAGCCAGACTACGAGGAGGAGCACTACGCTGAGCAGGAGTATGGTGACTTCTACGCCAACTAAGGATCTCCACAAGTCAGCTGCTTGTCGGGTTGTCATCGTTAGAATATGATGTCTACTACGCAGTAGCTTCCGCTGTTATTTTGGTTTGGCCCATGAAGGCACCTATGTAAGACTTTTAATTCGGTATTGTAATGGATGTAAACTTTGGTATCCAATTCGGATTATGTGCAACGACAGACTGATCACGGGATCGTTGTGTTAAGCATAATCGGGTATTTCGGACAGCTAGTCCGGGTCCCCACACCATTGCTCTAAATTCTTCCTCACTAGTAGACTTAGCAACAACGCTTTGTTTCTTGCTACGCCAAGTAACTAAGTTGCCTCCTACAAATGTGCAATAGACTGATGTTGATTTTCTATTGTGTGAAGAACCTCCCCAATTTGCATAAGTGTAACATTTCACTTTTAGGTTTCCATGTGGTCTGTATAATAATCCCTGACCTGGGCAACTTTATAGATATCGAATTATGTGAAGTACCACATTCATATGCTGAGTTTTGGGATCAGACATGAACTGGCTAACCACACTTACATCAAATGCTATGCCAGGACGAGAATGTGATAAGTAAATTAACCGTCCAACTAACCGTTGATATTGTTCTCGATCTACTGGTTCACCCGAGTCATTTGCCATTCTATTGTTTGGTTCAATTGGAGTGCGTGCTGGGCGACTACCCAACATACCAGTTTCTGACAATAAATCCAGTACATATTTTCTCTGAGAATGGTAAATACCATTATAGTTTCGGGACACTTCAATTCCCAAAAAATATCTTAGTTTATCGAGGTTTTTCACTTCGAATTCCCTCTTAGGTGTTGCTTCACGTCCTCAATTCCTGCACCATCATCTCCTGTAATGACAATGTCATCCACGCAAACTATTAGAATGGCAAGCATATTCTCTCTCTTCTTGTAGAACAAAATGTGATATGCATTACTTTGTTTGTTTAAAGCTTAGCTTCAATATAGCCTTTCTAAATCTATCAAACCAGGCACGTGGTGCTTCAACCCATATAAGGATATATTAAGTTTCAACATTTTTCCTTCGGTATTAGCTGTGGCAAACCCATGTGGTATGTGCATATAGACCTCTTCATGTAGATCCCCGTGCAAGAAGGCGTTTTTTACATCTAATTGGTGCAGTTGCCAGTCAAGATTAACTGCATATGGTAAGGTTCTTATTGTGTTCATCTTTGTCACTGGGCAAACGTCTCCTCATAGTCAACCCCATATGTTTGTGTATACCCTTTAGCTACTAATCTTGCTTTGTACCTATCAACTTTACCATCAGGATTATGTTTAATGGTATACACCCATTTACACCCGACCGACTCTTTACCTTTTGGTAGCTCAACCAGTTCCCATGTGTTCTTCTTCTCCAACTAGCAGGGTGGCCCTCGCAAATGCGAGGGCATCATCTATAGTTGGTTGGAATTGGTTAAGAAATAAAATATGTTTTCACTGATATCACCTTATATCCCGTTATGTGACAATATATTAAATGGTTCGACAGCTATTGTAAATATTTTGGTAAGCAAAATATCACGTATATTAGTAACATTTTTGATAATATAAATTGTGGCGAATGATTATTATGGCATATGTCCAAACAACCACGATATTCGATCAGTAAACCGAACCGTAGTTTTTACTTCATGTTATATCAGTATGTTTTTTTATAAAAAAACTTGTTACATCAAGATAGAACGTATATCCTCCTAGGTAGGTCACATTAAATAGTGGAGATGTCGATGGAGAAGATGGAGACCACGCCGGCAGCGCCCCGCCGGAGTTTTTCCCCTCCAATCTGCAGCTCCAGATCTTCATTTTCGTGTTTCTGTGATATGGCGGCGCTTGTTTTCGAGAACGCCGTGGGACTTCTTTTATAGGCGTTTTTAGGTCAAGACGAAGGCGGTGGAGAAAAGATCGACGGCTGCGGAGCTCCGAGGGCCAGGATGGTGGGCCCCACGCGGCCAGGTACAGGGCCACGTGGGCCACCCATTTTTGGCCTTCCGGGCTCCGTTTGCTTGATTCCTTCGCTCCTACGTCTTCTTCCTTCCAAAATAATGACCTCCGTATTTTTCCATATTTTTCTGACGACGTTTGGGTCCCTGAAACATAAAAGGAAAAAATAGGGTTTTCTGCCTGCGCATGGTTAATTCCATAAAAATAGGAAACAATTATTTTATTTCCTAAAATCATTAAATAATAGTGGTATAACCCTTATATGATGCAAATATCATTGGAATATGAGTGATATAGTGCAAAGTTCATGTATACATTTTACATGCATTACCCACCAAGTTTCCAATCAGGCTCTGGCGATGCAAAAATGGGCCATTTGGTTCCCTGGCCCGGCTCGCATTCCTGCATCGCACGAACATTAAAGCATCCTCGGGACAGACCCGATAGGAACGGCTGATTCGGCCATTTCCGCGCCACCCTTCAACGCCGCTCCCCTCGGAGATGGCGCGCGTGGGCGAAAAAGCGGCGGGACAATTTCGCTCACCGCCCTTCAATTTCGCTCGCCTATGTTGAACTGAATTGTGTGCAATGTCTAGTGCTGCCTTATTATCACAATATAGGATCATTGGACTAGTCTGAAATAAACCCAATTCTGGCAACATGATTTTCAGCCATAGTATTTCACAAATCCCATGTCCCATTGCTCTAAATTCTGCCTCACCAGTAGACCTAGCAACAACGCTTTGTTTCTTGCTACGCCAAGTAACTAAGTTGCCTCCTACAAATGTGCAATAGCCTGATGTTGATTTTCTATCGTGTGAAGAACCTCCCCAATTTGCATAAGTGTAACATTTCACTTTCAGGTTTCCATGTGGTCTGTATAATAATCCCTGACCTGGGCAACTTTATAGATATCGAATTATGTGAAGTACCACATTCATATGCTGAGTTTTGGGATCAAGCATGAACTGGCTAACCACACTTACATCAAATGTTATGCCAGGACGAGAATCTGATAAGTAAATTAACCGTCCAACTAACCGTTGATATTGTTCTCGATCTACTGGTTCACCCGAGTCATTTGCTAGTCTATGGTTTGGTTCGATTGGAGTGCGTACTGGGCGACTACCCAACATACCAGTTTCTGACAATAAATCCAGTACATATTTTCTCTGAGAATGGTAAATACCATTAGAGTTTCGGGACACTTCAATTCCCAAAAAATATCTTAGTTTATCGAGGTTTTTCACTTCGAATTCCCTCTTAGGTGTTGCTTCACGTCCTCAATTCCTGCACCATCATCTCCTGTGATGACAATGTCATCCACGCAAACTATTAGAATGGCAAGCATATTCTCTCTCTTCTTGTAGAACAAAGTGTGATCTGCATTACTTTGTTTGTTTAAAGCTTAGCTTCAATATAGCCTTTCTAAATCTATCAAACCAGGCACGTGGTGCTTCAACCCATATAAGGATCTATTAAGTTTCAACATTTTTCCTTCGGTATTAGCTGTGGCAAACCCATGTGGTATGTGCATATAGACCTCTTCATGTAGATCCCCGTGCAAGAAGGCGTTTTTTACATCTTATTGGTGCAGTTGCCAGTCAAGATTAACTGCATATGGTAAGGTTCTTATTGTGTTCATCTTTGTCACTGGGCAAACGTCTCCTCATAGTCAACCCCATATGTTTGTGTATACCCTTTAGCTACTAATCTTGCTTTGTACCTATCAACTTTACCGTCAGGATTATGTTTAATGGTATACACCCATTTACACCCGACCGACTCTTTGCCTTTTGGTAGCTCAACCAGTTCCCATGTGTTCTTCTTCTCCAACTAGCAGGGTGGCCCTCGCAAATGCGAGGGCATCATCTATAGTTGGTTGAAATTGGTTAAGAAATAAAATATGTTTTCACTGATATCACCTTATATCCCGTTATGTGACAATATATTAAATGGTTCGACAGCTATTGTAAATATTTTGGTAAGCAAAATATCACGTATATTAGTAACATTTTTTATAATATAAATTGTGGCGAATGATTATTATGTCATATGTCCAAACAACCATGATATTCGATCTGTAAACCGAACCGTAGTTTTTACTTCATGTTATATCTGTATGTTTTTTATAAAAAAAACTTGTTACATCAAGATAGAACGTATATCCTCCTAGGTAGGTCACATTAAATAGTGAAAATTATCTTGTGGTCATGTTTCTCCCTCTCATTTACTCACTCCATGTTAAGCCAGATTACTTCATCCTATGAGGGACGTTCCCATCAATAGTTTGTCGACTTATGTTCATTCAGTGGAGGGACATTCTCGTCCTCACCAGAATATGTGTTGATTCAGCCGTGTGTGTATCATTAACATGGTAATTTTATTAGTGTGAGAGACCTTCCGGCTGATATTGCGACTAATGTTGTGACTCCATTAGTATTAAAATTTCACGACTCTGGACTTTAAAGTTCAACATGCATTTTTTGCGATTGTTGGTCTGATATCAGTTGAATAAATTTGGTACACGTGGCTGAGTCTGGACTTCATTAATGTCGTGCTAATATATTGAAAATACCACAATTCCGTCACAGAACAATGTACATCGTGTGACTATTGTTCGTGACTTCATTAATATTACAACTCCATGACATCAAACTTCTACCAGTATTTTATGCGTGTGATGGTATGATGGCAGTTAAATAATTTGTCATTTATGCGTATTCAATCATAGGAACAACTTACTTCCTCTGTTCATAATTACACCGTTATTAGTTTAATCAAAATCAAACTTCACAAATTTCGACCACATATATAGAAAAAATATCAACATCTAGAATACAAAATTATTTTTATTAAAATCATCTTCAATTTTTTTCCATATTATACTAATTTAATCACATTATTTTTATATTTATTTGTACATCTTTTTTCAAACTCACAAACATGTCAAATAAAACAGCGAGTACTCGTAATGATCAGTTTAATTTTTTTCTAAACTATCCCTGTGTATATCTAATAGTTCCTACCTTTTGCCATCAGCCCACCACGTTCCAGCAAGGATTTGTTTTTCCGCATGAAGCTATCACGCAAGCCAAGATTTTTAATTTTACGGAGAGCAGCCAACGGTGTTTTTTAACAGCCAAGCTAGTTCTTTAGTCCTGTGCTGACTAAGCCATGTGAGTATCATTAAGGAGGTAATTTTTTTATTGTGAGAGATTTCCAGTCAATAATGTGACTAATGTGTTTTAACTTCATTAGTATTAAAATTCCACGACACCGAACTCCCACATTCGTTTTGTGAGTGTTATTCCGATGGCAGTCACATAAATTTTGTCATGACTTCATGACTGTATGTGGTGCGACTAATATCGTGACTTTATACTTTGATCAATTATGTGTACTCAATCATAAAAACAATGTACTCACTTAGTTCATAGTTAACATGTGTTCTGGTGTTTAGTCAAAATAAAACTTTACAAAGTTTGACCAAATATATATAGACTTTCCCGTCGATAATGCGACTAAGGTGTTTTAACTTCATTAGTATTAAATTCCACGACTCTGAACTCCCACATTTGTTTTGTGAGTGTTATTCTGATGGCAGTCAAATAAATTTTGTCATGACTTCAGAACTGTGTATGTGGTGCGACTAATGTCGTGATTTCATACTTTGATCAATTATGTGTACTCAATCATAAAAACAATGTACTCACTCAGTTTATAGTTAACATGTATTCTGGTGTTTAGTCAAAATAAAACTTAATAAAGTTTGACCAAATATATATAAAAAATCAACAAAACATATGGAATGCTGATATTTACTGTCAAATCGTTTGTTAATTTCTAAAAAAAATGATTTTAACTAACCTCACTACCATATGCTAAATTATATAGAGAAAGTACGTACTCATCGGTTTGATTATTTGTAAGCTGTTCATATCGTAGCAGCTCTTTTGGCACCACGTTTCATGATTTTATTTTTTACTATAAGTTTAGCTATCATGCTTGGCAGGTAGCTACTCCATATTAAAAAAGGCAGGTAGCTACTCTCGTACGTGGCCTTTTTGTTTAAAAGGACACGCGTGTATTTATCTAGGAGAAATTACGTGAGGATAATTAAGGGTGTCCTAGGCCACCACGTTTGATTTACTTTTCTTTAAGCTATCACGTTAAAAACAAAAGGTACGCAGGCTACCTCTTTTTTGCGAGGTAAGCATATTGGTGAGACCGTGATCTTACCAACATAAGTCGTGTCGAACTTGTTACGTAACTCTAATTTAATAATTATCTCAGCCGTCTGTTTTAGATCTAACTATTAAAATTAATCATGATGATGTGGCTTAACGTGGTGTCTCAAAAACTAACTCATTTTGCTTTTAGTATATAATAGATGCCTCCATCTCTTCCAACATTATTGTTTTCCATTTGGGATCAAATATAGCTTCTCTCTAGTCGGTAGGGGTTGATTGAGAGTCGATAGAACCAATAAAACTCTTAAAGGATGGACTACACCTTTCGTAAGAAATGAATTTTGCAATATCATGTTGGTATTCTACACAATCCTTGAGCCGTGCTGGTATATCCCTCTTCCTTATAGACTTCCGCTGGACAATTGGATGACTAGTAACTGGTACATTATTTGGGATTGTAGAATTTATGGCACCTCTGTCTTTGCTTTTGTGGCCAATCTCCTCCTGTGTTACCTAATCACCATCTTCATCAGTCATCTCTTCGTGTAGTTGCTCATCACTTGACACTCTAGAATCCACAGGTAAAGTTTCACGGTCAATATTAATTTGTTGACTATGTGTATCATCAAATACCTCATGAATATTATGAGTATTCACTTCCGCGTCTTGATTTTGCTCCCCCTCGGTTTCATGGTCTGATGGCACAATGTCCATCATTGGTACCAACACCGAGCTACCTGATCCATGCATATTATTAGAACTCTCCCCCTTACGACTAGCACCATTACCTGCATCTTTCAAGGGGCAAAAGGGTTCCTTTTCATGAAAGCTAACATCCATACTCATAAAAAAATTCTCTCTGTAGGACTCCAACATCGGTACCCCTTCTGTGTAGGTGAATATCCTACAAAGATACACTCGATGGCTCGGGGATCAAGTTTTCTAGCTGAATTCCTGTGATCATGAACAAAACAAGTACACACAAATATCTTTTGTGGCACAATAAAATGGTTAGTACCGTTAACATCTCCAATGGAGTTTTGTAATTTGGTATCCTTGAGGGCATGCGATTTATCAAATATGCAGATGTTTTCACAGCTTCTCCCCATAGAAACTTTGGTACATTCATCAGGAACATAAGAGATCTGGCTACCTCTAGCATGTGCCTATTTTTTTTTCCAGCCACACCATTCTGCTCAGCTATATTTACCCATGTAGTTTGGCGCATAATCCCATTAGCCGATAAGAAAGTATCAAACTCCTTATTAATATACTCTGTGCCATTATCAGAGCGGAGAACTTTCACATTGACATTGTACTGATTATGCACCATATTATAGAAATCCTTAAACGCAGATAATACTTTAGACTTATGTTTTAACAAGTACAACTAGGTACATCTACTAAACCCATCGATAAAAATAACATACCAACGTTCCCCCGACAAAGAGGTTACAACAGATGGTCCCCATATACCAGAATGTACTACTTCAAAAGGTGTCTTACTTTTTTCTCCAACACTTGGATAATTTTACCTTGTGTTTTTAGCTAACTCACACACTTCTCAAACCAGTTTTTCCTTACAACACGCCTTAAACAGAGAAGGATATAAACGACTCATAGACTGAAATCATAGATGACCAAGCCTATAATGAAGCAAAAGCAACTCATTGGTTGACGAACCATACTTACTGTTGAGAACATGCGGGGCTGAAGTAGAGTTAAGATAGTACAGCCCATCATTTTCACTCCCAGTCCCTAGTATTTTTTCCTGATTCTAGCTCCTGAAATATACAACAATTAGGGTAGAAACATGCCATGCAGTTAAGTGTGTTTGTGATAGAACTAATTGACAGAAGGTTCACAGGGAAATTTGGGACATGTAGCACTCGACTCAGTGGTAACGAAGGGGTACAACTAATGGTTCTAGATCGTCCCATTATAGGCGTTGTAGATCCATAGGCTATACACACCCTATCTTTCCCTGAGTGGGGCATACAAGTAATAAAATTCTTGGAAGAGCCAGTCATATGATTAGTTGCTCCTGAATCAATGATCCAGGAGTTTATTGAGTAATTCACACCTTTAGTATCACTAGAACTGGATGCCACTTCAGGATTTTGTGTTGTAGTCGTCATCATTTTTGTCGTGAACTCTTCTAGCACTTGAATTCCAGCAGCCACCTGAGTCTCGCCAGTAGTAGCAGTGAGATGACTGTGGTTGAATCTACTTTCATTATTATTCTCCCTAATGGTCTATTTTGAGGCTTGTTCTGCCAACCAGGTGGGTAACCAATCAGCTCAAAGCAATCCCTTTTCATATGTCCAGGTCTTTCACAATGATCACACATACTTTTGGTTTTCTTCTTATAGTCAGGTCTGATGGCGCTTGTCTGGCCATATCTCACTCCCCTAGTGGGTTGAACTTGACTGAGAGAAGATAATGCAGCTCTAGTGTCAACATTTATATTTGGCACAATTATTTGGTTTGACAGTCTGGTTTCCTCCTCTAATATACTTGCTATGGTCTGATCCAAAGTGGGCCAGTCAGGTAATGCATGTATCAGTTGGCACTGCAGTTTGAACTCCTCGTTCAATCCTTCAAGGAAGGCTTGTACCAGTATTGGCTCAAACCATTCTCGGAGAATTTGTACATCTTTGGGATTGTGTGCCTTGAACGGTCTAAAATACTCCAAGTCTCGAAAGAGCTTTTTAATTTCGCCAGCATACTCGGTCACTGTTTCTGTTCTTGTTTGACATGCCTTGATTCATGGAGTGTTTTGGTAACTTGAATCTTGTTCGTCTTCCCCGAAAATTGCTTTTCAATGCTTGTCCAGACCTCGGCGGTACTCTGAAAGACTTCAACTTGTTCCCACACAGCTTTATCCATCAAACTAAGCAGCCACACTATGACCCGTTTTTTACTTTGGTCCCATTGTTCTTGTGCAACTTCAAGTGGATTCTTTCATCTTCCTTCAGAAATTTCTCCAAGCCCTGTGATTCTATTTAGTGTAATCATGCATATGTCCTTATGTCCCTCTAAACTTGCAAAACGGTGGAGACCCGAACCTTATCCTCTCACGACTCCTCTTCCTCCCCGTCTTTGCCACTGCACCACCGCCTCCGACCCTCTCCCTTCGGCGGCTCTGCCAACCGGAGTGGGGGTGGAGAGGGTGGCCATGGTGAGGGTGGCCATGTAGAGCCACACTATGACCGGAGTGGGGGTGGAGAGGGTGGCCATGTAGAGCCACACTATGACCGGAGTGGGGTGGAGAGGGTGGCCATAGTAGGCTTAGGATTTCTTCCTGTTATGGTGTTTTGCCGTGTTGCTGCCGTCTTTTCGCTGGCGCCCGGCGATGGCGCGCGGCTGGAGCTAGCTTCTTGCTCCTTTCCATGGTGGAGATGGTGGAGGGTGGTTGGATCCGACGTTTCTTCTCCGAATAAGGGCTGATGGGGGCCAATCTTCGTGAATCCCTCTCCTACGTTCTCCCATGGTGGTGGCAGAGGGTGGTAACGTGGTGGATTTGGTGCCCTGCGGGTGATTCCGTCCTAGTGCTAGGGTGCTGCGCCAGGCGGCCGATTCGGCTCTTCCTCAACCTGATCCTTTGGCAGGAGGGTGGCCATGGTGAGCTCGGCATCGACCCCATCTTCAAGCACGGCCCCCTGGTCTTCAGCTCAGACTTGTTTACTCCTTCTCGGCCGACCATGTTGGCGAGGGAGAGGAGCAGACTTGCTCTATTGCAGCTGTAGTTTGGGGCTGGTGTCTCTTTTCGAGCTGCTTTGTTCTGGTGTCTTCGCGCGGTACCGGGTGGCTGCGCCCAAACCTCTCCGACGAGCTGCTGAGGTTGGAGAAAGAAGAGACGGTTTCTGGCGCTTGCTCTTTGCATAAGTGCGTCTGTTGTGTTCCCAGTGTTATGATTCTTGTCTTCCTTCTCTTAGCCGACCGTCGTGGTGAGGGAGAGGATGGAGATGGTGCTACTGCTGGGCTTGGTTGGAGGATTGGTTGGTGGAGTGATGCGTGTAAAGCACACGTTCGTCAGGAGACCCCAAGAGTAAGGTTTGATGAGTGTAGCAGCAAGTTTTCCCTCAGTAAGAAACCAAGGTTATCAATCCAGTAGCAGGTGAAGACACTTCTGAAGATTGTTGGTGTAGGAGTGTAGTGCGGCGCAACACCAGGGATTCCGGTGCCAACGTGGAACCTGCACACAAGACAATCAAACTAATTTGCCCCAACGAATCAGTGAGGGTGTCAATCTCACCGGCTTGCTGAAAACAAAGGATTAAAAGTGTGGTGTGGAAAATGATGTTTAATTGCAGAGAATGAAAGAGAACAATGATTGCAGTAGGTTGTATTATCAGATGTAAAAGAATGGACCAGGGTCCACAGTTCACTAGTGGTGTCTCTCCATAAAGATAACTAACATGCTGGGTAAACAAATTACAGCTGGGCAATTGACAATATTGAAAGTGCATAATAACAATGCATGTGCAAGTAGTGTCAACTATGAGATTCATTTGGGCATTACGACAAAGTACACAGACCGCTATCCAGCATGCATCTGTGCCTAAATAGCCCACCTTCAGGTTAACATCCGTACCCCTTCCAGTATTAAGTTGCAAGCAACAGACAATTGCATTAAGTAAAGTGCATAATGTAAACAACACATTTATCCTTAGACAAAGCATCATTAGGTTACCCCTAGTGGCAACAACACATCCACAACCTTAGAACTTTTGTCACTGTCCCAGATTAAATGGAGGCATGAACCCACTATCTAGCATAAATACTCCCTCTTGGAGTCACAAGCATCACTTAGCCAGAGTATCAACAAGCAACGGAGAGCATGCAAGATCATAAATAACATAGACATGATAATTCATATTCAACTTGACATAGTATCAATATTCATCGGATCCCAGCAAACACAACATGTAGCATTATAATAAGATGATCTTGATCATGATAGGCAGCTCACAAGATCTAAACATGATGGCACATGAGGAGAAGACAACCATCTAGCTACTGCTATGGACCCATAGTCCAAGGATGAACTACACACACATCACTCCGGAGGCAGGCATGGCGATGTAGAGCCCTCCGGTGATGATTCCCCTCTCTGGCAGGGTGCCGGAAAGAGCTTCAGAACCCTCCCGAGTTAGGGTTGATGGTGGCGGCGGCTCTGGAACTTTTTGTGGATAATGACTCGGGTACTTCGGGTTTTCCCGAAAACATCAATTTATAGGCGAAGGGGCGACGTCGGTGGAGGCCCGAGGGCCCACACACGTCACGGCGCGGCAGAAGGTGGGACCGCGCCGCCGTGTGGTGTGGCCGCCTCCTCGGCCCCTTCGTGTCTCCTTCGGACTCCGTGTACGTGACAGAAAAATAGGGATCAGGGCTTTTGTTTCGTCCAATTCCGAGAATATTTTCAGAACAACTTTTCTGAAACCAAAAACAGCAGAAAACAGGAACTGACACTGTGGCATCTTGTTAATAGGTTAGTCCCAGAAAATGTATAAAAATGATATAAAGTGTATATAAAACATGTAGCAATTGGCATAATATAAGCATGGAACATCAGAAATTATAGATACGTTGGAGACGTATCAAGCATCCCCAAGCTTAGTTCTACTCGTGCTCGAGTAGGTAAAACGATAACAACAAAATAATTTCTGAGGATACATGCTTTCACACAATCTTGATCAAATAATATTGCAAGGCTCATGTCATGAATGAAGTGACTCAAGGCAATGGTCTATAGTTTGCTAACAAATAGATAAAGAGTAAACAACTGAATCATATAAGCAAAAACTTTTCATGAATAGTACTTTCAAGACAAGCATCAAAAAGTTTTGCATAAGAGTTAACTCATAAAGCAATAGATTCTAAGTAAAAGGCATTGAAACAACACATAGGAAGATTTAAGTTTCAGCAATTGCTTTCAACTTTCAACATGTATATCTCATGGATAATTGTCAACACAAAGTAATATAACAAGTGCAATAAGTAAGCATATAAGAATTGATGCACACAAAGTTGACACAAGTGTTTGCTTCTGAGATAGAAAGAAGTAGGTAAACTGACTCAACATAAAGTAAAAGAAAGGCCCTTCGTAGAGGGAAGCAGAGATTAAATCATGTTCTAGAGCTTTTTAGGTTTTTTGAAATCATATAGAGAGCATAAAGTAAGTTTTTGAGAGGTGTTTGTTGTTGTCAACGAATGGCAGTGGACACTCTATCCCCCTTGTCACCCAGACTTTCAAGAGCGGCTCCCATGAAGGACGTTATTTCTACCCAAGGGTAGATCATCCCTCTTCTCTTTTGTTTACACATGCATATTTATAAATTGGTATGACACTCCTCCCAACCTTTGCTTACACAAGACATGGCTAACCGAATTTTTGGGTGCCTTCCAACAATCACATACCATGGAGGAGTGCCTATTTGATAATGTTTAACACTTTGAAATTTGCTTCTGATAAATCATTGGCAAAACATGTGAAGAGAATTAAGCAGTTATAGTTGTAATTAATTGGGACTGGGCACCCCATTTGCCAGCTCTTTTTGCAAAATTATTGGATAAGCGGATGTATATGCCACTAGTCCATTGGTGAAAGTCTGTCATGAGTAAATGACAAGGTGATAGAGAAAACATCACATAACTTCCTCATGAGTTATAAAACATTGACACAAATAAGCAGTAATAAAGTTTTGAATAGTTTAAAGGTAGCACATGAAGTATTTACTTGGAATGGCAGGAAATACCACATAATAGGTAGTTATGGTGGACACAAATGGCATGAGTTTTGGCTCAAGGTTTGTATGCACGAGAAGCATTCCCTCTCAGTACAGATTTTAGCCTAGCAAGGTTGTTTGAAGCAAACACAGGATATCAACTGGTACAGCAAGACTTACATAAAAATATATTGCAAGCATTATAAGACTCTACACTGTATTCCTTGTTACTCAAACACTTTTACCAGAAAATATCTAGACCTTAGAGATATCAAACATCCAAACCAAGTCTCAACAAGCTCTACCGTAGTTCTCCACTAATAGGCTTTAACTACATGATGCAAGAGCTTAAACATGATCTACTTGAGAGCTCAAAACAATTGCAAAGCATCAAATTATCCAAGACAATGATCTATAAGAATGAGTATGTCTTTTCAATATACCATCTACCACATGTAGCATTTTCTGTTTCCAACCAAACACCAATCAATTTATTTCAACATAAACTCTCCAAATAATACAACAATGAAACAAAGAGAGTACTTCTCTGCAAGAACTAACAGCTATGAACAAGAGATGCATGGAAAAAAGGAGCTAAAAGCATTGCAGTAGCTAGTCAAGAATACTCGACAAATATAAGTGAAGAATACGAGTATTCACATGAAAAAGCGGAGCGTGTCTCTCTCCCACACAAGAATGTTAGGATCCAATTTATTCAGAAAATAAAAACAACAAATCAAAAATAAAAGCACACAGACGCTCCAAGTAAAGCACATAAGAGGTGAAAGAATTAAAATATAGTTTCACTAGAGATGACATGATAAGTTGTTGATGAAGAAGGGGATGCCTTGGGCATCCCCAAGCTTAGACGCTTGAGTCTTCTTGAAATATGCTTTGGTGCACCACTGGGGCATCCCCAAGCTTAGGCTTTTCACTCTTCTTGATCATATCATATCATCCTCCTCTCTTGATCCTTGAATACTTCCTTCACACCAAACTCAAAGTAATCCTCATTAAAGGGTTAGTGCATAATCAAAAATTCACATGTTCTGTAAGGACACAATCATCTCCAACACTTCTGGACATTAGCTACAGCCAGGGGCGATTTTACCATCCCTCCGCCTCGGGCACGTGCCCAGGCTTCACCAGGACGTCTCAAGAAGCTCCGGCCATGGCGCATGGCGGCTGGGCAATGAAAATCCCCATTCGAAGCGAAGAAGACACGTTCTGTTAACGATTTGGCCTAATTTTGCTTCGTGGGCCTGCATCTTGTCCTCTCTTGGGCTATTTTCTTACTGGGCCATACCCCTCTACCTCACAACCCTGATGGATTTGGGCCCTGTGCCCAGGCTTTGAAGCTGGGCTAGCTTCGCCACTGGCTACAGCCACTGATATTTTGTGGAGCAAAGAAATCCACTCAAACACAGTAAAAGAGAGGATGCAAAATAAAAGGCAGAATCTGTCAAAAACAGAACAGTCTGTAAAGACGAATTTTTTCGAGACACTTAAGTTGCTCAGATTGGAAAACTTAAAACTAATGAAAGTTGCGTACATATATGAGGATCACGCCTGAATGTTTTCAGAATTTTTCAATTTTTCTGGAGTGCGTACAGCTCAAAACGGTGGACAGTAAAAATCTATCTCCGCACGAAAATCCAAATCTAGCATCAACTTTTTATTAGAGACTTTACTTGGCACAACAATGCAATAAAATAAAGATACAAACGAGTTGTTACAGAAGTAAGCAAGCTCCAAGACTCAAATAAAAGAAAATTTGCAGAAATAAAAACATGGTTGTCTCCCATAAGCGCTTTTCTTTAACGCCTTTTAGCTAGGCGCAGAAAGTGAAAATCAAGTGTTTCCAAGTGAAGAAGCATCAACATAATGTGTTCTAATAATAGAATCAAAAGGTAGCTTCATTCTCTTTCTAGGAAAGTGTTCCATACCTTTCTTGAGTGGGAATTGGTACCTTATATTTCCTTCTTTCATATCAATAATGGCACCAACGGTTCTAAGAAAAAGTCTTCCCAAAATAATAGGACAAGAAGCATTGCATTCAATGTCCAAAACAATAAAATCAACAGGGAACAATTTATTGTTAACCATAATGAGAAGATCATCAACTCTCCCCAAAGGTTTCTTCATAGCATTATCAGCAAGATAAACATCTAAATAACAGTGTTCCAAAGGTGGCAAATCAAGCATATCATAGAGTTTCTTAGGCATAACAGAAATGCTAGCACCAAGATCACATAAAGCATTACAATCAAAATCATTCACCTTCATATTAAGGATGGGCTCCCAACCATCTTCTAACTTCCTAGGGATAGAAGCTTCATGTTTTAGTTTTTCTTCCCTAGCTTGCATGAGAGCATTTGTAATATGTTTTGTAAAAGCCATATTTATAGCACTAGCATTAGGACTTCTGGCTAGATTTTGCAAGAACATAATTACTTCAGAAATATTATGATCATCAAAATCAAAATCATTATGATCAATGGTAGTGGAACCATTGTCTCCCATACTTCGAAAAATTTCAGCACTTTTATCAAGAACAGTTTCAGTGGTTTTAGGCAATTTTAAACGTTTTGCATAGATAGTACAAACATTGCCAACACCAATTATGTTACCATTGATAGTAGGAGGCTTACTAGCATCTGAAACATTAGCATTACTAGTGGTGGTAATAGTACAAACTCTAGCTATACTATTCTCTTTATCAATTTTATCCTCTCTTTCCCACCTAGCATGCAATTCAGCCAACATCCTAATATTGTTGTCAATTTTAACTTGGATAGCATTGGCAGTAGCAAAAGTCTTGTTCTCTTTAACATCATTAGACATAACTTTTAGTTTTAAAAGATCAACATCTAGAGCAAGGCTATCAACTTTAGAAGCAAGAACATCAATTTACCAAGCTTTTCCTCAACAGTTTATTATAAGCAGTTTGTGTACTAATAAAATCCTTAAGCATGGCTTCAAGATCAGAGGGTACACTTCTATTATTGCTGTAGGAATTACCATAGGAATTGACATAACCATTACCACTATTTGAAGGTAAGGCTTATAATTGTTACTACCAAAATTATTCCTATAAGCATTGTTATTGAAATTGTTGTTTTTAATGAAGTTCACATCAACATGCTCTTCTTGAGCAACCAATGAAGCTAAAGGAACATTATTTGGATCAACATGAGATTTACCATTCACAAGCATAGACATAATAACATCAATCTTATCACTCAAGGAAGAGGTTTCTTCAACAGAATTTACCTTCTTACCTTGGGGAGTCCTTTCAATATGCCATTCGGAATAATTAATCATCATATCATCAAGAACTTTGTTGCAGCACCTAAAGTGATGGACATGAAGGTACCTCCAGCAGCCGAATCCAGAAGGTTTCTTGAAGAAAAATTCAGTCCTGCATAAAAGGTTTGGATGATCATCCAAGCAGTTAGTCCATGGGTGGGACAATTCTTTACCAAAGATTTCATCCTTTCCCATGCTTGGGCAACATGCTTATTATCAAATTGTTTGAAATTCATAATGCTACTTCTCAAGGATATAATCTTAGTAGGAGGATAATATTTTCCAATGAAAGCATCTTTGCATTTAGTCCATGAATCAATACTATTTCTAGGCAAAGATAGCAACCATTCTTTAGCTCTTCCTCTCAAAGAGAAAGGAAATAATTTCAGTTTAATAATATCTCCATCTATATCCTTATACTTTTGCATCTCACAAAGTTCAACAAAATTATTAAGATGGGCAGCAGGATCATCAGTACTAATACCATAAAATTGCTCTTTCATAACAAGATTTAACAGAGCAGGTTTAATTTCATAAAAGTCTGCTTTAGAAGCAGGTGGAGCAATAGGAGTGCATATGAAATCATTATTATTTGTGCGAGTGAAGTCACACAACTTGGTGTTCTCAGGAGTACTCATTTTAGCAAAATTAAAACTAGGCCGAAATAACAAAATAAAAACAAGTAACTAATTTTTTTTTTTTGATAAAGAGAAGCAAACAAGACAAAATAAAAATAAACTAAGCAAGACAATAACAAAGTAAAGATATTGGAAGTGAGAGACTCCCTTGCAGAAGGCTTCACCTCCCCGGCAACGGTGCCAGAAAACTTGCTTGATGCGTGTAAAGCACACGTTCATCAGGAGACCCCAAGAGTAAGGTTTGATGAGTGTAGCAGCAAGTTTTCCCTCAGTATGAAACCAAGGTTATCAATCCAGTAGGAGTGAAGACACTTCTGAAGGTTGTTGGTGCATGAGTGTAGTGTGGCGCAACACCAGGGATTCCGGTGCCAACGTGGAACCTGCACACAAGACAATCAAAGTACTTTGCCCCAACGAATCAGTGAGGTGTCAATCTCACCGGCTTGCTGAAAACAAAGCATTAAAAGTGTGGTGTGGAAAATGATGTTTAATTGCAGAGAATGAAAGAGAACAATGATTGCAGTAAGTTGTATTTCAGATGTAAAAGAATGGACCAGGGTCCACAGTTCACTAGTGGTGTCTCTCCATAAAGATAACTAACATGCTGGGTAAACAAATTACAGCTGGGCAATTGACAATATTGAAAGTGCATAATAACAATGCATGTGCAAGTAGTGTCTATTATGAGATTCATTTGGGCATTACGACAAAGTACACAGACCGCTATCCAGCATGCATCTGTGACTAAATAGTCCACCTTCAGGTTAACATCCGTACCCCTTTCAGTATTAAGTTGCAAGCAACAGACAATTGCATTAAGTAAAGTGCATAATGTAAACAACATATTTATCCTTAGACAAATCATCATTAGTTACCCCTAGTGGCAACAGCACATCCACAACCTTAGACTTTCTGTCACTGTCCCAGATTAAATGGAGGCATGAACCCACTATCTAGCATAAATACTCCCTCTTGGAGTCACAAGCATCAACTTGGCCAGAGTATCAACAAGCAACGGAGAGCATGCAAGATCATAAATAACATAGACATGATAATTCAATATTCAACTTGACATAGTATCAATATTCATCGGATCCCAGCAAACACAACATGTAGCATTACAATAAGATGATCTTGATCATGATAGGCAGCTCACAAGATCTAAACATGATGGCACAAGAGGAGAAGACAACCATCTAGCTACTGCTATGGACCCATAGTCCAAGGATAAACTACTCACACATCACTCCGGAGGCAGGCATGGCGATGTAGAGCCCTCCGGTGATGATTCCCCTCTCGGCAGGGTGCCGGGAAGAGCTTCAGAACCCTCCCGAGTTAGGGTTGACGGCGGCGGCGGCGGCTCTGGAACTTTTCGTGGATAATGACTCGGGTACTTAGGGTTTTCCCAAAAACATCAATTTATAGGCGAAGGGGCGATGTCGGTGGAGGCCCGAGGGGCCCACACACGTCACGGCGTGGCAGAAGGTGGGACCGCGCCGCCGTGTGGTGTGGCCGCCTCCTCGGCCCCCTTCGTGTCTCCTTCGGACTCCGTGTACGTGACAGAAAAATAGGGACCTGAGCTTTGTTTCGTCCAATTCCGAGAATATTTCCAGAACAATTTTTCTGAAACCAAAAACAGCAGAATACAGGAACTGGCACTGTGGCATCTTGTTAATAGGTTAGTCCCAGAAAATACATAAAAATGATATAAAGTGTATATAAAACATGTAGCAATTAGAATAATATAAGCATGGAACATCAGAAATTATAGATACGTTGGAGACGTATCATGGAGGTGTAGGTTCGATGCTACCAGCACGACATGCTTGGTGACGTCGACTCCCACCTGTTCATCCTTGGAGCTTCATTGCTATTCATCTAGTTGTAGCACTTCATGCCCTTTGCTAGTTGTTGCGCATATTGGATGTGCGTTCTTACTGTTCGGGACAGGACGGAGGCGGGTGAGATCGTCTCTGCTGCGGTTTCTCAGATTTAACAGTCAAGAACCTCCTGATTTGGGCTCGGTGTTGGACATTTTATATCTACATCTCAATCTTTTACCTTATAGGTGTCTGCCAACACGATTGCTGGTTGAGCCGATGGCTCTACGGTTGGCTAGATTGCGAGAGGCCCTGAAGAGTGCGACTGCAGGTTCGTTGCGTCTGAGTTCTCGACGGACGCCCTGATAGACTCCGGTTGTACTCTTTGGCATATCTGTATGTTCTCAGTAGCTTCTTTGGGTGCCCAGCTAGGTTTCAACATTCGGGATGAAAGTTGTAATCATCGTTGTACTATGTGGTTTGTTATCTAATGACAGTGATGGTTGTGTTGTGTTAAATTTTTTTTTGCAAAACACATACACTTGTAATTGTATATTTAATTAACAACTAAGCTGCTGTGGTGTAGTGGTTATCACGTCAGTCTTACACACTGAAGGTCTCCAGTTCGATCCTGGGCAGCAGCACTTTTTTCATTTTTTTTCTTATAAGGCTTCGTCAGTTAAGCAGTCAGGCCCATTGGACCCTACCGTTTCTTATTGTAGTGTCGCGACTCACGCCCACCTTGTTTAGGCCCGGAAGCACACGCGCGCGCACAATGATGTCCAATGGCCGCAGACGAGTACATCACTGCGATTCTTCTACGGCTGGCATTTTCTTTTACGCATCGGACCATGATGAGTTATATACTTATATTCATGTTCATGTATCAAGCTTCCCTTACTTTTCAACGAACACCTTGCCAGTTGCCGGACCTAGCAAGTAAAACACTCACGACTCAAAGAATCATGGTCAATGGACATACGTATGTCATGACAATATCACTTGTCTCCTACTATCATGCCATGCGAGCGTAACATGGTTGCTCATCTGCACTTTCTCGGTCAAAAACTTAATCTCCACTCGAAGAATCCGGTCAAAAACAAGAAAAGAAATACTCCATCGATGTTCGCAGACACGTCCGATGTAAGAGGTGAAGAGACTCCATCGGGAAAAGGCGCAGGCTTGCAACACAATCCCGGCCGTTTCATGAACCCGTTCCTGTCGCACATGAATGTGTTGGCCGTGATATGTGTACGTTGAGTAGTACGAGTATGTTGACCAGCCTCACTAGCTAGCTTGTTGCACGCATGTATAGCGGAGTTGACCTTTGATTTACTTTGACCGCCTCGATCTAATCAGAACTTGAAAAAAGAAAGAAAGCGTGAGGTCATAAGTGAAAAGTTAGCTCATGTGCTACCTCATTGGCTTCACTATTACATCGTTCATAAGAGCAGTTAAAATGAAGCTAGGTGGTTGACCGGCCCAGATACAAGCTAAATTTGAAACAAAAGCCTTCCTAGCTATCTCATGTGCTACCTCATTGGCTTCACTATTACAATACTGAACCGAAACTCTAGCAAAACCATTGCAAGGGATAGAACATTCATCATAAATTGCCGCGGCTGATGTGGAGAAAATCTCCCAGAATACATATGTTCGTCTGATTATGATTGTGGGAATTGGGATCCCTTTTAAGAAGTACTAACATATGATGAGCCCTGTTTTTTCTGAACTGCACATGAGTTTGAATCTACCTAGATGTCAACAGGCTTTCTTAAGTTCAGAGATCCAGCTTGTCGCTTGATCTCCAAGAAGTTTGGGACTTAGGAACTGTGTGTTATCTTATGAATGAGTTCAATGTTCCTCTACGGGTTCAAGGGCTAGCAAGGAACGGGAATGCAAGATGGAGCAGTCGCTACTCTTCTCTCTACACCATGTGGTAGGGGCAAAATGAAAGGATGACAAGTAAGCGGTACTCCGCCAGAGCACTACAGTAAACAAGTGAGCGGTGCTGCAACACGCCGAGACTGTGAACTCACGCGGCGTGAGCACGACTAGGAACAGTGAGACGCGGCTGCCGTTTTGTTGGGCCATCTTAATCAGATTGCTGTGCTACAGGTTGGAGCCTGGATCTGCAGAGTATTCTGAAGATTTGGGTCAAAACCGGAGCGATTCCCCGCCAAGTATACTATCCAGCAAGAATTCTGATATCTAGCAGTGAGATCCTTCTGCTAGTCATCAAAGGAACCGCGGGGAAACTAGCAAAGGGAAGTAAAAAAATGGCAGACGACAAGTTCCTTTTCTTCTTCTTATGCTAGCTTATCATCATCGTTGTGTCATGCAATCGAATCAAGATCACGGCAAGTACGCGCTGATCACTTAGTTTATCATCTTGAACTTACCTAGCTGATCACTTAGTTTATCATTTTGAACTTACCTAGCGCCGCCAGCTCAGTAACCTACTAGACTAGCCTGTACTCCCCGCAGCAGCAGCGGTCCCAACAGTTTTTAGCTCTGGATGCAAATTTGGACATATATAGGTGAAGATGTAACGATTGCCCATATGAAAATCGTTTTATTGAATTTAGTTTCCTGATTACTATTTTAGATAAAAGGACTTTATTGCCCAGCTTTGACTTAACAAAGCACAAGGTTCAGAAATACGGTTTCAATGTTGCGGCATACAGCTTAGCCAAAGTAAGACACAAGTGATGTGGCATACAACTTAGCCAATTAAAAGTGACCTATATGACTACAAAGCTAGAAAGAAGACACAAGACGTGCTGGGGAGTAGCTCGGCATGGAATTTCTTGAACTCGCGATGATCCAAAGGGCTCCTGTCTTGTCCTGGGTTTTAAGCAAGGGGATCCACGCCTGCAAGAATAGCATAGTCTCGAATGTTAGGGCAGCCGGATGCCTAATGAATTTGGCTTAGATCGCGTCCTTGTTGCGAAGTTGCTAAAGAGCCCACGATCGCGCAATGGAAAAAAAATCCGAAGTAAGCGACGGTCAGACCCCGACAAGGTAGAAGCAATAGCGAAAAACCGCGGGAAGTTTGCCGGACAACAAGTCCTCCGTAGGACCCGGCAGACCACACTCCTGATTATTCGAAATGAAACGGTTGCCTTATGTAGAACAAGCCAAAGTAATTAAATTCTACAAATATAAATATAGCCTGTAGGAAGACCTATTGTTTCCGCTTAAAAGAGTAGCTAACATGGAAATTTTCCAATCGTACACAAAAAAAACGTAATATGGCTGGGATGGAAAATACTCAAAAAATTATATTGCTTCCAGCATATTTGATTTTGTGTCAATTAACAATCAGAAATATGTCGATGTCCCGTATTTATAATCATCACTTATTTCAAATTTTGGAAATATATTTTCCGGTACATCTACTGATATCGATTTGGTATTTTAGATGTTCAAAAAACTTGGTCAAAATTGCATCATGTTGACCTTTTATTACATTTACATGCCTTGTTTTGTACAAAGGGCTTCGACTATTTTTCGATTTTTTCAACTATACTCCCAACTTTTCTAATTTTGCTTCATTTGTTCTTGATTTGTTTGTTAAGTTCTGTTTTTTTTCTCCTGACAAGGTTGTGACGTTTATGCAATCATCAATATGCATTAGACGAGTCAATACAAATTTTACAAAAATCCATGGACAAGTTTTTCGATGATGTTTGGTGTCAGAGTTGAGGGATGAAATAAAATCTACAATTGTTGGGAGACGTAAACACCCAAGAAATCATAATTAATAAGGAAATATACATATACATAAATTCGTCGTGTCTAGGACATTGCCAATACGGTCTAGATTCTTTTCACCTATCTACTTTTGATTCAACACTCCACCTTAGTGTTTGAGTGGATCTTGCTACATCCTCTCAAACCATAATACTGTAGACTAGTATTATTATGTGATCACTGAATCATCTATTTCTCTTGAAAGCAAACCACACTAAAACGAAGGGCATTTCCATAAATTCTTCATGTCTAGGACATGGCCAATGCGGTCTAGATTATGTTCACCTAATCATCAATCAAGTTCATGTGCCTGTCATGCCATTGATATGGATTAGTACAGGCTAAATATAGTTCGTTCGTCAGAATATTAATTACACATGAGTTTAAGGTTTAAATGTGACTAATTTGTGCGCGTGTACAGTAACCAGCCGTGTTCTCTCCACGTCCATGAAGGAGATAACGTACTCTTTTGTCGGTGGGAGTTCAAACACCGCCCCTCCAAGGGTCCAATAGTCACGAAATGAAAAGCGAAATAATGCAACGTTTGGTGGCTGGCAGTTCCAGACATCCCTCTCATCTCCTGATTGGCTGGCAGTTGCATCACCCGTTCACTCGTTTTCGACGATTGGGTGTACTGGTACGTACGGTCTGGTATGCATGCACCTTCGCTCGTTAGCAATTCCATGCATGTCCACACCAAATTCAGAAGCAGGTACCTTGGACGATATGCAGTGCTAAATACATTTTTTCAGATGATGTACATACCCATTTTTATTATAAGAACAAATCATAAATATTTACAAAGATATACCTCGATGTCGTCTGCTTTGACCTCACTACTCACATCATCTAAATCTGGTGGCCTTGGCAAGCCGTCCAACGGCAAGCCGGAGCACAAACCGATCGTGGAGACACTCAGCATGACCACATGTCCCTACTCACAAGTCGTCGTCGTCATCTTCCGCGAGCCCATTTCAGAACTAATCAACCTAAAGATCTTGTCAGGCATGTCATCGACACCGCCACGACGTCATACATCACAACCGTCCTACCCACGTCCATCGCCGAGACTCGTCGCTGACAATGCGGTAAATGTCACGCCGCACTACTTTAAAACCCCTCCGCCAGCGTATCTTCTAAAACGATCCTTCAAGTAGGAGAATGACATAGAACGTCGACATTGTTCGATCCGAGTGACCCTCCCCAGAAGCATCTTATATAAGCGATTAGACGAGGACTGCATAGGCTAAAACAAAAGCAAGAGCTCCCAGGCAATGCTCCATGGAAGAATGTGATACTGAGATCACCACATCAAGTGATCCGAGAATTTAGAGTTCTCGCGGAGACTCTGTTTTGCAAATAGAATGTTGCCATCACCATCACGCTAGCTCAGCACGACTAGTCACAATGGGAGTAACATGTGGAGTAACATCAGTGCCACGCATGCAAAAATCTGATGTGACGGATAATTAATGAGGAGAGATATATTTATGGTAACTAGCTATGTTATCGTAACATCACATATTTCAATGCAAGTTGAGTGTATAACATATTAAATATGACACTAAACACATGTTACTCCCCAGTCCCCCACTATGGAGATAGTAACTTAGAGTAGTAACATATGCATGTTACTAGTCTAAGTTACTCCTCATTGTGAGCAGCCTGAGGGCACCGGCGTCGATGCCAAGGGTGACGACACGCACACGGCGAGGTGGCGTGCCGCAACCACCGCCAAATCAGGCCGCCACCCCAGGATCCAATCTCCAAAATATGACGTTAACTACAGAACAAACCATATGCCTTGTGGTATGTGGATCCTTCCATCGACTAGCACCGATCCTGATCTGGCCACCTTGCAATCCAACATGGCTGCTTGACAAAAATCAATTAGGATACAGTGGGTTCACCTACGTGGCTGCACTCTGCCAATTGGCTGCATGAACGATCCAGCTGCAAATTCTGTTTGCCCTTTGTGTGCTGTGTATCTTTACCTAATAATAAAAGCAGTAACGCTTCTCTCTTCGTCCGTCAGCTTTGCGCCTTCGTCCGTCGAGCTTTGCGCCTTCATGCGTCGAACCGTCTCCTGATTTGCATTAACCCGCACGCTACTTCCTCACCGATCCGTGTACGACTCTCGCTCGCATGACACGACAATTGTTTACCGTGTACGACAATTAATTCGTCCGTCCATCCCTTTCCCTCGCGTAAGCTAGCCCACGCAGCAAACCCATAATCGCTCCCCGCAAAAAAAAAAAAAAAACAAGCCCATGATCGGTGACGAGACGTAGCCTGTACATACTCATCGAGAGAATCCACTAAAAAAAATCATCGAGAGAAGGAAATCAGATCGGATTCCATCAAAAGGAAGAAAGAAAAGGTTCCCGTATATATATACTCATGTTTTTGTAACAGGCGCATTAAAGTTTCGATCGATCCACTCTGCCGTGCACTCGCTCACCCTCGCCAGAAAGTGGAGGTCGCGGGTACCGGCCGCCGCACGCTCGTCGGCCGTTGACGGAAAGTGAGGCTGCTTCCATCTCCCAATCGTCTGGGTTCCGCGCGCGGCAACCGCGATAAAACTTTGTGCGAGCAGTCATCAACATCTACCACCGCGGTCCTTTATTACACTACGATCGTACTCTCGACGACACGAGGTATACACTATCTTCTCTTAATCTGATCCATGAAGTAGCTGGTCGCCGAAACTGATTAGTTGCCCTGCCCAGCCAGCATTCCTTGGTACAATTATCATCGGAGATGCATTGCATGCGTCAGTAAATCTAGCCAGCTATCTGACATTGCTCACGCTTGGTTTTATCCTATGCCTGAAAATCAATTCTCTATTTAGTCTTACTAGCTGGCACCTTTATAAGTGATATATGCGCAAACAACAAAAGCACATGTGGATTTTAGATAATGAAACCTCAAGATATTGAGCTTTTATTACATATATTGAGGTTAGCATAAGTGATGGTAAACTATAATTCACGATTATCTTGCACACCGCAAAAGTAATAGTTTTTTACAAACCATTGTAACAATAATATACCACTAATATTCTGCTCGTGCTCCGGCGCAAAGCGTGACATGGGCGGCATGTTAAACCATTGTCTCTATATGCTCTTTATATTTGAAATACTTAATTTAGTTTCAATCATAACAAACTCATCTCAATAATAGTTTCATTTATATTATGCAACCTCTCATGCAGGCAAGCGTTTTGGGTTGCAATTTCAAGTCATGGATATCAAGGAACAAAGAAGGAAAAGAGATAGAGAGCGGTATGCACAGATGACCGATGAAGAAAAGAAGGAAAGACTAAAAAAACGTCGTGAAGCTTATAAGCAAAACAAACCATTTATAAAGATGAAGAAATATGCCGATTTAAAGCCAGAACAAAGGAGAAGACAATGTGCACAAAAGAAGAAGAAATATGCAAATATGGAGCCAGAACAAAAGAAAGCTAGATTACAACAAATTATAGCTAACCGTGAGTATAGACGCAACACACCATGCAAAGAGTCAATTGCGATGGTGAACCCTTTATATATCGCACCGCAACAAGAACTTAGTACATCTACGTTCAATGTGTACCAGGAGGTCGTATGATATAAATTTATATCAAGTTATCATAGAGATAGAATGTGTATTGTACACATATTTTTATCTTTTGAGCTATTTTTGTGTTAGAAAAGTAAAATTATTCTAGGCAGGTCAATTAACTTTGATGTAAAATTTGAGTTGTGCCAACGTTTTTACAAAAAGTTGTATATTTTTTAACACCCGTTGCAACGCATGGGCACTTTTGCTAGTATATAAAAAAAGCATTCATCGATCCGTGACACTGATCTGCCCCGAATTAACATTCTTCTACTAGATCGATCATTCCGTGCCTCAGAAGAAACTCGAGCATTATCATTCGGCGGTTGAGATCGTGGAACAGATCGGATACGTATTCCTCCCCCAGCAGCGCTCGTCAAGTCGTATCTAAACTCGATTTTCAAACCTTTTAGCGGCTGTGGGCTGGGGCTAATAGCAGGCCACGCCATGAACAATGTGGAGTTAGGGCATGAACCATTATCTTAAACCCACCACGCCTAGCTCATGCTTGCTGTGCACAGTTAATTAGTCTTATCTCTCCCTCTGTGTGGGACTTCCGAAGCGAGAAAGTCTACTTGCAATGGAGTTTGGGTTGAGACTTGAGAGCCATCGCTTAGTTGGAAGGGAATGCTCGCATGGAAGCATCGGTGCAACACGCGTCCTCCACGCATCTGGCACAGTGGCACCTATATTTTTTTGTTAGGTTTGTGAAAGCCGCGCGCGAGAAAATTATGTGGGGAAGGCTATATATGATTTGTATACATTGATCGTATTTCAGGGGGACACGTTCACACTTCACACTTGTCGTTGAACTTCTTGCTATGTGCAGAGGGCATGCACATGACCGCTACGTGATCAGGAGTATATATGCTGCATCAGAGTGGTTTTCAAGGTTATCGTGGGCTAGTTACTTATAAACATGTGTATGCTAAAGATCACAAAAATATATGTATTACCGAAAATCCATTTCGGCTCATGGGCACAGATGCACCCATTGCTCAAAAAAATGTCAAAATTCAAAATAAAATTTTCAGATATACTTTAAGATTTTATGTTACCACAAAAAGTTTCGCGAAGAAAAGACATTTTTGTGACATGTGCAAAAATGACAAATCCGGACGCTCTAAAATGATTTTGTACGAGAGATTTTTTTTTTTGTCTTTTTTGCACAGGTCACAAAAAAACGTTATTTCTCCACAAAACGTTTTCTGCTAACACAAAATGTTCTGATGTACATCTGAATTTGTTTCTTTAATTATCTGACATATTGAAGAAAAAAATGTTTTACATAATGGGTGCATCTGCACCCATGACCTGAAACGCCGTGTCCATGGTACTACGGTCTATTATGTCAATAATAAAGAATGATATGTCTAAAAAATTTAGGCACTACACATATATTCCGGATATTATGGCGGAGTGTGATATTAATACATTTTTTATGTTTTTTCGAAGTGGGGACCCCAACCTGTACATACAATGCAAATATTGTTTGGATTGCCATTTTATTTCCTCGGTATGTGGTAATTTTGTACGATAAGTTTTAGATAAAAAGGGCCTCGCCCCAGTTCCATTTCAACGAAACGAAACTACAGACATCCATCTTACAGCTTTCGGGGGATAAAACGACCGAGATGTCGCCCCAGAGATGCAGATTTGTACGATAAATTATAAATAAGCTTATTAGAACAACATCTTTCAGCAACCGCAATAGAGTTGTAATAAGAAAATTTATGTACTCACTAGAATGTGTGAAGAACCATGTCAGATCTCACGTTGTGAGGTAGGATATGATTGTGTATGATAACAAGAGGGAAGTTGAAATAGGTTGCACCTAAATAATTTCAACGAGAGGATAACTACTTACAAAGTTGATATAAACTATTATTGTGTATTGAAGGAGTATAAATACAATTACTCAAAGAGATGGTGGAATGTCGATTAGTGTCGTATGGTACCTGTTGATCAACTTCCCTAAATATCAAAATGTATACCACGTTTAACCATTCATCCGGGATGGTTGGTGTATTTGTCAAGGTTACATCGTAAAAGACTAGGATGATGTGTCAAGGCGTACTATATAATTGAAACCTTTTCAAATTAAGAATAGGAATCCGGAAGATTTTTTATTCAACAACTTTCTACTGTGATGAGAATGTACCATGCAAAATTTTACGGAGAATGAAGGGTCTATAACTAAAGTACAATTGATTTTATGGAAGAAAATGGAAGAAATGATGAATTTAGTTCAAAAATATTTGCAATTAAATATATATAATATAAATAGGATACACCTAAGTATCTTACTGAGGTTATGGATTAGGACTGAAGTTGAACTAAACTTACTAAAAAATAAAGAACTTCAAATGCAATTTAGATCCAATCTAGCATTTCAAATATAAGATAGAAAATTGTAGTGTTTCTTAATTAAATTTTACGCTGTATACAAATAAATATCACCCAAATGTGTTAAGCATTTGCAACATTATACCTCCGAGACACCATCCGAATCATCTAGCTGACAAGAGGGAAAGTGTTGTTAGAATGAAGAAAATAGTTGAAGAGGGAAAATTCCCATTTACGTTAAAGTCAATGAATTTGTGTTATTTATATAAAAAACTTGTCAAGGTGGACGATGCGAGTTCGACCCTGTCATTATCTTAATTATGTGCAGCTTTATAGTTGTATTAAAGTTTTATTGCACCATCTTGCTGCACAATTGCGCGCAAAATCCCACTAATTGATTTATCATTCTTCGTCCACTAACCTTGCCTTACTTTGCTGTCGTACAAGAGCTCACTGGCGCTGCAGTTGCAAAGCTTGCAACTTGGGAAGGTGTAACAGACAGGCAAGAGATCTGCCACCGGGATAACACTTGTAGTTTCGATGCTTCTCCAATCCAGATGTGCAGGTCTACTCTAGCCCAGCTTCACTCCATAATTTGGATCTCATTCTTCTGGATTGATGAATATATAAATACACTAGCGGAGACTGGAGAAGCCCATCTCTGATGTTTCGCTGTTGATCATGTTACTCGGAGTACGGTATGGGGCCACTCGTGTTGTACGTGCGCGTCCCCAGCTGTTTCGTACCTCCATCCCATACGGTGATACGGATCCGGTTGATCTCTGCCCATAAGCGTCGAGGAACACGTACGCATGTTGCAACGTGCCCGCATTGGTTGGGAACTTGGGATGATGGACATACAAAGACTGTCTGGATTCTGGCTGTTCTCCTTACTGAACTTGGACACTTGCCGCAAGAAGTTCAGACAGTTATTGTGGCGTTTTCCTTGTGGTTGCCTTTTCGTGCAGGGTTCTTGGGTTAACAAAGGCGTCAAATAAAAAGCATAACCTTGTATAAAACCCATTGGAATGGGTGGACACAACCACTGAACATCACCAACCACGTCGAATCTATTTGACACATCCGACGAATTTACGCGTAGAATGCAGTGTTCGGGACCGCTTCTTGATGTTTCCTGGAAGATCTCCCAGAAGAGATAGGATTGGTCTGATATGTTCTGTTCTTCTGGGCTGGATTCAGGCTAGCAATTCTGGATAAAATAGCTTAGAAGAAACACGTAATCTACATAATACTTTATGTCTTGCTAGCTGGTCGAATAGTCTACTATCACTAATGAGACCGAAAGTAAGAGATTAAACTGAGAGGCACATATTTATTTGGACAAAAATATTTGGACAGCCAGCAAAAGAAAGAGACGTTATGTTAAGGTTCAGAAAGTTGAAGTGGTGACTCATACCGTCACCAAGTACCCTTCTCAGCTTGGCGTGCCGCGTGCCGGTGAATATTCAACCATTTGTCTCGTGATTAGAACGTAGGCCACGAACCACAATGTACTTTGCATGAATGCTTCTACATTTCTGATGACCTGCAACTGCAAGATGTCTGAATATCATCTCCTTTATACCTTTTTAGCTGCTGCAAGTAATTGCTGGTACACTGCTATTGCTCCCATTCCACTTGAAGTTGAGGCTGAAATAGTGAGATCTCACTCTCGATTGAGCAAGATAAGGTGCAATACTAGTATAGTATACTACGGTACTACCTACGTTGTCCGTAAAGAAATCAACAGAGGCATCATCTGACACTTACGGTGAGCACAAGAGTCCATGGTCTTGCGACATACCGGGCAATACTTCGCAGTTTCTTCCTCTTTGAATTCTTAGACCATTAGAGCATCTCCACTAGGAGCTGCCAAACTCGTATCCATCACTCTCCAGTTGAGCCCTCTTTGGGGGTGTCGGACATGTGACCATGCCTTTTGGGGTGCTACCCCCAGTGGCGCCCCCTAAACACCCACCCAAATTTATTTTTGGTCATTACTATCTAAATTCCAAAAAAAAACTACACTGCAAAGTTCATAATAATTAAGATATAATTTTTTTATAAATTATTATAACACTTCAAATCAAATTCTTCAAGTTTCCAAAACAACACATGGAAAACAATACAAGGGAATGGCCAGTTCTTTCAATAATGCAAGCAATCAATACTCGCAAGCATATCTGAAAACCTCTTGCTTGGTCTTGTGCCATAGTACGAGTTGTGTATGTCGCATTTGGTGCTCTCTGATATGTCTCTCTAAACACTTTCACCATTGCCTTGAAAAAGTTGTAGGTGGCTTCAACGGCGGTGGACTCAGACATATGGAGATAGTCGTCTAGTGAATCCTGGTAAACTCTATCTGCAAGACACCGTATGACATCTGTTCATTTTTTTAAGGGATGAAAATCTAAAAAGGCCGGTGCAATCTCTTTTCAGCTCGAAGTAGTCATTGTATTTCCGGACGCCGTGCAAAAGTCTCCTGAACAATTCCCTCTTCATCTTGAAGTGCCGAGAAAGTTCATGAGGGAAGTTCGTCGGGTTCTCGGCAAACTAGTCATTTAACAAGAGGATGTGACCGGTTGTTCTATAACGATTCTTGTTGGCCACACCTGCCTTTTCTTTGATCCTCCATGCATGGAAAACATATGAATAAGTGGGTGTTTCTTCCACACAATAAAGCTCGAAAAATATTTTCAGTGAGGTGCAAGGGGCTGAATCATAAAATAGCAAAGGCGTAAGGGGACGAATACAATTGTATTTTCACCCTTTTCTATGCCCGTACGTTCCTTGTTTGTTGGTGCCTTCAGGGATGCTGATTAAATTACCTTTACAAGCTTATATAAGGCAATCGCTAGCTCATACTCCCCACAAACCCACACATAACCCCTCTCCTCCTTTGCTAGCACCCAGCTCCCTTGGCTTCGCACATGCAGCCATATCTTGAGCTATCTTCTCTCCGCATGATCACCACCACCACCATCCCTCTGTCCCCGAGAATCTATTGCACGAACCTTCCTGTGGCCATGGCTTCCATGGCCTATATAGCCCTCTGTGGTGCAGCATTGGCTGTCCTGCTCGCCCTTGTCCATTATGTCTACAGGTGGCGCCACCCGAAATGCAATGGCACGCTCCCGCCGGGATCCATGGGCATCCCCGTCATCGGCGAGACGCTGCAGTTCTTCGAACCCAACCCGACCTGCGACCTCTCCCCTTTCGTCAAGAGCAGGGTGAAGAGATACGGGAGCATGTTCAAGACGAGCATCGTGGGGCGTCCCATTGTGGTGTCGGCGGACCCGGACGTGAATCACTACGTGTTCCAGAACGAAGGGAAGCTGTTCGAGAGCTGGTACCCGTCCACCTTCACCGAGATCTTCGGCCGCGACAACGTCGGCTCCCTCCATGGCTTCATCTACAAGTACCTCAAGACCCTCGTGCTCCGGCTCTACGGCCAGGAGAACCTCAAGGTCGTGCTCCTCGCAGAGACCGACGCCGCCTGCCGCGGCAGCCTTGCCTCCTGGGCGGCGCAGCCCAGCGTCGACATCAAAGAAGGACTCTCCACCGTAAGATCGATGATCAGCTTATTGATGTCAGCTCATTTGATTGCGGTCTGCTCGAGTCGTATAGATATAGATGATTAATGCAGGTTCTTCATATCCTTTTTCAGATGATATTTGACCTTACGGCCAAGAAGCTGATCGGCTACGAGCCGTCCAAGTCGTCGGAAAACCTTAGGACGAACTTCACGGCGTTCATCCGCGGCTTGATATCCTTCCCTCTCAACATTCCTGGCACAGCCTACCACGAATGCATGGAGGTATGTATGCCAATGCCGTTCATGGCAACATAGTGAATACTGTGCACATACGAAGACACTAAACTAATGAGCGCGCACACATGCATTCCTTAAACCTGACGAAATATGTTAATTTACAGGGGAGGAAGAATGCGATGAAAGTGCTCAAAGGCATGATGAAGGAGAGGATGGCCGATCCTGAGAGGAAGAGCCAGGACTTCTTCGACCACGTGATCCAGGAACTAAGGAGGGAGAAGCCGCTTCTGACGGAGACCATCGCGCTGGACCTCATGTTCGTGCTCCTCTTCGCCAGCTTCGAGACCACGGCGCTGGCACTCACCCTCGGTGTCAAGCTGCTCGGCGAGAACCCCAAAGTCGTCGACGCGCTAACGGTTAGTACACTGTCACAGAGTTCACTGCTGTTTACTACGGACAGTTACTGTCTGGAAATCTCTCTATTTGATTGGTCTTCTAAGGGATTAACTTAGCTAAACTAATTGGACAAATTGACCTTGTTACGTGAGCAGGAAGAGCACGAAGCGATTATCAGGAACAGGGAGAACCCGGACGCTACCATCACGTGGGCGGAGTACAAATCGATGAAATTCACGTCTCAGGTGAGCCTAGATTGGATTCGTGAACACCCTAGCTTAATTAGTTAGTGCTACTGTGCAAGTTGCCTTATTAAGATAGTACAGCTGCTTGTTATTGCCACCATAGTCACAAATTCATATTTTGAGAAATAATGGGATTGGACGAGCGAGTGGCCGTTTCAAAGTTAGAGGAGCCCAACGCCGCCGCTGCAACTCTGCAAGTCCAGAGTTTGTGTTCCCTGATTGTTTAACCAATGCCCAGTGTTCGATGCTGATAGATAATCTTTCCTAGGGACATTCTAGAACAAGCCTGTTTACTGTTGACAAATAAGTAAATAACATGTAAATAATTGTGTTACCTCCTTAAGAAGGTTCAACTTGTGTTATGTTTCTGTAGATGCCGTTATCATGTGGTTTCTGAATTCTGAATTTCTGAAACTGACACCCATGTCCATAATTTCCTTTGTGAAGGTCATAATGGAGATTGTCAGGCTTGCAAACATCGTGCCAGCGATTTTCCGGAGGGCCTTGCAAGACGTTGAGATCAAAGGTAGGATGACAAAACAAATTCCACGGTGCACATGCCTGGCAACTGTTTTCAGAACAGGTACTCGTTAGCAAAGTTGTACTGAATTTTTGTTCGCCATCTTTGGTTCAGGCTACACAGTTCCAGCAGGATGGGGTGTCATGGTGTGTCCACCAGCAGTGCACCTAAACCCTGAGATATACGAAGATCCACTGGCGTTCAACCCATGGAGGTGGCAGGTTCGTCCTCTTGATTTGATCTCTCAGATCATGGTTTTCTGCTTGCTTCACGCCGTACGCGTATCTCGTCGACGATACGTAGGTTAGGGTTCTACCATCTGTCAAGGAGTCGATGCCGGTCCAAGTCATGGGATCTGGTCGTCCTGTTTGCTCCTGGCCTATTGTTTGAAGCTACCAAGGAAGTAGGAAGTGCCATGAACAGATCTGTTCAACGAACTCACATATATTCTCCCCTCGAGTCTCACACCGCTAAAACAGAAATCGCAAGAAAAAGTAGTACTCTAATCCACTGCAGAATTCCAATTATTAGCAGGGGTACAAGTAGTAGTATAAGATATCAAGGTTCTGATCCCGAGTGCCAACTTGGCTACAGAGATCAAGAACGATTTCGGTTGGTGCCCATGCAGGATGTGAAACCGAACCAGCTCCGAAACTTCCTTGCCTAGTAGTTTAACAAGGAGGTCAAAATGGTACCAGATGCATATATGTCTAGATAGTGTAACTACACAAGTACGTTCAGTAGGAAACATATGCACAGTGTGTGTCTGGTTAGTTGCAGACTTTGCAGTAAGCCAAGTTGATTTCGTGGCCATTGTTTACTTTCAGTTTTTGTGGCTCAGGGTTCTAGCCCGACAGTAGTATCTCGGTAGTGTAGGTGAGCCTTTGCTTACTGCAATCTATAAGCAGGGAGTTGTCTTGCATATCTAAGACATGTCTCCACGATGTGCACCGTATTGCAGAAAATAAAATGCAAGATTAGTAAGGAAAATCCACATTGAAACAAGGGTTCTGATTTGGTCGTTATTGAACAGGGCAAGCCTGAAATCACCGGTGGAACGAAGCATTTCATGGCATTTGGAGGTGGCCTTCGGTTCTGCGTCGGAACTGATCTCACCAAGGTCTTGATGGCAACGTTCATCCACAATTTGGTTACGAAATACAGGTATGGTTTTTCACCTGTAATCTGATAAATAAATGGAGCGATTTCTCTTCCTTAATAATGCTGAGAGCAAACAGAACCTGAAAAATTGTATCCTTGTGATGTCAGATGGAGCACGGTGAAAGGAGGCAACATAGTCCGGACCCCGGGCCTCGGCTTCCCTGATGGCTTTGACATCCAGCTCTTCCCCAAGAAGTGAAAGCATTTTTGACATGTCGGCAGTTTGGTCCTTGCAGCTAAACACAAGATTGTGTCTGCAAAGATCATTTTTTTTAGGTCACTTAGGGAAAACCATATACTTAGTCTAGTGATAGTATACATATCCCTAGTTAGAACTAGAGTCATAATTACCGAGTACCACCTCTCATGGATCCTAAATGGGTTTTTGTACTTTGGTTGTTCGTTTTCCATGTGGTTAGTAATCTACCCATGTGTTGTCTGTAAATCAGTCCATACATCTCAAATGAGAAAAGAGGAGCATAATACTAGCTGTGTACATAAAATTGTTCAGTGGAGCCATGCCTAAAAGTTCCAGTTGTTCTCAGCCAGTTCAGACAGAGAAACAAATAATGATCCAAAACAGCCTAGCCTTCAGGGCAGAAGCAGCAGTAACTGTTACAATGCCGATATGTCGCGGGGCAGGTTAACATCCAGGCTAAATAATGCAAAGTCAGGAATTCTCTGCAGATCTAAAATTAATGTTCCATGAACACAGCGGGAATGAGGCGGCAGTCTTAGCTGTTAACTGACAGAACAGCCTCGGGTTTCCGTTGTGTGAGAGAGCAACTAAGACCCACAAACCAACTTGATCTCTGAATGAGATCTCTTCCAACTCAAAACCTTGAGACATGTTGGTGCCCCATGCAATTTTGTGTCCCTGTTTTAAGTTGGGCTGTCTTTGTTTGCGTATCAAAAGGCGTAGATTGCACAGGACGATCTTATACTACCAAATAGCGTCTAGAGACTTCGTCAACAGCTATCTGAGTGCAAGTTGGCGTTTATATTAGGGAAGTGATCAAGACAGACCTTTTCAGTAGACATGCGGGCGACAAGATCTCACCCGCAGGGACAAAATCATAGGATTGAGATTTTGCTGCCCAGCAGCTCAGCTCACGCGTATGAATCACACATTGCTATGACTGAGCAATGAGTGAGCCGTCCGTCAATGTGTATCTGGAGGCGTTCACTGAACTTTCTGTCTTTCTGTAAGGGTTGTCCTTAAACATGTGGAATGTTTAAGTTACTAAATCGTTGTGAGATCTCTGGGGCTGAGTTTTTCTCTACGTAGGCAATTGTTTCGATACTGATCGTCGTCATGTTCAAAATTTTCAGATGAAAACATGCGAGATGGTGTGCGATGACACGATTGTTTTAGGGGACAGAAAGTACTCAGAGCTATTTTGTAAGGAAAAGTATTTACGATTGTTACTCCCTCCGTGCACTCAGTATTTACGATTGTAACTAAAATCATGACAAGAGTTAATGAATGGAGTTCTATTTTGTAAGACATTTCTCACTAAATGTGCACTCAGATTCTGTAGGCTGGTTTGCTAATTAGGACCAAATTTTCTGGCCTTTTACCCTGAAGAACAGCGCGCTATGATAACAGGCTAACAGCCCAAAGCGGCCTTTTCCCTTGGACGGTCTGATGGCCATTTCATTTCTCCGAAGGGAGAAGTTCACTTTTATTTTATTTTAGATAAAGAGTATATATTAATATCGCGAAGATACCAATTACACCCAGCCTCTTCAACAACACATTGCCCTAGCGGCAATACGGATGCACACAGCCCAGAAAACAAGAAGAATTACAAAAAAAAAAGTCCTGCTTCAGTGATCTATTTCTTGTAGCAGAAGGCCTGACACCACCAAAACAACACCAGAAGTACAACTTCTTCAAAAGCGACGCCTCAAAGAAGGGAACAGTGCTATAGCGCTGCCGCCGCCCTGATCATAGATCATAGGTTTTCACCCTGAAGAAAATCCACACTCGCAAAATGCAATGCGTTCAACAAGGTCAATGCCAGGCACAACCAATTAAGGCCAGACCTTGGGTTTTCACCCTGAAAGATTGGATTTTGAACTTCTCATGTATTGTCGCCCCCTCCTGCCATTGCCGATATTTCAAGTTACAAATCATCAAGCAAATTCCTCACCGCCACCAGGAATTGAACCACCATTAGTAGTTTACAAATCTAAACATCCATGTCACCGTGGAACATCAAAGGCATGTCCCTAGTGGCAACAGACTGCAGAGTTTCGCGACGCTTCCTCTGAAACCAAACGGTCAGAAAAAACATGGCTGCGCGCGACCGAATCCCACCCGATCCGGCAATTTACAGGCTTGATTTCCCAATGGAGTTCGCCGACGGAACATTCCAGAACTCGACAATCTGGCCAGATCGAAGAAACAAGTGATAAGCAGATCCTTCTCTTGGCGCAAGAGAAACCCTAGGACCGCCGCCATTATTCTTGTCGGACCAGCAGTCCCCACACTGCCTGCCGACTCCCGGCGATCAGATCGAGCGAGCCGACCTCTAGCCCAGAGAGCATGAGGTTGACCACAACGCTAGCCCTTGCGACGCCAGATTGGAGCAGCGCCGCCACCAAGGCAAGGCGTGCCACCGCCTCTGGCCTGCACCGGATGCGCCGCCAGATCGAAGGTGTTGCGCCGCCGCCAAGGGCAAGGCGCGTCGCCTCCTCCTCTCTGCCTCGACCGCGCCTCTGATTACCCCCAAGAGCAGGGATCACTGTAGCACCTCTCAATGTGGAAGTAAGGTATCGATCCGCAGGAGCAAGAAGGAAAAGTTATCTATTCCCTACAACTAAAGACAAATTTTAGTTGATTATGCACTAAACAAGTTTAAAGAACAAGGTGGTTGATTTAATGGATGGAAGTTTAATGTAACAAAACAAGAATATAAAAGTGTCCCAATCATCTTCAATGCAAGAGGACAAGACAAAGGTTTTTTCTTAGAGGAACAATGGACATGGGTTCATGGGTTCACTTAATCCTCTCTCCCTCATCTATGGTGATTATCATGTTATAGATAAAGTATACACAATTATCATGTTTTAATGGTAGCTTTTATAACGGCTATATGTCCTAAAACACATAGTTGAAAGAAGTACTCATTTGTGTTGCTAGGTGACCCCGTAAGGCTAGCGTGGTTGTTGTCACTCCACATCATACTCTTCCTTTTTACCCCCAGATAAAGGATGTTGGGCGGTACTATGTCACTCAATATCTATGTCGTGTCACATCGGTCATCCCGTACCCACATACATCATACTTCTTAAAGAACAATATTCTATCAAAGTATGACAAGACATAAAAGTTCCAACACAACAGTAAATGCATAACAAATCATCTCATACCACAATATCCACCATAAGAATTACATAGATGACCGTAATCATGTTCAGCAGCTCATACAGTACTAATTAGTGAAGCTCAAAGAGAGAAGAGATACATAAGTTACCCTTCATCATGGAGACGGTGGAGAAGTTGTTGGAGCAGATGGAGACCACCCCGGCCGCGCCCCGCCGGAGTTTTCCCCCTCCAATCTGCAGCTCCAGAGTGTGGACTACTCCCCCTTCATCATGGAGACGGTGGAGAAGTTGTTGGAGAAGATGGAGACCACCCCGGCCGCGCCCCGCCGGAGTTTTCCCCCTCCAATCTGCAGCTCCAGATCTTCGTTTTCGTGTTTCTGTGATATGGCGGCGCTTGTTTTCGAGAACGCCGTGGGACTTCTTTTATAGGTGTTTTTAGGTCAAGACGAAGCGGTGGAGAAAAGATCGACGGCTGCGGAGCCTCGAGGGCCAAGTTGGTGGGCCCCTGGCCGCGTGGGCCACCCCCTTTTGGCCATCTCTCCGTTTGCTTGATTCCTTCGCTTCTACGTCTTCCTCCTTCCAAAATAATGACGCCTGTATTTTTCAGATTTTTATGACGTCGTTTAGGTCCCTGAAACATAAAAGGAAAGAAATAGGGTTTTCTGCCTGCGCAGGGTTAATTCCATAAAAATAGGAAACAATTATTTTATTTCCTAAAATCATTAAATAACAGTGGTATAACCCTTATATGATGCAAATATGATTGGAATATGAGTGATATAGTGCAAAGTTCATGTATGCATTTTACATGCATCAACATCCCCAAGCTTAACCAATACTCGTCCTCGAGTATGAAGGTGATAAAACTAACATGGACTTTGCAATATAGCACTAACAATGAATATCAAAGATGATTCTACTGCTACATAGAGTCAAATGATTCATTCTTCAAAGGAGTAGCAATATGCAAAATAGTTTATGAAGTGATATCAAGTATTCAAGCAAGGATGTTCAATGATAGTTCACAAAGTGTAACATAGAAGATAGTAATATGGACCACATGTATGCATAATGATAAGTAAGAACATCCTACATTGGTCATAGAGTGTAGATGAAAATCTGAATATAAAAGGTGGACACTTTGGAAAGATGTATATGTGAGTAGAGGTAAAGCATGCATAAGTTTCATCTAACTTCCAAACTCTTCTACTTAAGTTAATGATTGCAATGTGGAATTCTTGGTGTCAAGCTCTCATTACCCCTATCATAGCATCTTGAATGATTAAAGTTTAATGTGAAAGCAAATATGAGTAGTGTGCTTGATAAAGTAAAGGTTAGGTGTCTCATGCCCCTTGAATACAAGTACCTACACCATGATTACTCAACTTAGGAAACAAAGCAAGTTCAAGTTATATATCATTGTAAGTAATAATAGTATCATCAAGAGCGTCAACTGGGGTACCTCTTGTCCCAGGATATGGAACAAGCCCATATCAAAATGACAAGACAAACAAACAAGATGAACAACCTCAACACCCTTTTTATTTACCATTGGAATAGCTTTTTATTATAAGGTATCACAGACGGTTCACCATAGCATGTAAGTAAATTTCCACCATGAATGATGCATGGCTTAGATTAGCGGCCCAGGCGTCTCTCTAACCATTTATACAAACTCATTTAAACTACTTCATTTCCACCTCATTTCACCATGATAGGCATCCATAAACAAAAGTACATGATATCAACTAAATGAGATGAAGGAGCATGTTGAAAGCTTTGCATGTGACAGCACATATGGGCTAACTCCCAACCTCGGACATTTATCAAGCCACTAGCATCATATTATTAATCACAATGGGTCATGTTTTATTTATGCAATAAAAATAAAGTTGTGCATCAAGTTCGTGAGAGCTATATAACCAACTTTTCCCATCACAATCAATAACATAAACATTTTCATTCAGAGGTATAGATAACACAAATATCATGATATACATACTCGGAATAGCATAAAGCAATAGGTAGATATGGTGGACTCACTGGAATAACTTTGGTTGAAGGTGTTGGAAACAAGTTTTTGCTTGTTGGAATGTTTGGGCTAGCAAGAGGGAGAAAGTTGACCATCTAGATGCATGCATGAGTGTCCATAGAACTAACTAATCCATGTTAAACAAAGTAAAATAACTTTCAGCATCAAAACATGAATAAGTGATAGCTCTTGATAAAGCATTTGCAAATTATTACTCATAAACAAGCTCATGAATCATGCAACTATATGTATCATTAAAAATCAACTCAAACATCCCTTTTCCCAATATGATAAAAGCATCCAACATATTTCAACCCATATTTCCAGTAGCTCTTTCTCATATAAATGATAATGTGGTGGTCTCACAAAATAACAAACAAACCAAAAACAAACAAAAAGACGCTCCAAGTTTATGCGATAAAGTGTTTCGATCGAAAAACAGAAGTTAGACGTGTGCAAACCGAGAGTGTGTAGGTCCAGTGGGGTTGTCTTCACATCCCCAAGCTTATGGTCTTCACCATCCTTGGATAACTCTTGGTGCATCTCCTCCAATCCCTGTGAAAAAACTTCAAAACACCGTTTCTCCCATTTTCTTTTCTGTGGGGTGCATTAGTAGTGATAAACAAATAGGTTTCTTGCTGCATATAATCCTTAAACAAAACTCATATGAATGTCCAGAAAGTATATATGTTGTATGCCTACTCATAAACTCATTTGAATAAAAAAGATTCAAGATAAAAGTTCAAAACATGCATAAAACAAAATGGGACAGAATCTGTCCAGAAAAACAGCAGCAGCAAAACGTATTTTTCTACCCTACCAAACTTTGCCGAAAAATTCTGCAAAAATTCATGCATACAGAGGATGAAAAGTTGCAACTACAGTTCAAATATGAGCTCATTCGGAGTTACAGAATAAGAATTAAAAATCATACCGTGCACAGATTCGTGCAGGAATAAAATCTCCGAACGCTATAAGCAACTTTTCAAGACCAAAATGGGTAAAACTTGGCACTTTATTAAAAACTCCAGAAACTAAACTAAAAAAAACTCTCTTGATACAGCAAGAGGACACAAAGAAAATCACACATAAAAATAACCGGGTTGCCTCCCGCAAAGCGCTTTCTTTATAGCCATATAGCTAGGCTTCTTACTTGTGTTTATCGAAGATGAAGCTCATGAGGGAGCTTGAATATGCCCTCTTTATTGGGAAGTGTTCCATGCATAATACCAGGGTCCCATTGTGCTCTCAATCCGATCAAAATAATAGTCAAGTTGAAACCTAGTTGAGAGAAAAACAGAACACAAAAGTAATAACAACGAAGTCTAACTTCTTCTATGCATTGGCATTTTGTATATGAATGAATCACAATGAATAGAAGTTTTCCAATGCATATTAACAATAGTTACTTGCAGCCCATAATTATTAGTAGCATAAAGAGGTTCTTATCACTTCCTCTTTCATAATAGTTGCAAGTAGTAGAAGTGTATTTAATCATATAACCAATAGAATCTTCCAACTTAGATAATTTGGAACATAAAGAGGATCATTAAATTTATTTTGGAATTTATTAGCATGCTTCCCTCTTTCAAAATAGTTGTTAAGATCAATATCAAGTTTAATATCATGGTTGCAACAAAGATTTGGAACTAAAGATAATTGCAAACCACATAAGTATTTCTCAACATAAGCAAATTTCTCCTCTATGGTGTAGTTAGGAGAATTCAAACATAGCAGGACTCTCATGAGTAAGAGTACTATCATAAGCAAGTATATCATTTTTATCCTCACATAATTTAGTAACTTCCAAACATGTAGGATTATCAATAAGCATAGGACCATCATCTAAAGCATTATCATATAGCACATTTAAGCAACACTCCTCATTATCATCAATAAGTTCACTAGTAGCATTAAATAGTAAAGGAGCATTATTACTTTCATCATAATAGCATGGGTCATCATAAAGAACTCGAACATGATAGACAAGTTGTATATTAAAGGGATGGTTTTGGGTAATCCCCCCATAACTATGACAAGTTTCATGAGGATGATTATAATTATTAGCATGATCATTTTCAGAATTAGTACCAAAGAGATTTTCAATATCAAAAGTACTATGCTTTTCCAAATCATGATCACTACTATAAGTAACAGGCATAGGATCATCATCGAATTCAGACTCATCAGCAACAACTATAATAGGAGCAACATGCTTAGGGGAGGATACCGTTTCCTCTTTTTCATTAATAAGAGTAAAACAAACATTAGTCCTCTCATATTTTGGTAAGGTAGTTCCATCTTTTATAATATTTTGTATGTAAGTGTTGGCATGGCAATTATTAACACAATAGAGATAACATCCATGTAACACGCTATTCATATCAAAAGCACTCATATCTAACGAAGAAGTTTTTCTTGATAACTCTTCACACCCCAAAAATAATGTAAGTTCATCATGTTGATTAGGAGTGATCATGTTATCACAAAAGTCTCCCGCAATATCCTTATTAGAGGCTGAGCATTGGAATTTGAAATGCCCCTCTTTATAGCAAAGTTCACAAACAAAAGGATATATGGCACAAACTTTTTCACCAAGATCATATAGAGCCTTGCTCCACATTCTAGTTTTTTCATTCTTATGATGGATACAATATTCTTCTTCGATTTGATTCTTTTCACAAGGTCTAAGTGCTCCACAAAAATTAACATGCTTATAAGAAATAGTATTTTCAGAAGTTTGAGCATGTTTATTGCAATCATTAATAACAATTTTATTTTCCATGCAAGTGTCTTTAAAAGGTTCGTGATACTTGTCCCAATTTTCTTTAGGAACATTCATATGAGAGGCAAAGGTTTTACAACAATTAACCATAATTTGAGAATCAAGACCAAATTTAGCACTAAGCTCATGAAAACTAGCAGTTTCAGTGAAAGACTTAACGCAAGCATACTCATAGTTTATACCTGATTCTTTACCTTTGTCGTTATCCCAATCTTCAGTATTGCGTTGAATTGTTTCAAGAAGATCCCAATTAGCTTCAACCTTCTTACTTGTGAAAGAACCTCCTGAACATGCATCTAGATGATCCTTGTAATGACCTGAAAGCCTTGCATAAAAATTAGTGACAATTATTTCCTTAGGAAGCTCATGGTTAGGACATTTGAGTATTAATGTTTTCAGTCTTCCCCAAGCTTGAGCAATGCTTTCTCTATCATGAGGATAAAAATTGAAAATGTAACTCCTAGCTAGTTGCACTTCATGAAGAGGACAAAATTTAGAGTAAAAGAGAGATTCAAGTGTTTCCAATTCGAAGGACGATCATCCAGCATCCTATACCACTCCTTTGCTTTGTCCTTAAGTGAAAATGGAAATAATTTCCTCATGACATCTTCTCTTGATAAACCTGCAACCTTAAACAACTCACAAAGTTCTGTAAGTTTCAACAAGTGATCTTGTGGATGGACTGTTCCATCCCCTGCATAACGTTCATCCATAACTAATTCAACAATTTCCATAGGTATTTCAAAAGGGATACTTTCAGTAGGTTGATTTAGAACATTACAAGCACCATTAGAGTTATCACATATAGGAGACAAAGTATTATCAAAGCAATTTTTCTCCTTCAAAGCTGGGAAACCAAAAAGATCCTTTTCATAAAAACTAGCTTCCCCAAGCTTAGGCTTTTCCATAGCATTAGCAATAGTAGTGTTCAAAGAATTCATGCTAATAACATTGGTATCACTATTATGCAAACAAATTTCCATAGATTTTTTAATTTTCTGCTCAAACACATCATGTCCTAACTCAAGATAAATTTCATAAAGCTCTCTAATTTTTTTTTTTTCCATTTTCTAATTTTTATGGGTTTTTGATATATATAAAACTAATGAGAAACTCACAACCAAACAAGTTTAAAGGAACCTCCCCAAGCTTAGTTTAGTGCACACAAGAATAGAAACTTAAGCGCTACGCTCCCCGGCAACGGCGCCAGAAAAGTACTTGATTACCCCCAAGAGCAGGGGATCACTGTAGCACCTCTCAATGTGGAAGTAAGGTATCGATCCGCAGGAGCAAGAAGGAAAAGTTATCTATTCCCTACAACTAAAGTGTCACAAGTTTTAGTTGATTATGCACTAAACAAGTTTAAAGAACAAGGTGGTTGATTTAATGGATGGAAGTTTAATGTAACAAAAAAGAATGTAAAAGTGTCCCAATCCTCTTCAATGCAAGAGGACAAGACAAAGGTTTCTCTTAGAGGAACAATGGACATGGGTTCATGGGTTCACTTAATCCTCTCTCCCTCATCTACGGTGATTATCATGTTATAGATAAAGTACACACAATTGTCATGTTTTAATGGTAGCTTTTATAACGGCTATATGTCCTAAAACACATAGTTGAAAGAAGTACTCATTTGTGTTGCTAGGTCACCCCGTAAGGCTAGCGTGGTTGTGTCACTCCCACATCATACTCTTCTTTTTACCCCAGATAAAGGATGTTGGGCGGTACTGTGTCACTCAATACCTATGCCGTGTCACATCGGCCATCCCGTACCCACATACATCATACTTCTTAAAGAACAATATTCTATCAAAGTATGACAAGTCATAAAAGTTCCAACACAACAGTAAATGCATAACAAATCATCTCATACCACAATATCCACCATAAGAATTACATAGATGACCGTAATCATGTTCAGCAGCTCATACGGTACTAATTAGTGAAGCTCAAAGAGAGGAGAGATACATAAGTTACCACCACAAACCCATAGTCCAGAGGGTGGACTACTCCCCCTTCATCATGGAGACGGTGGAGAAGTCGTTGGAGAAGATGGAGACCACCCCGGCAGCGCCCCGCCGGAGTTTTCCCCCTCCAATCTGCAGCTCCAGATCTTCGTTTTCGTGTTTCTGTGATATGGCGGCGCTTGTTTTCGAGAACGCCGTGGGACTTCTTTTATAGGCGTTTTTAGGTCAAGACGAAGGCGGTGGAGAAAAGATCGACGGCTGCGGAGCCTCGAGGGCCAAGTTGGTGGGCCCCACGTGGCCAGGTACAGTGGCCGCGTGGGCCACCCCCTTTTGGCCTCCGGCCTCCGTTTGCTTGATTCCTTCGCTCCTACGTCTTCCTCCTTCCAAAATAATGACGCATGTATTTTTCCAGATTTTTATGACGTCGTTTAGTCCCTGAAACATAAAAGGAAAGAAATAGGGTTTTCTGCCTGCGCAGGTTAATTCCATAAAAATAGGAAACAATTATTTTATTTCCTAAAATCATTAAATAACAGTGGTATAACCCTTATATGATGCAAATATGATTGGAATATGAGTGATATAGTGCAAAGTTCATGTATGCATTTTACATGCATCAGCCTCCCGGTCGCGGGCCGGTGCGGGCGAGCCGCTCCGCCGCCCTGACTCTGCCCGACACCCCAGAGCTAGTCTCCCGTCCGATGGGTTACCAGCGAGGCGCGCCGAGCCCGTCGCCTACGACGGCAAGGGGTGGCCGCCACCGTTGACGCCGCGGCGGCAGCAGCCGGAGAGATCCGCCCGGCGTTTGCTTTCTAGCGTAATGAGAGGAACCTTAGGAGCCTAGAAGTTCAGCTTCTGTATGGAGGTTCCTACGAGTGCCCTAATAAAAAGAGTGCCGAAAATGTCCCGCATGGAGATTTTTCCCCGACTAATTTATTCTCTCATAGGGTATACTAGAGATGGGGCATGGGTTGATGGGTATGGTACCTATACCGCATACCCGATACTGATAGGGGACCCGAATATAGCTCAAGTAGCCTAATTAATTACAAATGCCTCGTACGAAAATCATCAAAAACGTAAAAAGTCATCAAAACCCTAAAAACCACGCTTCCACCTCAGCCGCCACCATATCAAAGGCATCTGCTCGACCTACATCGTCAATGTTTAGACGAAGACAACATTGTGATCTAAGTGTGGTTATGTGGATAAATTGGTGCTTGTACCATTGTTTCAATAAATAGTCTATCATTCGGTTGGCGACGGCGTTCTAATCATCACTCTTTCGTATGATAGGGGTGTCGCTTGTTTAAACCCACATGGTCTTCTGTGGTCGGGTGTCTTCTCACGGGCGAAATGCATTATAGTGGAGACACTCCGATATTTTGTATGGACACAGAGCAACGTGAACGTCCACTGTTATATCGCGGATCAAATGTTTGAGATTTTTCTGCATGGTCAAATTTGATTGTCATTGGGGCACTGCTTCACTTGCTACCATCAACGGCATGCAACTAACTGCTTCATAGCATGTCTACACAACATGTGATAATTGTTTTGATAGATTATAAAATGTGGTGTGTGCGTCGAAACATATCGTGAACAATGTCTTTGGCACCAAGAAAAAGACCCATATATTAAATGTATTCATGAATTCCAAATAAATAAGTCACGAGAACATCCTTCTTTTAATCAAAATAACGAAAACCCCATATTGCAAGTGAACACAAAAATGTGTCATCACCAAGTCAAAAAACATGTGTCATCACCTGAATAGTTTCATACCCCTCCATTCTGAATGTAGGTGTATATTTTCTGCACGAATATTAAGACATGGGAATTTGGCATAAGGTGGACTCATTTGTTTGTGATTTTTTTTTTGGAAGAGAGGAGTCCATAATAGCCCCCAAATGAAAGCAACCCATTAAATCTCTTCGAGATTAGAACTCATGTTTGAATGGGTAAACTTGTCCAAAAATCGCAAAACCCCTTATAGTTTGAAACTAAAACTATACGACTTACATTCAGGAACGGAGGGAGTACAAGGGTGAATTCATTTCTATTTCTACATGTGTACAAATAAAGAATAAAGGGAAGATAGATAAAAAAGGTAATTTAAAATGAAAAATAATCAATAAAAAGGAAAAGGGAGAAGTAACGGGCCTTTAATGGTCGTCCTAGCTGGGTTGGCAGTGGGTTTCAGAACAGATCTGCTAGTACAATCGTTTCCCTGAAAAAACAATGCTACTAAAATAGTAAAACTGCTCTAAAAAAAACTAAAATCGTAAAACAAAAAACATATCTGCTACAAAGAAAACTTTCAGAACAGTTCCCACGGGCGCGCATTGGCTCGTGATTCATCTCGTTTCGAACCACGGGTAACGATCGGACGGGCACTCCAGGACCCCAGTTAACGTCGCTAGTGTCATGGTCTGACTCCAAGTGAAACGGCCGGAGCGCGCGGGTAGTGGCTGGTAAAACCGTCGTAGGTGGGAAAGGACTGTCTAGAGTCTCACTTGGCGGCAAATTCATCATCGTCATCACAACAACTCCTGTACATATCTCGACTCTGTGGCCACTGCAGACTTGCAAAATGAAAGGTCAGCTATGCATAACAGCATAAGCATCGAGTGCGATGAATAACCCCTACATGTTGTAACAGATCCGAGATCACAGGCCTGGTGTCCTGAGTTTGACCGCCGGCGAGTCAAAGGAGATAGGAACCGTGCCGTGAGCCATGGCTTGCTCAACCCAGCAGCGGCATGTGCCATGGCCATGTCACATTTGAACGGCGGAGTGACGCTGCCGCGATTTCCCCGGACCAGTACTTGTTCTTCTCTCACATGGGGAAACCGGCGGCCGGAATCCAAACTCGGTCAGTTCTTCTTCTGTTCTGCAGAGATACGCACAGTGCTCGACTGCTCGTCCATCTCTATGGTAACTTAACTGGCGACTGATTCTGAATTGGTGGTGCTACCCGGCAGTCTGCGCGCCACAGGAGGATCAAACGGAGTGGCGTCACTGCTCAGGTTGAAATGGTGGTACTCATTACGGCCCGCGTGGAGTAAATTACAGAACATACCACAATTGACGGCCAAATCACAGTCAGTACCAACTTTGGTGATTTTTGCGTGTCAGTACCATTCTTGAGGCGGGGAGCAACATATCACACAAATTCGTGTCTAAGCGCATTTTGACAGCCACACTGACTGATGGGCCCCATTTGTCAGGCTGACGTGGCGGCACACATGGGAAGGGGAGCTAATGTGGATGTGGGGCCCATCTGGCAGCCCCACATCTTATTTTTCTCCTCACTCAACTGGAGCGCGAGAAGAAGCTCGCCCTGGACATGGCCGGGCTCGAGCTCGCCCGCGCGGTGCCCGCATCCGCGCTCGCCTGCGCCCGTGGCCGGCCCGGCCTGGCCGGTTCGAGCTCGCCCGCGCGGTGGCCGGCCAGTGCTTGCCCGCGTCCGTGCTCGCCCGCGCCTGTGTCTGGCCGAGACTCGCCAGCGTTTGAGCTCGCTTGCGTCTGCGCCCGTGGACGGACGGCGCTCGAGCTCGCCTGCTCCCACGCCTTGGCCCCGGGCATCCACACGAGCACACGCACCGCTTCCGCGAAGGCTACGGCCCCGACCGAGCTTGTACCAGACGACGTTCCCCGGATTATGTCGAACACCTCGCGTGCATACGTGAGGTGGGCGCGCACGACGCCTTGCTCGATCCGTGCAGAGCGTAAGACAACCCGCCCAGCACGCGGACGCCCTGGCGTGGCGGCGCGCGTACTTGGCGACGCAGGCGGCGATGTCCGCCCGGGGGCCACCTCGAGGATGTTCGAGTGGAACGTGTTGGGGCTGTCGCGCGTGATGATCACCGACGGCTTCGGCTTGTTCTTGGACCCCATCGGGCGGCCCCGTGGCTCCTGTTGGCCCTGCTGCTGGTGGTGGTGGTTATTTCTGTCCGGCGAGGCGGCCTCCAGGGGAGCCGACGCCGGCATGGTGGACGGCGGCAGCTGCTCGTGGCGAGCGCTGCTGCCAGGGGCGGGCGCGGACATCGATGGGCATGACGCACGGCTAGGGGCGGGTGCGGCCCTGCGTGGAGCGCGGCCAGCGGCGGTCAAAGGCATGCGCGACGGGCGCGGTCAGGGGCGTGCGCGACGGGCGCGGCGCACGGCTAGGGGCTTGCGGGAAGAGAGAGAGTTGGAGGAAGGAGAAGGAGAAGAGAGAGAGTGGAAAGAAGATGTGGGTTGCCAGGTGGACCCCACGTCCATGTCAGCTCCCATTCTCCATGTATGCCGCCACGTCAGCCTGAGAAATGGGTCCCATCGGTCAGTGTGGCTGTTAAAATGTGCTTAGACACGAATTTGTGCGATATGTTGCTCCTCGTCTCAAGAATGATACTGACACGCAAAAATCACCAAAGTTGGTACTGACTCGTGGTTTGGCGTATGTTTCTGTAATTTACTCCCCGCGTTGCCATCGATGTGCTGTCGCTTGAGTTAGCTGCGATTACTTTCGCGATTAACGAGGACCAACTAGGAGGATATGGGCAAATGATGAATGTCCGACATGATCCACGTAAGTAGCAGAGCAATCATTAGTCGTAAACCCCACCGTATCTCCGTGATCGGAGCCCGCAAATGCACGGCGGCACCTCAACTGTGTTCGGTGTTCCGGCTGGTTTACTTTGCTTCTAGTGGTGGGGCTTGATTGAAAACATTGTACTCGAACGAAGCTTAGGAAGTTGTTACTACCCGTTTTTTCCTCAGTGGAGCTGTCGACAGTTTGCACAAGTTTCCCTGAAAAAGAAGGCATGGTCAGAAGGAGTAGTTTTTGTTTTTTGGAATGGCGATAAGGGCCAAGGGGACCTTTGTGAAAGCGTATTGGGTTTGTGGCCCATTTACGAACGACACCTTCTATACGTGATGGACTGGCTGCTTCTAACGGCCCAAAAACTCCATCCATCCGTAGAGAAACAGCCACCACCACCGTAAAAAACTAAAAATCATGTCCGTCTATTGGCACCGGTCGCAGACAGAGCTCGCACGAATCCGGCGGATGGATCGGGGGCACGTGACCCGTGACCTTGCCTAGCCTTTCCTATACTCACGCCACCATTCTTGTCAGGCTAAAAAGATTAAGATAGAAGATCCAATCTACAGCAGCACTTTCCCCTCCCCACCGCTTTTCTTTTGAGAGTCGACTCCTGTCGCCAGTGCTCGTCCCCGCTCGCTCCTGTCTCTCTCCGGCGGCGTTGCCGGCCGGCGTGGGCGTGGATGCGTAGCACGGGCTGTATATAGTAGCTGTAGGAGTAGATTAGAGTTTGTGGCGGCCCATGTGGCGTATTGGAGTAGGTTACCGGATCTCATCGGCTGGATCTGGTGCGCCCTCGTCCAGCTTCTCCGGCTTGCGTTGCTTCGGCGGCCATGGCGGGCGGAGCTTGGCCGAGGCATCTCCATAATAATAGCCGTCTTCCCCTCTTGTTGTCTGATGCGGTTGCTGGCGGGCGGTGACGGCATCTTGGTGAGGTGGTATGGTGCTGAGCTCCTGTGGTGGGAGATGCACCAGCGGATCTACGTCGAGGACAACTTTTCCAATAAGCTCGAGGTGCTCGGTTTCTTGCTGCTTCTCGTTTTTTCTTCTTGTTTCCGTGGTGGGAGAAGAAGGGAGGTGGAGGAGTTGGGCTGGCGGTGGCGTCTGCTGCTGCTTGCGCTGTTCCCAGATCTGGATTTCTGCGGGTCTGCTTGCTGGATCAGGCCGGCGACTCGACCGGCGGCATGGATCGGAGCGTGTCTCCCGCCGATGCGTTATCTCGCAGGTTGGCTAGATCCTGGATTCCGCGCCAGGTGGATGATGCGGTGATTTCAACGAGGAATCATCCTCTACAGGTTCATGTCGACGACTCAGCTGCTGCTGTTCTTCGTCTCCCTTTCCGATGATCCAGCGGCGAAGGTGCGTGCGGCGGCGGAACACTCTGTGCAGAGAAGCTCTAGAGGGTTAGGGTCTACTTGTTATTTCCCTCTTGTTCAGGGACTTCTTTGTAATTTGGGGATAGCTGCCCCGTATCTGGATGTATACTGTATTTTCCAGATTTAATATAATCCAGTATGAGCTTCAAAAAAAAATTAAGATAGGCCGGCCGGCGGAGTTTGTGTGCGCTTTTGGCTGCCACGACCATGGCCTCGTCGCGTCCCAGGCTGGTACCAGTCCTTTTATCAGGCAGGTTCCACAGTTTTGCAATGCGAACAGAGAGTCAGAGACAGAGCGGAGGAGGAAGAAGATGCGCACAGGCTCACAACTGCACCGCACAGGCCGAGGCCAACCTACGCTACGCGTACGAGCCTAAAAAGACGCGGGCCACGGCATCGAGATAGACAACGAAGAATCGTCACGGTCTCACGGAGGAGAGGAATTTCGTCTGTGTCGTTGCTGTGGTCTCCGCTGTCAGCAGTGGATCGTCGAGGCATCGATGCGTCAATGAAAATATGAAATCTCTGTCCGCCAATTTCGTCAGTCCTCACAAGAAGAACAAGATGATGTGTGATGTGAAAAAACGGGCTCCCCCCCCCTCGCGTCGCCCGCGCCTGGCGACTCGGGGGAAACCCTAGCCGCCGGCAACCCTAGGAGCTCCCGCGCCCATCCTCAGCTCCGCCGCCGCCAGAGGGAGCGCGGCAAAGCCGCACGCGTCCAGGGAAGGTGGCGGCAGGGCGACGGTTCTACTGGTTCGGGCTATTCGCACGGCGGCGCGGCCGGTGCTGGAGGCGCGCTGCGCGCAGGCGGCGCGGCGAGCTGGCGGAGCTGCGGGCGTGAAGCGTCGCATGCGGCGGCGCAGGGTGCTGGTTGCGTGCGTCCGAGGCGCCGCGCCCTTCTGGAGGTGGCTCGAGCGCTGCGGTGCGGCCAGGGCCCGATCTGGGCCCAGATGGGCTTGGCGGGCCGCGGCGGCTCCCAGCGCGTCGCGCCTCCTCAGGGCTTCGTGGTGGGGTCGCCATTGGGTTATGCCCGCGACGCGGCCAGTGTTTGGTTCCCGGGCGGCGGCCCGCGATGGTTGGCGACGGCGGTCGGCGTGGCTGCGGCGGGCAGTGCCACGGCCGGAGGATGGAGGTGGTTCTGCTGCTCTTTGGGCAGTGCTTCCGCCGGCGAGGTGCACGGAGAGGCTGTTCGTCCCCTTCCTGGTTGCCCCCGCATGGTGCGGTGCTCCGGTGGTGGTCGACGAGATTCTTTGCCTCCAACTCTGGTGGTATGGCAAGTTTGCTTCCCGATCCCTGCAAGGCGCTCTCCTCCGTCCGGCTCACGGTGTGTTGAGGCCTTGTCCTCGACAGTTTCGTGCCATGGACAAAGAGGACGGTGGTGTGTTGTTTGGAACCGGGGGAAACCCTTGGCCGGCGGCCATGACATCGTCGACGCTCCGGCGCCGGATCCCTCTTCGGAGGCTTTGTTGAGGTTCCTTCCCCACCACCTGCCCTCTTATTTGGGTGAAAACCCGGTTCTCCTTTTTGGGCAGTGGCGGCGTTCCGACGTCGTTCCCTCCGTGGAGGCGCTGCCCGGGGACGACAAGGGTGGTTCGCGAGCGGTCTCGTGGCTCGTGTAAGCTGGTGACGGTGTTGTGTTTTGGTGGTGATGATGCGGCCATCTTGGGGCCGACGGCGTGTGTTTCTCTCCTTGGCAGGTCTTCGCGTGGTCTCGGTCACCTGGATGTGCTTGCCCAAGACTCTCCTTTGGTTGTTGTTGCGGTGTGGAAGTTTCGTGCTTTTGGTTGCGTCTCGGCTCAACTTTGCTCAATGACGACACAATGTGTGTCTCCCCCACCTGCTGCTTCTCGACCTTCGTGGCGGAGCTCCCTAGCTAGGTTTGTGCTAGGTGCTAGGCTTGACACTCGCCGATGATGTTGGTGGTGCTCCTCAGTTGTGCCGTGGGGTTCGAGTCGCACGCCGGTGCGTGTGCGTGGGGCTGATTGAAGACTCTTGGCATTGGTGATCCCTCGACTGCACCCCCACCTCTTGTGTCTCTCGGCGGCTCTTGCTTTCCCTCTTCTAGTTGTATTTGTTTCATGTATTTTCTTTGTTCTCTCCCATGTATCCCCCTGTAAAACTGCTAATCTGTTGTAAGAACATGGCCCGCCAGGCTACTTTTCGATGAATGCAACAAACAGTGGGGAATTTTATTCCCCCTGTCAATCTCGAAAAAAAAACGGGCTGACCGGGAATACCAAATTCAAAATTGAAAGCAAATGATGTCCAGACTCAAATTCTGTCATTTGAGTGTGCGTTTTATTTATTCTTGAAATCAAATGGTAGCACCCAATTTCAATTCCTCTTTGGACTTGACGAGTAGTCATACACGTACAACACACGTGTAATGCTGTGCATCAAACGGACCTTGGCCGTTCCCCTTTCTTTCGCCCGAAGAAGAAAGGTGAACTTTTGGGCGTCCGGAGTCTCCCCACCTCGCTCGCCGTCGATCCGTGGATTCCTCCGCCTCCGACGGCCGCTCCGGCGGCGGGAGGTCGGGGAATCCACGGATCTAGGCTTGTATATAGTGTAGGGGTAGGTTTCGAGCTGGCCGGTGGCGTCCTGGAGGCGGAGTCGGCGTCTGCTGGTTTTTGGTTTGCAGGTGGCGGATCTCCTCGCCGGAGTCGACGTTCTGTGGAGCTTCGACCCCGATCCGTCGTCATCCTCGTCCTCGCACCTCCGTGGAGGTGCCGTGGGCGTCTTCCCCGTGTTCAGCTCCGAGGGCGACGGAGTTCGAAGTTCAAGATCTTGAAGAAGAAGATGAGGAGCATCGGATCGACTGCGGCGGCGCTCGGCGGTGTAGGTCCTTTGGGGCCGGCGCTCGGCGACTTCCCGCTCGCCTGGGGACTGCCTCCGATCCAAGGCATCAAGGGAGGCAGCGGCGGCGGCGCGCCACCGACGGCAACGGCGTGTCGAAGTCGTGGTCAACTTGCAGAAGGACGAAGCTGTAATTTTGTGTTCTTTGGGGTTCTTTCTGTAATATCTCCGATGTAATCGTCTTCTTGTTCCGCAAAAAAAAAAACACACGTGTAATGCTGAGAATCTCTTTCGATGTGCAACAACAAAAGCTGTGTTGAGTATCATAACGTCTTGGTGGTCTTATACATCCCACACCCTTCTTTAGCGAATTGCATTTCTATAGTGTTTCTTGTACATACATCTTCTTGTTCCATATGCCATATTTTGATCCTAAAGAAAAACCACCCATCAGGAAATTGAAATATACATATGTATAAATTATTAGTTACTGCAGTTCTGTTTTAGTAAGACCAACAACTTGTTATGAATGAAAACATGCATTATGATCCTTCTATTGGAGTACGCCATCATACAAATTCGTCTCAAATTTGAAGTCCCATTACACTTACTCTTAATTTGTACAATGATCTTTACCTTTTCGGATTAACTTATTATTGTGACTTTCAATTGTTGCTTTCTCTGAAACTCAATCTAACTTAGGAGCCAGTTTCACAGAAGATGAACATAAATATTATATATGAATGTCGCTTATCTAAAAAAGGAATACACGTATGGAAACTAATATATCAATTAAATTGGAGTTTCAAATAAAGTAAGGCCGACGATCTCTTCATGTCGTTGCTCCCCTCATTTTGTCCTATCGGCCTAGGGCTAGGAGTTGGGAGGGGCGAACGGTTGTATGACGCCCGGGCCTCATAGGCGGAAGTGGGGAGTAGGGCGGGGAGAAGTTTACCATTGCCTCCACCTGTTCCTCTAGATGTAGACTCGAGGTTGCTCTGCCATGGCTGCATTCTGTTTTCTCGCTTGCAACCGTAGGGGTATGAGAGTCCAAGCGATTCCAAGCTTGGGGGGGGGGGGGGGGTCGGGGGGGGGGTCCATATTTGCAACAGGGACATGATTGGAATTCGGCTCAGTTTTCAGACCCAGAAGAAAATGTTGAGATTTCATGCTCCCGACGACCAATGATCTCGCTTTGTTTACAAAAGTAAAAAATATGTCTAAAAGTTTTCTTAAATCTTGAAAATACATTTTTTATAAATACTTTGTTGGGATTGTTGGAGCCAGGAACAAACAAGACTTTTAGGAAAACAACCCTCTATTTTTTCTTGGATTGTATCTCAAATTATGCAGCACAGATGTGTACAGATGAAGCACTTATCATAGATGCACCTGTTTGATTATATGTAACACATAGTTTTCTTCTTATAACTGAATAAAGTGGATTTTAGGATGACTCCAACGGGGCGACGCATCGAGTCCGCGCGCATCCGTTCCTGTCCGTGAGGGCCAAAAACACGGTCCAACGGGGCGACGCAAACAGACCGTGGTCCTTTTTTGGTCCGCCGCGACGCATTCCTGGCCCAAATTTGGGCCACCGATGCGTCGGCCCCGGACGTGAGCGGAGCTCTTTTGTGTCCTGCCCTAGTCTGCCCCTGGCCCGCAAATCAGACCATTCCCCACCCCAATCTCCTCCTCCTCCGCTCCTCTCGCCGCCACTCGCCGTCGCACCCTCGATTTGGCACTGCTGGCCATTCCGGGGACGTCGTCACCGGAGCAGGTGCTTCCCGCCGTCACCGGTGAATCTTGCGGCCAGGACCGTCCACAACGCCCGTGACAGACACGCCGCCCACAAGGTGTTCGGCCGTTCGCCCCGGCTACTCAGGTACGACCCTCGGCCATCGATAGCGCGGATGAGTGGTTCTACAAGAACCACATCATGTACCACTCATCCTCGGACGATTCCTCCGACGATGACAGTGATGGCCTGGTTGCCACCCTCATCGTCAAAGAGTACATAGAGAGGATGCGGCCGGTGTTCCAAGGCTCCTTGCCGGGCCGTTCTCCTGCTCTTGACCGGAACCGGCGAGCTGGCCAAATCTAGCTGTATGGGGACTACTTTCATCCCCATAAGCCCACATACCCTCCCAAGGTTTTCCGGCGCCGTTTTCGGATGAGAAGGTCCTTGTTCAACCGCATCCGGATGGGCGTGATGCATTTTGATGACTACTTCATGTGCAAGCCAGATGCATGTGGTATGAGGGGCTTCTCGTCGTACCAGAAGTGCACCGCCGCCATTCGCATGCTTGCATATGGGATTGACGACGATCTTGTGAACGAGTATGTGCGCATGAGTGAGTCCACGTGCCTAGAAGCCATGTACAAGTTCTGCGCGGCCGTGGTGCAGGTGCTCGGGCCGGAGTACCTGCGGGAGGCCAATGCTGCCAACATGACTCGCCTCTTGGCAATCAACGAGGCAAGAGGCTTCCCTGGGATGCTCGGGAGCATAGACTGTATGCACTGGGAGTGGAGGAAGTGCCCATTTGCTTGGCAGGGGCAGTACGAGGGCCATGTTGGGGCCTGCACGGTCATACTTGAGGCCGTGGTATCACAGGACCTCTGGATTTGGCACTCATTCTTTGGCATGGCCGGCTCGCACAATGACATAAATGTGCTGCAGCGGTCTCCGGTGTTCAATAGGCTCTCCAATGGCCTGGCACCCCAGGTGACCTTTGAGATCAATGGTCACCAATATGACAAGCCCTATTACCTTGCCGATGGGATTTACCCCACATGGACTATATTTGTCAAGACAATCTCCAATCCCAATAATGAGAAGAAGAGGTTTGCCAAGGAGCAAGAGAGTGCAAGAAAGGATGTAGAGCGTGCATTCGGTGCTCTACAGTCCCGATGAGCTATTATTCGCCATCCTGCTCGGACATGGGACAAGGACCAGCTGTGAGAGGTGATGACAGCGTGTGTGATCATGCACAACATGATCGTGGAGGACGAACGCGACGAGGGCTTGAATGATCAGGCATGGCAGTTCTGGGGTGAGTTGGTTGAGCCCAGGGACCGTCCACATTTGCTCAGTTCCTCGACTTCCACCGTGACATTCGTGAGAAGGACTCTCATCTTCAGCTGCAAAATGATTTGGTGGAGCATGTCTGGCAGCACTACGGTAACCAGGGTGGCCAGGGGCAGTAGTTTCATTTGATGAACTACTTGTCTTATTTATTTGGTTTGTAATGCATGAAACAATTTGTTAGTTGTGAAACTGTTTGTTTGTGTTTGTTTGAACTATTTGGATTGTAATAATAAGTATTTGATGAACTATTTGGATTGCTTTTATGGATTGTATTATTTGTAGCTTATTTATTGTGCTTGATAATTGCTCGAGTCTATATGGCCGAAAAATGATCAAAAAGACTGGCCGGGCGGACTCAATGCGTCGGCCCGTTGGGGCAGTGGCCATCAAGGGGCGGACATGGGTCCTTTTGGCGACGCAAACGGACCAAACGTGGACCAAACGCGCGTCCGTTTGAGTCGCCCGTTGGAGTCATCCTTACAATTAGAGAAAGAACAAAGACTAAAGATCAAAGAAATCCTTTATTTAGAGTAACCACATTTTCCTTTTTAGGAATGAGCAACCACATGCGGCCGGCAGAAAACATGATCAACACCTACCACCCTCCACTTAGGGCAGCTCCAACGGTCCTCCGCAAACGTACAGTCGTTGTCCGAAACTGTCCGAACGGACAAATGAGCTGCTCCAACGAGGCACCGCATATGGACAAATGTCCGGGGCGGACATATTTTTTCCTCAAACCTGACTCAAATTTGGTACACGTTTGGGGTTGTCCGTTGTCCGGTTTTGTCTGCCCTGTCCGTCCCTTGTGTCCGCATGGCCCACTAGCAGCCACACATCCCCGATTCCCCACCTACTCCGCCACACACGCCCCGACCGGCGGTGTTGGAGGACTAGAGCACGGCGCCGGAGCCGTTGACCAGCTGCAGGTCGTCGGTGGAGGAGAGGCGGACGAGTAGGAACAACGCGTCTGCGTTCCTCGCCTGGCCAGATGAGAGCACGCCGCCGCCGGCCAGATCGGAGCACGCCGCCGCCGGCCAGGCGACACGGCCATCACTTCCGGCGGCGTGAGGAGCTCGTCGAACGGCCGAAAGGTACATACTCACGCATCCTCATGCATCCGTCCATGGACCTGCTCCGAATCATGAATCATCAAAAGGAAGAAGAAGAAGGAGATGAGGGTCGAAATTTTGAAGATGCAGAAACAAAGGGAGGGATGGATGTGTGTACCTTGGTGTCCTACGCGGGCAGATCCCGCCGCAGCAGCGGGCCGGAGAAGAGCCGCCCCGGTCGACGGTGACGCGGGGTGCCTCGCCGGCAGGCCTTGGAGCTAGCTTCGCCGTGGGTACTTTGGTGTCCTACGCGGGCAGATCCAGCCGCAGCAGCGGGCCAGAGAAAAGCCGCCGTGGTCGACGGTGACGCAGGGTGGCCTCGCCGGCAGTTCAATTTGGAGAGCTCGACCTTGCTGCCATGGCGTGACTTCTTTGTCCGCGTCAATTTTTGCGGGATACCGTTGGGGTCAATACCCGGACAGTCCGGGACGGACACCAAAAACCAACCCCAAACGGACAAATTTGGTCCTCTTTTGGTGTCCGTATGCGGGGATGGTTGGAGATGCCCTTAATCCCTTCTCACAATCTTACGCTGTTCCAAGTGAAAACAGTTTAGCACGGGCAACCACGAACAAGAAACACACCTCACACTCACACAGTGGGCAGCCCCACATACTCTGCTTCCTCTATAAGACAAAGCCCCCCCACACGGAGAAAAATCCTATGCGACCGGGTCGTACGTCTCCCGCTGCTGGACCAATTCAGGCATCCGACGCGTGGCACCATGAATCTCAAAGCAATCAGGCCACTTTCCCCACTTTCCAATCACCAAATCGCAGGCTCATAGCTCCTTGACGCCGCCGGAGTTCTCCTGCTTCTGCTTGATGCGTAACGAATCCATGGCGCTTGCTGTATGCTGTGGTCCCCAGCGTCCCAGCTTGCCGGCGGATCGACGGACGCTTGCTGCTCTCCCCCCAACACGGCCACGCTCGTCGGCGGATACAGCAGAGTTCGCTCGTTTCCCGGCGTCCATGGCCACGTTTGTCGGCGTTTCTCAACGCATCGGCGGACGGAGCAAATACTTTGCTCGCTCCTTCGTCGCTAACCAGCAGCGGCCCTCCTAGATGTGGTCTCTCGCTGCATGCCGGCGTCGCCTGTGGAATCGAGATTTGGAAACCAGAAATTGCAGATTAGTTGGCTGCTTGCACCAAGATTTATTTTGCCACGCGTCGGACGCCTGAGTTGGTCCAGCAGCGAGAGACATACGACCCGGTCGCATAGGATTTTTCTCCCCCCACACTAGTCTTCCCCTAGACACTTCGTCTCCCTCGCGCACCTTTTTTCACTCCTCGCTGTGCGTAAAGCGTGTGCGCGTTTCACTCTTTTGGGTTTCATCTCCCGCTCTTTCTCCCTCTTATCTGCTCCGGCGAGGTGCTGGAACCAAGAAAAGGCCATGCGAGCGGCGGCGGAGCAGTAGCAGTAGCCGGAGGCCATGGGGTGGGCTTCGAGGTTGTTTCGCGGGCTGCTCGGCGGCGGCGGCGGCAGCGGCAAGAAGGGCGAGCCGAAGCCGGCGAGGGAGAAGAAGCGGTGGGGGTTCGGGAAGTCCTTCCGGGAGAAGGACCCCGTGCGGCCACCGACGCCTCCCGTGCAGCGGCCGGCGACGCCCCGCCGCGCGTACGCCGCGTCGGACGATGGGGGCGACGCGCAGAACAAGCGGGCGATTGCGGTGGCTGCGGCCACGGCGGCGGTGGCCGAGGCCGCTGTTGCAGCGGCTCAGGCGGCTGCCGCCGTGGTGCGGCTGACCAGCAGTGGGCGGTGCCTGCCGGACGGCGCCAAGCATGAGGAGTGGGCCGCCGTTCGGATCCAGGCCGCTTTCCGTGGATACCTGGTTAGCTTCTTCCCTCGACTCTTTTGCTCCTGATCTTTTACTCTGTAAACCCCCAAATCAACTTTGTGTAGGATGCTCGGAAGCCGAAGTATTCACCTTTTGGTCCCAAAATTCTCGGAATTTTGCTTCTTTGTAAACTCTGAAATCGAAGTTTTCAGGAAATTTCGGGTTTAGTGTTCCCCACATTTTTAGTTAAAAAATTCTCCGATTTCTGCTTCAAGGAGAGAAAAACCGGTGCTCGTGTGAGCAAAATTAAGCTAGTTGCCGTGGTGTCGCCTCCAGCAGGATAAGCCACGATGTTCTTCTGCTCTGCCATTCCCATGTCTTTACTGCTTCATAGTCCTCTCCTCTGGGCTTCTTTTATGGAAGCGAGGCATGGGCGTCGCCGCTTTAAACCTGGCTTTGCCTTTTAAGAACACCCGATTTTTTTGCCGTTTGCACATTGTTTACTTGGTTACTGTTCTCGGAAGCTGCTAGTGCGGTAGCAGCAGTAATGGCGGTGGTGGTTGGCATGTCAACCTCCTGCCTGCAATGCAGAGATGCCCATGGTGATGACGGGACCACTACTGATTAACTTGTCGTTGCGTTGTGAAGGCGAGGCGCGCACTGAAGGCGCTGCGGGGGCTGGTGAAGCTGCAGGCGCTCGTCCGCGGCAACATCGTGCGGCGGCAGGCCGCCGAGACGCTCCGGTGCATGCAGGCGCTCGTCAGCGTACAGTCCCGCGCGCGCGCAAATCGGGCCATCCGTTCCCGGCAGGCCGCGGCGCACCCGGGAGCCACGACGCCGGAGAAGTACGAGCAGGGGGCGTATGATGGCGCGGTGCCCAGGCACGGCCGTTCCGGCTCTCTGAAGGTACACTCCTTGCTCTCCCGTGTCACGGTTTCGTTCTGTAGATTTCCGTCGCCGTGGTGATGATGATGACACTGATGGCAGTTCTCTGTGCAGGGTGGCTCGGCGAAGACGCCGGGCAGTGACAGGCTGGATAGGGAGAGGTCAGAATCTTGGGGGAGGAACTGGCTGGACAGATGGGTGGAGGAGCGGTACATGGATGACGAGAAGAACGCCAAGATTCTCGAGGTGGACCCGGCAAGCCGGGCCGGCACGCTTCCAGGAGGCGGAGCGGCGGAGGCAACAACCACCTCCAGTCGTCGTGCTCGACAAGGACCTCGGAGCAGAACAGCCGGAGCTACGCGACCATACCGGACACGCCGTCCAGCCCGCCGTCTGTTGGCATGGCCGAGGCGCTCAGCCCGCTGCGCATGCCCGTGGACCTCGCCGAGCTGTACGACAGCCCGCAGTTCTTCTCGGCGACGTCGCGGCCCGGGAGCTCGAAGCGGGGCGGCGTGTTCACGCCGACCAAGAGCGAGTGCGCGCGCAGCCTCTTCGGCGGCTACTCCGACTACCCCAACTACATGGCGAACACGGAGTCGTTCCGCGCCAAGGCGCGGTCGCAGAGCGCGCCGAAGCAGAGGCCCATGTACGAGAAGTCCGGGTCGCTCCGGAAGGCGTCGGCGCACGCGTTCGCGCCGGCGGGGGCGGCGGCGTCGCTGCACGCCAAGTTCACCAATAAGGCTTACCCTGGCTCTGGCAGACTGGACCGGCTTGGCATGCCTGTCAAGTACTGATCCTGCCATGATCGATCAATGCTAAGGAAGTGAATCAGTGTGGCCCAAGCTGAGGGTGAAGTAAATTTAGCAGCAGTTCGTTAGGTTTGAGCTTTTGTGGTGCTATTACCGTCACAGTATACTTTCCTGTTATTGACTGGTTAAGTGTAAGTTGCTAGTAATAGTATCCGTGCGTGGTTTAACTCCCTGACAACTAGCATGCTCCCTCCGTTATATCTATGCCGTTAATCTTGCCTGAATGATTATTAGTGCTATTTGGTCCGAGGGGTCTAGGTCCTACTCTACTCACATCCATAGCATATCATGTGTTGTCTATCATGGATTATCTCTGAATATTTCTGTGGACCGAGCCGAAAGATCGTAGGGTGGTGGACTGGTGGTGGGCGGGTTTGCTACTCTCGCGTGAGTATTAGAAGTTTAGAACGCCGGGCATAGATAACTCCCGATTCATTTGGCAATCTTTGTTTGTACTGCATTTGAATAAAAGCATCTCCACCCGCGGCGTTCAAATGGGCGTCCGGACAGGCGATATGGGCGATGTCCGGGCGAATAATAAGCAATAAACGGCGTCGCTCCTCACTCGCGGCGTCTAAATATTTTTTAAATTGACATTTAAACACGAAAACACATAGATTTCATTGAAATTTCGTACAAACTAGACATAGTTCATTTAAACTAGACATATTTCATTCAAACTAAAACCTACACCTAATTTGTAGGGCGGCACACCAGGCACCGGCAGTTCAGGCAGGAGTCCGCCAATGGAGACAGAGGGGTCCGACGACAATGGGCACAAACGCAGTTGAGGTAGCCGTCGGCGGCGTAGGAGGGGCCAAGGACACCACAATGGCGAGCTGCATCTTGTCTGCGTCCCACTGCGGCGATGGCCAGTCCTCGGCATCACAACCTCCTCCGCCTCTTGTTGAGGTTACGGCGGAGGAGGTTGCACACGGCCCTGTTCTTCTCTTCCGCGTCGTGCCGCCTCCATCGCCTCTTACCTCACTCTCTTCCTTTCGATGCCCACCCAAAACTCATGGTCGGACTGATGGTGAGGAGATCGTCATCGAAGTTGAACCACCCCACAGGCGGCAAGCCGGTAGCCGACGTAGCGAAGAAGGTGTTGATGCGGTACTGGAACTCAAGCTCGATCTGCCCGTCCCAGTACGCCGAGTTCGCATCGTACCGGACGTCGTCGTACAGCTCCGGCGGCATGGTCTGCTGGCACATCTCGATGTACTCGAGGCGTGCCTGAACGGCGAGGCGAGGAGCGACAAGGACGTGGATGTAGAACCCCCACCTTTTAACAAAGGTTGGGATTCCCCGTGTAACGTGCTAGTCCCTGGATCGACTTGCTAGCACACACAGTTTGAGATGCAATACCATAACATTGTATCAAAGTATATTACACGATGATCCAGAATTTAAAAGATTCGATACAAGGTGCATAGCCGAAGGCTAGCTCAAACCAAAGTAAACACACAGCGGAAAGCAAATGATACAGTGAGCCCATCATCTTCATGTGCCACAGGCAAGCATGTTGGTTGTAGACTCGAAACCCTGTCGCAACCTCACTCATCATCTGACGGACCTGCAACGGTGAGTTACAGCCCAACTATATGGGTCAGCACAATTGAATTGTGATGGCAAGATGACACTTATGTGGATATAAATGGCAACCTATATTCTACATGAATATTTGGCTAAGTGGAGTTTTGAGACTGATTTGCATAAAGCCAGTTTTATCCTATCATTTGTAAAACAATTTTCATCTTAGACAAAGAGTACCACTGATAGACATCAGTGAACAACTTTGACAACTACTCATGGCAAGCACCACCGATAGACATCAGTGAGCTCCCATCCCTTGTTCACCCTCAAATTTTAATTTAGAAATTGGGATGAGGAGATCTTCAACAACTTCCCGGTCTAGTTGCTCAAAATTGTCCATAACCGGGGACACGGCTAAGTATACTCAGTTTTTACTCTCGAGAGGGTGTGCACTTTCACCACAAGACCCAATCTTTCCATCCTCCATGGCAACCAATTATGCAATGGAAAAGAGAAGACCGAGACGAGATCTTTCAGAAGTGATTCCCCAGAGTCTAACGTCAGACCCACTCCAACCTATCATCCCCTACATCTGCTGGTCACGACAGAACCAGGGTCTCACAACCTAATTGATCAAGACAGAGCCCATATGACATGTGGCTGCACTAGAAGCTACTGAACAAGGAGAGTCTACAATCTCTTTAAGCCTGGGTGACTTTCCACAATTGTGCACTTCCACCAAGGGCAAATTACCATAGACATGAACCATAGACATGGACCCCTGAGTAGTCACCCACCATGGTTCTCCAACCAGCACCCAGGTAGTTCATTGATTAGTTATTAGTTTTCATCACTATCCAACTAATCAAAACATTTTCATAGCATGACTATACTAAGTTCCATACTACAAGGTTCTGGGTGGAGGATGGCTACACACTAGTAGGAGCATAGCATAATACAAGATTTCAACAACAACCCTATCATGCATACTACTGAAAACACTAAGTGCATAGTAGTAAAAGTAGTAGGACTTTTATGGTGTCACTTGCCTTGGCCAACTGAAGAGTTGAAGTTACACTCTTCACAACACGTGAGACACTCCGCACAATCTAAACATAGAGATAACACAACAATAAACAGGCAATTCAACAACATCATTGCATACAAAAGCAAACATACACATCAAGGTCTTCACAAAACATTGGTCGAGGTTCATCACATAATTCAATATGCAAAAAGAATTATTATGATTAGGTTTAGGGTTTGCCATTTTGGTTAAAGGCTGGTCAAGAAATTATGTATGAACATCATAGATGTCATATATAACTTGCTGTGGTGTTCCAAGGGTTCTAAAAGGTTGGTCTTGATCAACATGGTCACACAAGGAATTTTGGAAAAAGGTTTAACACATTCTTATAATAAAGAAATTAGCATAAACATTTTTGTAAGATCATAAACACAACTTTAATAATTTGAGTTGTTAATTAATTTTAAAATATGTTTTTTTGGTCTTTCTGGTCAGAGGCAATATTTGGGTCACTTTTCAAAAAGAAACCATATTAAAATTATTTATAGGATTTAAACTATATCCAAAATACTCCAATTGAGTCTTTGGTTTTTAAATTGTTTATCAAGTATTCAAAAATATTTTTAAAAGTGACCAAGTTATTCTACAGAACCTAAGGTTTCCAAAAATATTTTATTTGCAATTTTTGGACTTATAAAAATAAAGTTATGCTAAATATACTCAAATCTCTCATTTGAAATTTGAATGATTTAAACTTTGACAAAACAGTAAAATAATAGTTCTAAAAGATTCAACAAGTCCAGAGCTTTTCAAAAATATAAAGTTTGTTAAATTTGGCTAAACTAATAAAAAGTTGTGAAGGTTCTAAGCTACAGGGGCTTTTCTGCAAAAACGTCATTTTAAATCAATTCGGGATAAAATCCAGAAAAGGGCTGGGTGACGTGGTTGTCTGTGGTTGGCTCGTACCGGTTCGGGTTGGTGAACAAATCAGATCCGTTGGATCTGGATCTGGCGGCCAGGAGAGAAAGGGTGAGGGGGTGGCGGCGCTTCTCACCGGAAAGGGACGACGCGGCGGCGCTGGCTTCGGTGGTCGACGACGACGGCGGTCCGGTGGTGCTCCTGGCTCCGGGTGGTGACGACGGCGCGCAGGAGGGCTCGGCGAAGAGTATGGAGGTGACGGTGGTGACTCGGGCGTCCTAGAACGGCGAGGAGTCGCGGACGGAGGCACAGCGACGCCGGCGAGCTCGGGTGAGCACGCTCCGCTCGTTTTGCTGCGCGATAAAATCGAACACGGGGTCAGGGGGATGCGCGAGGTCAAGAGGAACCCGATGGACTAGGAATGGGCGGCGCGGGTGTGCTACCTTGGCCGGAAAAGGGAGGAGACGGCGGCGGCAGTGGGGAGCTCCGGCGAGAGATTACTACGGCCTGGGGGCGCTATTTGCAGAGGGAGGAGAGGGGAAAAGGGGAGGGGCTCGAGGGCTTTAAAAAGGTGCCCGAGGTGGTGCCGTTGCGGTTCGAGAGAGGGTGCGGCGAGTGGAGGAAGTGGGGCGCGTCGCGGGGACGGCGTCGTGCGCGTCATGGGCGCGGGCGGCGGTTGGGGAAGACGACGGCTGGGTGGGCTGGGCCGCGTGCTGGGCTGGGGGTGACGCGCGCGCGGTAGAAAGCACGGCGGCTGGCTGGGCTCGGCCCAGTATCCTTTTTTTTGTCCTTTTCCTTTTTCTTTTCTGTTTTCCTTATTTCTTTTATATCTTTTGTTTTACAAATCCAAATCCATTCAAACCAATTTCTATAGATTTGAAAAATCAAAACCTTTCTTTTGAATCTTACAAACATACTTTTCCAAACCTTTTTAAATTTGGAAATCCAAATAATGCATAAAGGTTTATTAGAACCTTTGTGTTCATTTTATAAAATAGGATTTTATGAAAGCTCCTTTGAATTCAAATTTAAACCAAAATATATATAGTATTAATTATATCATGCAACATGATAAATTCAACAAAATCGGTTGGCACAAAACATTTTATTTAAAAAGGGTTTGATAAATCATTTTAAGTACTAATAATCATTTAAAAATACCAAATAGACATTTCACTTCAAAATCTTTAGATCTTGAGAATAGAAGGTAAGGAATTATTTGAAATACATTTCAAAATCATATTTCAAAGATATTGTATAATTGTTTGATAAATTTTGTAAATGGGTTTTTAACAAAACCATTTGGTGGTTTTAATGGAAATCTAGGAAATTTACCACAAATACATATTTTGGAAAGAAGTTACCAATAATCATTTCAAAATCATATGAAAGAGTTAAAACCAATTTTTGCAAATAGAGTGTGTTTTAAATAACCCAAAACCATTTATAAATATGGTTTATTTAAGAAATTAGAAGTAATGTATTGGATTCCACTTCAACTTCGTGTAATTTATTTTATTAAAACAAAAGTTTCAATTTTTAGTGATTTTTAAAACATTCCAAAATTTTGGGATGTTACAGTGGACCGGTTTCATCGCCCAACCCTCGGGGAGATGGTAGTTCGCCGGTAACGGCGTGTTGGTGCGGATGAGCTCGCGCGTCTCTGCCTCCGTGAGCAAGCCCGCCTCTTGTTGATGTTGCGGCGGAGGTGGCGGCGGAGAAGGCGGAGGCGGGGGGCGCACTGGAGGGTGAGCCCGTTTCGTGGTAGTTGGGCAACGGCCGGGAGGCGCGGACGCGAGCGTCGCGCGTCAGATGCACTTCCCGGCGGTTCCTTCGGCGCATCGCCTCCTCCCGGCGACAGACACGTTACTCCTCCGTCAGGGGAGCACTGTTGCGCCGGGGAGGCATGGCTGCGGTGGAGGGGAAGGTGCTGTGGTGGAGATGGCGAGGGGCATGCTCTATATAGCGGTCGGGGAGACGAGCGGGGGGGCACACCTTAACTCCGGCCACCGGCCCGCATGCCGCTCATTTACGGCGACGCTTCAACAGGCGCGTCGTCTACATTGACGATGTCGTGGCGCAAACGCTTTCTCGTCGCAGGGAGGCGAAGCGACGACTCGCTGCGCTCGGCTGGGAAACCGAGACGCCGCCCGCTATTAAGTCAGCTGACCGGCCGCATTCACCTTCATGCCTCAATGACACAGGGCTGCCCGCCTGCCCCGCGCGTCGGAGATCTACATGACGTTGCACGCGGTTTCGTGTGGCACAATCCAGCGGCTCCCCAGGGAGGACGTCAGCTGGTTGTGTCGGACCGAATTTGGTCCGTCGCCGGACAAAAAACCTGTTTGGCGACGGTAGTGGTAACGAAATTTGGTCTCGGTCATTTGGTCAACCCGAGTGGAGATGCTAGCTAGTGCCGTTCCAAATTTAACATGCCATGTCGCGAGCTTATCATCGTTAGCAAAGGTAGCCTGCTTGCTGTGTCAGCGGTTGGACCGTTTGGTATGTTTGTTGAGCCTGGCCCGGGGCCTTATCCGGTGAGCTGCGACTTGTCCTAATTTAATGGCGCTACCTGTCTCGTAGCCATTGGATGAGATCTACTCACCTCTGCGATAAACCCAGTTCCTTTTGGCTCCGACTAACCACCGCCTAGTAAAGAAAACATCCCCACGACAGCATTCCATGACACTCCTGCTAACAGACACTGGAATGTGCTAATCTAGTGAGGAGTACGTGCTTGGTAGCTTCGGAGTAAGCTAAACTAATCAGCCGGAGCCATCAGGCGTGCACGTGACGCATTGACACCGGTGAAACTCCGAAGGACGGCCGGTTTCCGACGATCTTCGAGCCTCGAAGTCCTCACGAGGGATTTTTTGTGCTTGATGTCGAGCGAGAGACAGGAGGAAGGCGTCGGTGACGATGGGTGCCGGCGGGGCGACGACGCCGCTGTACTGTACTGTTGAGTATTGACATTTTCAAGGCCATTGTTTTTTTTGAAGGGAGTTCGTGCACAAGATCAGCAAGAAAAGGAACAAGCACACACGAACAGAGGCAAGATTTTCAAGGCCATTGTTATCCGGTGCATGGCAGCTTATTATTTTTAGGGTTCCAGTGGACGGACGGCACGCAACAGCGTATACTATAGTGCCATCGCGGACCCTCGTCTCCCGGGCTTTCGGCTCGTTTCATTATGGACGCACAAATGGAGGCAAACAGGCAGCTAGCAGCCTAGCAGAGTGGATCTAGCGCGTTGAGCAGAAGGTTTCGTCGTTGGACGGGGAGTGTGATCTTTTTAACTCGACGGCATAGTGCATGACTGTAGCCGGAACCGAGCGATTGCGATCACTCGGAAGAAAAATGCCCGGCTGTCCCGAATGTGGTCATTGTTCATCCAATCATCCCGTACTAGTGTGACTAGCAAATTACCCGTGCGTTGCAACGGGTATAAAATAAATCAAATATCTTATGTTCATTTTTTGGGTTCTATTATCGTTTTTAAAGTATGTTACCTTTCTTCCCGACTTCACTACCCTTGCATGTCTCATTATACAACAATTCTCACAAAAAGTAAAATTGATCACTTTCTAATCTTCTTTGCGTATATCATGGGTATCCAAAGCCATATTCCCGAACTATTATTTTATCTCATCCACAACCAAATTAATCTTCGAGTAAGAAAATAATTTGGAGCAACTTCAAACAATTCAACCTAAAATAATTGAAATAAACACTGTATTCATTAGAATAACAGAACAGAATAGTCTCCGCCGTTGAACTGCCTAGGTTCTACAGGCGGGCTACCAGGCGCAGCGGTTGCCGTACTGCTGCCAGAGCTGAACTATCTGTGTTCATCTCCATCTCTGAAGATTTCTCTCTCTCTGAATCCCTATGATCTGAGTCTCCTGCCCTCTCTCAATATATATCTGAACTATCTGTGTTCTCTGAAGGCTTGAATTCTGCACAGTGCAGTCATCAGCCCAAAGCACAGAAGTGCGCCACGCAGAGCAGCATCAAGCTGAGCAGAATAAATGAGGAAGAGAGGCCGTGGGCGAAAATCCTGCTATTTTTTAAATAAGTTTGGCGGACGTCCGCCCAGTCCTGCCGGACCGTCTACTTGCATGCCTATGGAGGTTCGATTCCACTATTGTGAAAGAACAACAAGTATTCCATAGCTGCATCGTGTAGCATAATACATTACTCAATGCAACGAAACATCACATATCCCAAATTTTAGGGCAGGTGAATTTTCGTGTTTCACACGGTATAAACAGTTTCCACGAAATCAGCCAGCCATCAACGCCAGTACTCACAGAGAGACCAGCTCCGTAAGGTTGAAGAGCGCCGACGGGATCTGGGTCAGGTTCCAGTAGCCAGTCACGTTCCTGCACCATCCCATAGCCAAAATCGTTAGTCCACACGCAAAGAGGGAACGAGAAACAGCAGTGCAGATGCCTCGGTCAGGCGAACGAGCGAGGAGGACGGGAGCACGCACAGGTGCGTGATGCGACACGGGCGGGTCGGGTCGGCGCAGCTGCATCCGACTGACGCGTTCTTCGCGTAGGACTGGGACCAAACCAGCTTCCTACACGGGTCCTCCTCCGTCGCCGTCCCGTTGTAGCCGAGGCCCCACTGCCGGAGCACCGCGCCCAGGGCGGACACTGCAAGAGGGGACGAGAGAGATTTGTGAGACGGCGCGCGTTGGCTTCGGATTCGGTGGCGGGGGCGGGAAACCGGTTACCGTCGGAGGCGTCGGTGGGCTGCTGCTGCTGCGGCAGCGGCGACGGCGACAGGAAAGGCGGGAGCTGAGCGGCGGCGACGGCGAGGCCGGCGAGCGCGAGGAGGAGGAGGAGGGGAGCGGGAGGGGAGGGAGCCATGGCCGTGTGGAGGGAGCGGTTGACTTGGGAGGAGGGGTGGGAGCATGGGCATCAGGCTTTGGGGTTTTGGAGCGCGTTTGACCTCGCCGCCGCGCGCGGGCCTGAGAGCTGGGCGGAGACAAGGTCGTCGTGGGTGACCGGGTCTCGGGAGAGAAGGTCGCCACCTACCTCAGGGGAGTGGAGAGCCAGAGAGGGACTCCGGCCGGCGGCGGCGGATCGGCGGCGCTGGTCTGAGGTTTGAGCAGCCCGTGTTGGAGGAGGGGAAAAGATCTGAACCGGTATGACTTATGGATGTCAGTGGTGGGTAATATCTATGAAAACGCAGGAGTAAAACCGGAAAAGTGAAAAACGGACCAACATCTCCTCAAGCAATATTATATAGTAGAGATGTTGATCCGTCGAGTCGGTGATCCATGCGATCCAACGTAAAAAAAAAATCCAAGTCCTCCTAAGAACTAAGGACACGTTAACTGGAGACCAACAAAATTTAACGAATCGCGTCACATTGGACTGAAATTTGTCCTGCGAGCGAGCACCAAACAGTACTGAACCCTTGGTGATGTTCTTGATGCACCTTTTATTTTGCGGATCCTACCATTAAACTTGTTGAGTGGTCACAACTCACAATATTTTTGGTGCCATCTTCAACAGCAATGCAGGCTATGTAGCTGTAGCATCCGTATAGTTATTGTACAGTGTACCTTCCTCCAAGCTGTCAGTGCCCTTTGCTATGCTGTGCCAATGCTGCCCGTGTCCTGCTGCAGAATTCCTTGTACGTTCTAAATAAGTGGATTTGGTGCCTGCACCAATAATGTAAGCACCCTTTGCACGGTTGCTGTTAGAGGAGATGAGAAGAATGGGACCATGGAATGCCTGGCAATGACCCGATGGGCAACGCTGTGCATGGCTGACTCGCTGTGCCGCGCAGTGATCCATACAACGACGAAAGCTCCGTCGAACCAACCATCGCCCTCAACTGACGTTTTTAGGCTCTGTGGTGAGGGCAAAGACTGTTTAGTGAGTAGGCATGATCCTTTTGCCTGTTCTTCAATTCCTACCTTTTCTGGACCAATCATGTTACGATTTTGAAGCAAGAATCTTGGTGCTCGACCCGTCGTAATGATGGTATGATCAGTTATCATTGTTGCCCAGTATGGTGTTTGTTGAATATATAAGCAATTTAGCAGTAGATTTAATCCGCGAAAATAGTAAACATGATATGACTAGAATAATCAGAATTAAACTAATCATGCGATCTACTAAAAACATAGAGAAGCCGAACGAATCTAGAGTAACTACCACAAGAAGGAACTCTAGCAGCATATCAAACAAGAAGATCAAGAGGACATACGTTGCAGCGGCAGTAGCAGCAGCGGCCCCGGTGTCGCCCATGTTGTCGAGGAAGAGGTTGGCGATGTCGGGAAGAAGTCGTCGTTGGGGAAGAACTCGAATCCAGCAGTCGCGCGAGTGCGCTCCCCAAAAACCTGATCGCTCCTCTCCCGTACAGGATCACAAGAGGCGGGGTTCCGGAGGCCTGCTGTCCCTTCAACCGGTGCACGCCGGAAGACGGGATGGAGAAGACTTGGAAGACGGCGGCGCAAGGTTCTGGAACTAGGGCGGCGAGCGACCATGTGTTGCGTATATGGCGGCTAGGGTTCGCCCAAGCAATATATAGAGCGGTCGGGTAGGACGTGGGCTGCAGCCCACGATTGAGTCGGTAACGTATCCACCAAACGGAAACGGCAAAACAATTAACGCGTCCGTTAATGATTAATCAATAACTCAATAAATTTCCCGGACTGCAAAAATATAAGCTCGGCTCGGCGAGATTCCCGCAACCCGCGGCGTGTCGTGACGAGACGGACGGCGGCGGAGGAGGAGGAGTGCGCACGAGAGAGCCTTCCTGTTCTCACATGCTTACCAAGTGCTAGCACAGCTCACTATATAAAGTGGTGCAGCACTCTCTTAGCTAGCAGTATGGGACTAAAGGTTGCTTTCACGTACACACACAGCCAGCCAAATAAATGGGCCAAATGGGAATTTCGAATTTAGTAGTTGGGCTTTTCAGGCTGTGGCCCAAGTACAGCCCAACACCAAAATTCCAGCAATCCCCCACAAAGTCTCATTGGCACATCATACCACGTTTGTTCCAAAACATTGTTTTATATACCGGTGTTTAGTGGAGACTGTTAAGTTGAACACCACTTAGAACTAATGCTACGCTAGACCGCAACTTGAATAGTGGACTATGCCTTGAACTACAAGTTTGCTGCAAATCTAGTTTCACACAAGTCCTTTACCGATACTGGGCTACCGCAAGGCTTCCCCGCGGGTGGAGAGTATGCGTCATACTCCGAGACCTTTCATGAGTTTACTAAAGAGCACCCAACTCTCACGGACTGCGACGTTTAACAGTCAGGCTCATATAGGTGTATTCCTCAAGAGATGTTCTGCAGGGCAACATCTCCGCTTATAAAAGTAAGCCGCTTGGAATACATTAAGATATATAAATATCAACCTGCCATGCAGATCAGGAGAGTATTGCATCTATACGGAGTGGGATGGTAAAATATAAGGATACCTCCTCTCAGCTGTCCAACAGCTTGTCACCCACTTCTAATTCACGGGATCTCCGATCACATAGAGTGGTTTACCACTGTGGACAACTCATACCGTGGGTCTCAAACCCATCTCCCTCGATGCACTATCTATCACATTACGTGATAAACCCTTTGTGAAGGGATCTGCCAAATTCTTAGACGTTTGGATATAATCCAACGCAATGACTCCGGAGTTCTTTAATTTTCGGACAGATTTCAATCTCCTCTTCACATGCCTTGATGACTTCATATTATCCTTAGAACTTTTAATCTTGTGAATCACAGTTTGATTATCACAGTTCATAAGGATAGCGGGTATTGGTTTTTCAACCACAGGTAAGTCCATCAAAAGCTCTCGAAGCCACTCTGCTTCAACAGTGGCTGTGTCTAATGCTGTGAGTTCTGCTTCCATAGTTGACCTCGTTAAGATGGTCTGCTTGCAAGACTTCCAGGAAACAGCTCCACCACCGAGTGTAAACACATAACCACTCGTGGCCTTAATCTCATCAGCATCAGATATCCAATTGGAATCACTATAACCCTCCAGTACCTTGGATACCCGGAGTAGTGAATTCCATAGCTCGCAGTGCCTTTTAAATAACGCATAACTCTCTCGAGCGCATGCCAATGATCATCTCCCGGATTAGAAACAAACCGGCTCAACTTGCTTACAGCAAAAGAGATGTCAGGCCTCGTGGCACAAGCCAAATACATAAGCGAGCCAATAATTGAGAATATCTCAGTTGATCTCTAGCAGTCTGTTGGTTCTTTCGAAGCAACACACTAGGATCATATGGTGTCGGAGAGGGTTTACAGTCGTCATACCCGAAACGACTTAATACCTTTTCCACATAGTGAGACTGAAGCAGTGTAATCCCACCATCACCATCTCGCAGCAGCTTGATGTTCAAGATAACATCAGCTACTCCTAGATCCTTCATCTCAAAACAACGAGATAAGAAATCCTTAACCTCCTTGATTAAATCAAGATTGGTTCCAAAGATCAGTATGTCATCGACATACAGACAGAGAATAACTCCCTCGCCCCCACCATAGCGATAGTACACACACTTGTCAGATTCGTTTACAATGAAACCTGCAGCAGTCAAAGTTCTCTCAAACTTTTCATGCCATTGCTTAGGAGCTTGTTTTAGGCCATATAAAGACTTCAACAACTTGCACACCTTTCCTTCCTGACCAGGTACTACAAAACCATCAGGCTGATCCATGTAAATTTCCTCGTCTAACTCTCCATTTAGGAAAGCTGTCTTCACGTCCATTTGATGAACGAGAAGCCCATGCGAGGCAGCCAATGAAAGTAGCACTCGAATCGTGGTCAGTCTAGCCACAGGTGAGTAAGTATCAAAAAGTCTTCACCTTCTTTCTGGGTATAACCCTTGGCCACAAGTCGTGCCTTGTACTTCTCAATAGTACCATCAGGCCTAAGCTTTTTCTTGAACACCCACTTACATCCTACAGGTTTGCACCCATAAGGACGATCAGTGATTTCCCAGGTTCCGTTAGCTAAGATGGAATCCATCTCACTACGGACAGCTTCCTTCCAGTAGTCAGCATCAAGAGATGCATAGGCTTCTGAAATGGTACTGGGTGTGTCATCCACAAGGTACACAATGAAATCATCACCAAAGGATTTTGCAATCCTCTGTCTCTTGCTCCTAATAGGAACTTCATTGTCATCCTCCACAATTATCAGTGTGTTCTATCGAAGTGGTGGGATCAGGAATATCAACCAATTCCTGACTAGATGTATTAGGTATCTCCTGATTTGATGAGCTAGGCATATCCTTCATCGGAAAGATTTCCTCAAAGAAAGTCGCATCTCTCGACTCTAAAATTGTACCAACGTGAACGTCGGGTACCTCAGATTTTACCACCAAAACTCTATAGCCAACGCTATGAAAAGCATAGCCCAGAAGAACACAATCCACAGTTTTTGGTCCAAGCTTGCGCTTCTTGGGAATTGGTATATTGACTTTCGCCAAACAACCCCAAGTTCGAAAGTAAGAGAGTCTCGTATTTTTCCTTTCCCATTCCTCAAAAGGAGAAACAGTTTTTTTTTCATGGGAACTCGGTTTAGGACATGACAAGCTGTCAATAAAGCCTCCCCCCACCATGCCTTGGAGAGACCCGAAGTGTCTAACATGGCGTTAACCAAATCAGTTAGAGTTCGGTTCTTTCTTTCGGCCACCCCATTTGACTGAGGCGAGTAGGGAGGCGTCCTCTCATGGATTATACCGTGTTCCGCACAAAACAAATCAAACTCATTGGAAAAATACTCTCCACCACGGTCGGACCTCAATCGTTTAATTTTCCGATCAAGTTGGTTCTCTGCTTCAGCTTTATAGATTTTGAAGTAGTTAAAAGCCTCATCTTTTGATTTCAGAAGATACACATAACAGTATCTAGTGGAGTCATCAATAAGCGTCATGAAATATTTCTTTCCGCCTTTTGTCAACACACCATTCATCTCAAAGATCAGAATGTATAAGTTCCAGTGGTGCCAAGTCTCTTGCCTCCGCAGTCATATGGGACTTGCGAGGTTGCTTAGCTTGCACACATACTTGACACTTGGAACCTTTGACAGTAGTGAATTTCGGAATTAAATCCAAACTAGCTAGCCGCGTCATGGCACCAAAGTTAATATGACAAAGTCGTGAATGCCAGATATTATGCTCAATTTCACGACAAATATTATTAATAACTTTAGTACAAAAGTCTGACAAGGAGAGGCGGAACAAGCCTCCGCACTCATAGCCTTTACCAACAAATTGTCCATACTTGGAAATTACAACTTTATTGGACTCGAAAACCAACTTATAACCATCTCGACACAGAAGTGATCCGCTGACGAGATTCTTATTGATGGAGGGCACATGATGAACGTTCTTCAGGCGCACGGTCTTCCCCGAAGTAAACTTCAGATCGACCGTACCAACACCACGAACAGAAGCATGTGAATTGTTCCCCATCAGCACGGGGGCAGTCCCTGTGATCTGGTAAGAAGAGAACATCGAGGCATCAGCACAAACATGTACATTAGCACCAGTGTCAATCAACCAGTCAGGAGAATGACAAACTGAAAGGATGGTGGGAAATATACCGTACCCAGATTCCTTCATCTCGGTGTCACCAATAACAACATTGGCAGTCTTGCCTTTGTTCTCAGATCCGCGCAGCTCATGGCGGTTGGGACATCGAGGTGCCCAGTGCTCCGGATCACCACATACATGGCATGATCCTTTCCTCGGTTTGTTGTTGTTCTTTTGAAGTTGGTAGGCTGTGACGGTTTGAACCGTCCATCAGACTTGCCTTTACCCCCAGAGTTACCCTTGTTAAATTTGGACTTGTGGGGCGGCTGGTAGTTCTTCTTCTGTACCACATGGGCACTAGAACCAGCCTCGGCAACTCGAGCACGTGTATCCTTCGCTCTCGCCTTCTCTTCCACATCAAGCGACCCAATGAGATCCGAAACGGAAAACTCTTGTCTCTTGTGTTTCAGAGAAGTAGCAAAGTTGCTCCATGAAGATGGAAGCTTGGCGATAATGCCACCGGCGACAAACTTGTCCGGTAAGTTACACTTGAAGTGCTCAAGTTCCTTTGCGAGCGACTGTATCTCATGAGCCTGTTGTACAACAGAACGCTCATCAGTCATCTTGTAGTCATAGAATTGCTCCATGACGTACAACTCGCTGCCCGCGTCCGAGGCCCCAAATTTGGCCTCGAGCGCATCCCACATGCCCTTGCCAGTGTCAAAGGACATATACGAATCCACGATGGAATCGTCAAGGATACTCAGAAGGGCACTCTTAAACAGAGTATCGAGCTTCTCAAAAGCTTCCTGTTGTTCAGGATTAAGCTCGCCCTCAGGTTTGCCTTTGGTGGCAGCATAGCAGTTACTGTTCTGAAACCAGTAGACTGCTCTCATGCGCCACCGTTTGTACAGGACACCTTTGAAGGGAAACGGCTTCGTCGACGCGAGAAAGCCAGGCGATACAAATTGCCTATAATCAGGTTTTTGGATTGTTGAATATATAAGCAATTTAGCAGTAGATTTAATCCGCGAAAATAGTAAACATGATATGACTAGAATAACCAGAATTAAACTAATCATGCGATCTACTAAAACGTAGACAAGCCGAACGAATCTAGAGTAACTACCACAAGCAGGAACTCTAGCAGCATATCAAACAAGAAGATCAAGAGGACATACGTTGTAGCGGCAGTAGCAGCAGCGGCCCCGGTGTCGCCCATGTTGTCGAGGAAGAGGTTGGCGATGTCGGGAAGAAGTCGTCGTTGGGGAAGAACTCGAATCCAGCAGTCGCGCGAGTGCGCTCCCCAAAAACCTGATCGCCCCTCTCCCGTACAGGATCACAAGAGGCGGGGTTCCGGAGGCCTGCTGTCCCTTCAACCGGTGCACGCCGGAAGACGGAATGGAGAAGACTTGGAAGACGGCGGCGCAAGGTTCTGGAACTAGGGCGGCGAGCGACCATGTGTTGCGTGTATGGCGGCTCGGCTCGGCGAGATTCCCGCAACCCGCGGCGTGTCGTGTCGTGACGGGACGGACGGACGGACGGCGGCGGAGGAGGAGGAGTGCGCATGAGAGAGCCTTCCTGTTCTCACATGCTTACCAAGTGGTAGCACATCTCACTATATAAAGTGGTGCAACACTCTCTTAGCTAGCAGTATGTGACTAAAGGTTGCTTTCACGTACACACACAGCCAGCCAAATAAATGGGCTAAATGGGAATTTCGAATTTAGTAGTTGGGTTTTTCATGCTGTGGACCAAATACAGCCCAACACCAAAATTCCAAGCAGTGTTGACATGACCACCGATCCGTTCCTTATCTGGTGGCATTGTTCGGACTCCATGGATTTTCAAGGATTACACGATAAGTGTTGACTAAGGGTCTTCGAGTGGCAGGACTCAAAAAACACGATTAAATTATACTACATGATTGAATAAACTACCTTTTTATTGCACCACATGAAAAACAAATGGCTCTTTTTCCCATCGGATTGCGTGGATGGAAATATTCTGAGGCAATATTGTTCAAAGAAGAAAACGTCAGGTCGGATTCAGTTCCTACAAATCCATCAGTCCACATAAAAAAAGTTATTAAGAAATCAATTACCGTATAACCGCTACTAAAATCATTTGAATCAAGTGCTCTTTTAAGATGCTACATTCCATTGATCTAGGGTAATTTGACCATATGAGTGTCCCGCTTATAGTAAGTTCTACTGAGGTATTAAAAAGAAGGCATTTTTAATGGATTTAATAGCCAATTGATGTATTTTAATATGTCAATATACACTTGATTGACCACTCTCACGCTGAATTATTGGTTTACATATATACTTTGCTCAATGTTGAAAAAACTTTGACTGTTTGTCACATAACTTGGGAGTCTAATATCCTGGTTTTCGGCTGCTCCCGACCCCCTCCTCCCATACCGCGCCCGCGCCGCCCCCGTGGCGGCCGGCGCGGCCTACTCCGCCCTCTCCTCGTTCGCCCCCTCACCTCTCCTCATCCGCCGCCGTCGGCGCGAGCCGCCGAGCGAGGCTCGGGCGGTGCCGGCGGCGGTAGCCTTCCTCTACCCGCGCCGAAAGGAGGCCGCGCGGGGTGGCTTATCTCCGGCGGCGGTGCGTCCCAGGAGGCGGCGGCCCGGCCTCGGCCGGATGGTGGCTCGCGGCGGCGGTGTTCTTCTGCTGCGGAGCGGCGCGGTGGTGAGCTCCGAGTTGCGCAGCGAGGCAGCGGCGGCTGGGCCCTGCGGCCCAGATCTAGGTCCGGGCGGGCCGCCCTGCTCCGAGATGCTTTCTGCAACTGTCGGTGAGGTGGAGGTGGCAGGGGGCAGCGGCGACGGTGGTTCTTGTTGCAGCTTGGCGGCGAGCTTCACGGGCCCAGTTTGGGCCCGGCCGGACCCTATTAGGACTGGTGTGCCTCGTGGGGCTTTACGGGCCCACTGGGCCCAGTCGGACCTGACAGGGACTGGTATGCTCTGCTGCCACGTCCGGTCGACTACCGTCCTTGACGGTGGAGGTTGTTCCCTCCCGCGCAGCCATGGTTCTGCCATCCCCGGTTCATTATTCGCCCCACCCTCGTCTTGTAGACCTCGTGACGACCACTTTGGTGAGATGGCGTTGGTGGCTTCGGAATTGTTTGGGCGCATGTTGGTGGGCGGCTTGTCTGGTGGTGTCGAGGTCCGTCCTCGTGGGGCTCCTGTGCTACGGATCGCACGGGATTGTGGATAGGGCTTTCGGGAGAAATCCTTGTCGGTTCATCCGACACCGATGAGGTGCCGCTCTTGGTGGCACCTTTCCTTCCTGAAGGGCGTCGTGGCTACCCTTCATCCGCTTTCCTCTGTGCCGGGGGAAACCCTAGGACCAGTTGGTCCGGGCAGCAGCATGGCTTTCCTTCTTGAAGGTGCTGCTTGGTACTCATCGATTCGGTGCTAGGAGCGTGGTGGTACTTCTCCGGAGAGGGCGCAGTGGTTCCGAGTCGCCGTCGTTTAGTCAATCCGCTTATGTCTTTTTTTGTTTCTCTTTGGGTGTATGTTTGCTGCCGCCCCAGCATGTAATTCTGTTGGTTGTATCGGGTGTTTGCTATATTTATATAGCGGGGCTACGGCCTATTTCGTCAGTGTTGAAAAATTCAATGGAACATGAACACATGTAAGTTCATATACGCTTACATTTACATAGAGGCATACATTGTCTATGTATTCGTTTTAACATTTCATTTAATGTTTTGTTAACATGGTAGTTGTTTATTTCTTTGTATTTCAAAATCATTTGTACATATATGAACATCACATATTACTACTGAATGGCACAAAGCTAGGAAGGAAATCGTAATTTTACTTATAGAATCCTGTATGATTTATGTTTTGAACCTGTAATATTTACTGTGTATGATTTTTCAAAAAAGAAAATGATTTAGATTCTTATCCATTAAATCATTCATCGGGCAACTAGGAGTATTGGCGACACTTGGAGTACTATGCAAAACTGATTATCCCTACTATTCGGGCTATCCGACATTTTTAAACTAAGGAAAATAGTTGTTGCTGGGCTAGATCATAAGTTCCACTCCGAGGTTCCCAACAACTTCAGCGGAAGTAGCACATGGTAACACGCTTAAGGATCATCGATTTGTCGAGTAGTAGTGTGTTACGAGCATAAGAGCCATAAATAGTTTCGGGAGAATCGAAAGTATTAAGAGAGAGACCGAAAGAGTTTCAAAAAACCGGGGAGGTCATCAGAAACCCCGAAATTATCTAGAGCCGTCCGTAATATTGTGGAAGGCGTCAGGGGATGTTCATTTGGCCAGGTCCAAGTGGGGGCAGCCACACAGGCCAAAACGGTTCAAAAGAGGGGGGCGGCCCACTTCCTTGGGAGCCAAGTCAAGTGGGACGGCTAGTTATGGGGGGGGGGGGACCCTTCCTCAAGGCAGCCCTCCCACCCCTCCCCATATACAATGAGAAGAGGGGCAACCCTCAATCCCACGCCTCGTGTGCTGAAATGATGCCATCGCTCTCAATTTTTGGGAATTTCTCTCCACGCCGCAAGGCTGCTCCATTCTGGTCTCAGGTAGATCTTCGTCCAGGATGGTGAAGCTCTGCTGGATCAATTAGTCCGTACGCGTGGATACTGACGAAGGAACTGTGCTTTCAATCATAGGACGGGAGGAACAATTGTCGCGAATGGGAGTTATAGGCCTAGCCACGGGAATTGTGAATAAACGGTCTTCTCCAACATCTTCTCTCGATGCGATTGTTTGTAATGTTCATATCCAATCTATTGCATCTTCATAGTTTGATCTTGAGTTTTATTCGTAGGACGATTTTTGTGTTTTCTACTACATTCTCCAACATCGAGGCAATGAGGATGGGCTTGAGAATTGTCTAAAGGAGTTGCAAGCAAAGTAGACCACATATACAATTCCTAGTTTTCTATCATAGAAACAAAACAAGCTCCCTCCCACCCCCGAGGCGGCGGCGCCGCGCCGCCCCCCGGGTGCCCCTCATCTCCGCCCTTCAAGCCTCCCCTCGCGCCCCTCCTCTCTGCCGCCGCCATAGGCGTCGCTGGGCAAAGGCCCGTGTTGCGCGGCGGCGGCGGTGGTCTCCTCGATCGCCGGATGGGCCGGGGCGGCGATCTGCCCTTCCTCTCCAGCGAAGGCGGCGCGGATGGCGGCGATCTGGACAAGCGACGGCCGGCGGCGGCGCTAGTAGACAGGGGCAGAGCGGGTGACGGGATGGATCTCGGCCCGCTGGGTCTAGATCGGACCTCGATCTCGCGCACCTCCGCTGCTACGTCGACGACGGTGTGGAGGCTATCCGGGGCCATTTTCGCATCGTCGAGGACGCCTCGAGCAGCTGCTCCGGGCATGGTGGTGGTGGTCTTGTCCTTCACCGGACGTGGCCGGCCGGGTTCGCGGCTGGATCGGCGGATTCGTTCCGTCATCCAGTCCGGCTGGAGTTGACCGGCGGCGTGGAGGCCGTTGGTCTTGCGAATAAAGGCGGTGGTCCTTGGTTCCGACTCACGTCAAGATAAAGATCTGCTTGACGCCGGTACCTTGATCTGGCAAGAGTGTCGAGTTTCGGAAGGCTCCACCGGTGATCTTTCATGGGCTAATTCCTAGAGATTGCTGGATCGGAGGGATTCGGTCACGCCGGAGGGAGCGGCGTGAAGCTCTGCTTCTGTGCCATCATGGGCAAATCCATGGTGTAGTCAGAGGCGGGGAATGTCATGAAAGCTGAGATTAAAGGACTAGCAAATGGTGATTTGAGGCTTTGCGGCGATGAGGAACTTGCTTGGAGTTGCAGGAGACGGAGCAGCGGTTTGTTAGTGGGGCAACATCACAGGTGAAGTTCAAAGTCCTACTTTTCAGGGTGAAAACCCAAGGTCTGGCCTTAATTGGTTGTGCCTGGCAATGGTCTTGCTAAAAACATTGTTTTGAGAGCGGGGACTATTTTCAGGGTGAAACCCAAGGTCTAGACTTAATTAGTTGTGCCTGGCACTGTTCTTCTTGAAGGCGCTGCTTTTGAAGAATTGGAAATCAGGTGGTGTCTTGGTGGTGGTTGTGCGGCTGATGCAATGACTGTAACTCTGTAGCGGGACTTTTCTTTTTATTTCTTCTTCTTATTATCTTTCGGCTATGTGCATCCGTAATAGCTTTGGTTATTGCATTGTTGCAGAGGCTGGGTGTAATTTGTATCTCCGCGATATTAATATACATTCTTTATCAAAAAAAAATCTCGTGACCGTAAACATCTTTAAGACCATTGTTCAAGATATCTTTCGATATTCCGATAAATCAGCCGATTTATCGCTTCTCGGTATCTGATTAATAAGATAAATCGGCCGATATGCCGATAAACCGGACGATTTAGCCCTTATGTTCGACCAATAAATTTCCGATAAGCGATGCCCAACATTGCTTAAGACTATATTTTTGCATTGGGGATATTGGTGTACTTAGTCAAAGCCGCAATTAATTCGTTCGTCGTGGGTACGGTTACAGTGCACACTATAGCCGAGTGAGACGAGCGAACAGGCCTGTTCCCGATCGCATCGTCAGAAGCAGGAAACCATGAACAGTTTCAGCTTATCCTACACGCGCGACCGCGGGCCGACGCGAACACGCGCGTAGACCCCAAGTGCAGCAACGCCAACCAGTCGGCAGTAACATGGGTCTCCTCACTGCCGCAACGACACATCGCACGAGCATGTACTACGCCGAACAGAACAGAACAGGCGACCGGGATCACGGCTCCGCGAGAACATGGCCTCCACGTACTGCCGCCCAATGCCCTTCGAGCTGAAGGGCGATCTGCGAGACGAATCTACCCGATCGATCGGTCACGCGCGGCAGGCAGTACGCCGAGTACAGGCGTCCATGCCGCCGGCGACGGCTACGAGACACTGCCATGCCTGCATGTCCTTGCCATGCCCCGTCCTCTCGTCTCCTTCCGCCGTTCCGCGTGCGCGGACAAGGCCGTTGCTTCTACTCACCTTGTGCTGCCTGTGTCCGGCCGGTGTCAAGCCGTCAAGGAAGCGCCAGGCCAGCATGTGCACGCAGTCACGGCAGATGCTTGCTTGGAGAAAAACGCAGTGATAGATGCTGCGTTGTTGAGCTTTGGAGATGTGGTGCTTGCCCGTGGCTAGATGCCAAGGAAAGCTGAGAACTTGGCAGCCCTTCTCTGCGAATGGCTCCGCGTTTCGTTCCATGTGTCTGCTTGTATGGCGGATGGCCTCGCTCGGTTTGGTTTTGAGCGCGCTCTCGTCTCGCGAAGAGGCTTGTGGTTGTCCGTGCATGTTGCTTGACTGTGATTGATTTGCCTTAACACGAGCATGGGTCCTCCATCTACGGATGCTACCGTCGATCTTTCTGCTCCATCGATGCGGTTGATCGATCTGCTCTACTACTCTTTTATAGAAAGAGAGAGGGAGAAGCTGGGTACAGTTGACACGGAGCTCAACTGTGAACTGAACTGAGCTGCTGTCGAAGAATCCCACATACAACTCTCTCCCAGTAGGCAAAGGATTGTGTGCTGCCAGTTGCCATCGTAGCTTCTGCTGGCTCTTGCTAGTGCAGGGCAAGTACAATAATTGGTGCACTGCATATAATCGCTAGCCCGCAGATTAACCTGAGCCCTCACCGAGATCCCAAAGTGCCCAACTGGAAGATACCTGTGAAATTTGACAAAATTAACCCTTTGCCCAAACTTCATCTAAAAATAACCCTTTTTTCAAAAAAAAATCGAAATCTAACCCTTTTGTGTGGCTCCCGTATCGGGGGCGCCACACGTGATGGTGCAACTCCCCCACCTGGGGCGCCACACATGTAGGCACCGCGCCCCCGTCTGGGGCGCCACAACACTGCCAGCGTGGCAAGGCGGGCCCCAGCCCTGGTTAAGTAGCGCCGGCCACTGGGGCGCCACACCTTCATGTGTGGCGCCGGCGTCGGGGGCGCCACACTTTCTGTAAAATTAACAAGCCCCAGCCCGTGGCCCACCAGCCTTTTCTTTTCCCTCACTCTCTTCTCTCACAAAAGCAAGGAAGAGCACTCCCCCCAACACACCCCAACACCCCCCCCCCTCAAATCCATCCTTTTGGGTGTGATTTTTCCGTGGATTTCGGCTCCCCTACGTGCAAGAAGGTACTCTCCCCCATCCTCCTTCTTTTTGTCCAATAGAAATCTTCGAATTTGGAGAAATTGTGTAGATCTTGGAAACCCTAGAATTTGAATATGAGGACAAATTTGTGGTTATTTGTTGATAATATTGGTCAATGTGTGTGGGTATGATGGATATGAAGTGTTGGGGTGTTGATTGTAGGTTAGGGTTAGGGTTTTTGTTAGATGTAGTTAGTGAGCTAGATTTAGTTAGGGTTAGTGCATAATGACTTGACTTAAAATTAAGATAAGTAAATTATTTTGTTTGAAATGCATAGCTTAGTGCAATGTATCAATCATTTGATGCATTCGGATTGTTGTAAAAAAAATTAGATGGAGAAGATGGTTAGTGTTCATCATGTGGACAAGGAGGCCTTTTTGAAAGGCAATGTGGAGCATGACTCGGAGGAGAAAGTGGTGGTGTTTGGCCATAGTCCTAGCTATGCCGAGGTTGTGGAGAGAGTGCGGATTGCATTGAATTGGACGGATCCAAATAATGTTCTTTCTTTGGAGGGAAGGCATAATGTTAGGTTCGGAATGCACATTCGTTGGAAGATTATGCCTCTCAACTCCGAGTTGTGTTGGAGTGCATATAAGGAGACGGTGTCGGCATCTCAAGACAAGGCTCTTGAGTTGTTTGCCACTAAGACGTTTGACTTGAACCGGTGTGCCTCCGAACATGACGTTAGGAGGCCGGTTCAAAATGAGCCACCTCATGCGCATGAAGTGTACCATCCAACGTCGAGTCCACCTCCAATGACTCAACATGATTTTAGCCAACCAACAATGACCGAACACGAAAGGAGCGAACCTTCAAGCCCAATGCAAAGTGACCAATATGAAGAATCGGAGGAGGAGAGCGACGCATCGGAGTATGATCTTCATAAAAATGATATTGGTGATGTGGAGACAAATTGTAGCCATGAGGACATGGACCATGACATCCCTTATAACCGATGCTATGCATCGGACTCGGATGACGACGGTCCCGAAGAAGATGTTGATGAAGATGGGTTCACTGCTAAAGAAGCCGAAATATTCAAGAAGGTAGTGGGCCGGGATCATCGAACACCATTGTTCCGTGATCTTAGTCTCGCCGATAAAGCCGTGGTTGATGGTGGCACGAGTAAAATTCTTGAACCAAGGCCAACTTCGAAGAAGGATCGTAATCCCAAAAACTATGGAATTGCTGAGGGAGTGAAGTTTGAAAGCTTGTTGGAATTGAAGACATGGCTCAAGGAGTATGCGGTTAAGTACTTTAGACCATACAAAGTGGTTCACTCGGATGTCAAGAAGCGTTACACGGTTAAGTGTGATGACGCGCATAATGGGTGCCCGTGGATTGTGCGTGCAAGACCTATCAAGGGAACCTCTCAATGGGTTCTAAAAAAATGTGTGTCAACTCACATGTGTAGTGGCAATGATGATGATAAGGATGCGAAGGACATTCATCGGCAACTAACCTCTGATTTCATCGGCTATAGACTTTCCAATTCCATAGAGGCATTCCCCACTTTTTCAATTGTTTCATTTTACTATCAACTAAGTTCAAACTTGCAATTTTGTAGTGATGGACTGTTCCGATCTGAAGGAGAAGCCGGTGGCATGGCAACACAGCATTGACAGTCGAGTCGGGCACGATGCGCCGACTTGTTGGTGTGGTGACGTTTGCAAGATGAAGCAGTCCAGCGATTGGGACGATAGAAGAGGAAGGAGGTTCTGGATGTGCCCGAACTATGCTTGGGAGAAGCCGAAGCCAACAAAAAACAAGTCGAAGCAAACAAAATGCAAGACAAAGCAAACAAATATTATTGAGCGTCCGCGGGTAAATGTCTCCTCCGCCTCTCTTGTAAAGAATTTATCTTTATCTAGTTCCATGTTTTGACTCGCTATTATGTTTGCAGTCACCTCCGCCTATTTGCCAATACTACCGGTGGATAGACTTTGAGCAAAATGGCCTCTACCGGTGGGAGGTAAAAAATATGACTGACAAGGTGTGGGAGCGATTCTGGGAGAAAGATCGTGAAGAGGAGCGGGCCAAGAAGGAGAATGAGCAAGCGAAAATTGAGGCACTAGAGGCTAAGAACGAAATGATGCTCCGCGAGATGGAGAGGTCGGAGAAGACTGAGAAGGCACGTGTTGCAAGGGAGGCGTGGGAGGCAGAACGTGCAAGGGAGGGGCCGTTAGAGGATGGAAGGTACCATGAGGCGTGGGCGGCGTTTGACGGCGAACTTGGAAGGGAGGGGTCGGGAGGCCAAGGTGAAGGTGCTCGCCGTGCACGAGAGGAGGCTCAACCTGAAGGTGCTCGCCGTGCACAAGGGATGTTGGATGTGAGAAGCCGTGCACAAGGGATGTTGGATGCGAGAAGGCGTGAGAGGGAAGCACAAGAGGAGTTGGATGCGAGAAGGCGTGAGAGGGCTCGCCGTGCACGAGAGGAGGCGGGAGGACAAGGTGAAGGTGCTGGCCTTGCACGAGAGGAGGCGGATGCGAGAAGGCGTGAGAGGGATCGCCGTGCACGAGAGGAGGAACGAGCGGAACCAGACCCAGCGAGGCGCAAGTGCAAGTATCCACGTCTTACTCATTAGGGACAATGTAATGTCGTAGACTTTGGGTTTGTGTGAAACTTGTAATGTCGTGTCGTTGTGAACTTTGCAATGTCGAAAACTTGTAATTTCATGAATTTCGTTGAACCTTGTAATATGGTGAACTCTTAGTGAATTTGATGAACTCTTGATGAATTTGATGGATTTCTGAAACTGTAGTTTGAAGTGCAGGAATTTGATGGATTTCATGCAACTGATGGAATTTTCTGAAACTTGCGCCCCCGTCTGGGGCGCCACACCTCTATGTGTCACTCCTCCAAGCGCGGCGCCACACAAGTGCAAAGAAATCCCCACTCTCTGTCATTTTGCCGCGCCGGAGCGGCCGGCGCCACACCTCTATGTGTCGCGCCCCAGCCAAGGGCGCTGCACATGTGCAACGCCGGAGCCGCCGGCGCCACACCCTTAACCCCAGCTCCCCGAGCGCCGGCGCGGTACATGCACACGAAATCCCCACTCTCTGTCTATTTGCCGCGCCGCCGCCTCCGGCGCCACACACGCAGTAGCCGCTCCCCAGCGTCCGGCGCCGCACTAGCTCCACTCCCCAGCGGCCGGCGCCACACTTTAATACTCCACTCCCCAGCGGCCGGCGCCACACTAGCTCAGTTCAGCAAAATAATTCAGAACACCACATGAGTAAACATGACACAATATCTATATAGAGCATTGATTCAGAACAAATTCAGAACAACAAACAACATGACATGACAAGTTATAGTTGAACAAGTTCACGATAATGTCCACAATGAAACGACAAGTTCATGATAATGTCCACAACAAAACGACAAGTTCACGATAATGTCCACAACGAAACGACAAGTTCACGACAAGGACCACGGGAAACCAAGTTTACGACAAGTTCACGACATAGTTGAGAGGGGGAGATGAGCCACCGTCGCCGCCGTTGCCTTGTTCTTGCTTTTCTGTTTCTGTGAAGTGAGGAGAAGGAGTGGGCTGGGGCGCGGGTCGGGCGGAAAATAACAAGTTAAAGTGTGGCGCCCCGACGCCGGCGCCACACATGAAGGTGTGGCGCCCTAGTCCCCGGCGCGACCCAACCAGGGCTGGGACCCGCCTTGCCACGCTGCAGAGGTGTGGCGCCCCAGACAGGGGCACGGTGCGTACATGTGTGGCGCCCCCGGTACGGGAGCCACACAAAAGGGTTAGATTTCGATTTTTTTTTAAAAAGGGTTATTTTTTGTTGAAGTTTGGGGAAAATGTTATTTTTGTCAAATTCCCCAAGATACCTCCCGCGAAAATGAAGACGCAGAGGTGACAAAGCCAAGCGACCGAGATTCGAGAACGAAGACGCGACGTGGCATGCATGAGAGGCACAGGATCTCTATGGCGATAAGCCTACAGGCTATGCCTATGCCTATGTCGATGTACGTGCGATGCGGTGACGCCGGGGCTTTGACTCGGGCACCTTTAAAGGCTATCCATCCATCCACCGGACACACGCTGCAGGGCAGGGGAATAGAATCGATCCATAGGTTCATACTGGTGTGATTCGTGCATGCGTACTACTGTACTTTTTTTTTTTGAACATAGTGCGTACTACATGGATGAAAGATTTCTGACTCCTCATCTCCGGTGATTCTTTAATTTTTAAACTTTAAAAAATATATGTATATGTTTCCAAAAGATCTGAAAAAATGTTCCCAAGAATTTATACCGCAATCGTGCAAAATCTTAATTTGAAAGCCACTGTATTCTAAATTGTACAAAAATAATAAATGTGTGGATCCGAGTATAGGTGAACATTACCACACACTAAAAAAAAGCTCAGCACTCATTTTGGATATCTTTGTTGCACAAATGAATGCTATTTCTTATTCGTATATTTTCATTTTATTTTGAGTCAATTCGCCACAAACTCACCCTGAAAACTGGGCTGATTGTATACTATCATAAGTTGCTCAATTCTTTGCAGATTTTTTTGAAGTGTTTTTTTTTAAATTTTGAAAACGGGCAGGTTAGCTCGAGAGTCAAAATGATGCTCTCTAGACAAACATGCTTATGAACTCTTGTTAAAGATAGTTTGTTCTTATTGGCCGATGTTCCTAGCATCTTATATAAATCCGAGGTTGTATTTGCGCACAATCTTGTGGGATGGAATGACGGGCTGACAAGCCACGACGAGGGACGACCAGGCCGACGAGGAGATGATGCGGGAGATTGTGGATGCGCCAATGCCAGGTTGATGTCCGGCAACGACAAGCGTTAATCTAGGACGTTTCAGAACAGATTGTTTTTCTGTGCAGACGGACATAAGTTGATTTCGGCAAAGATACAAGTGACAACATGCACGGACTCAGACTATTTGATTTGGTTGATTGGAGTTGGAGGCGGCTGTTTTTCTTACAATCTTTCCCTTTAACCAGTTTCATGAAAAAATTGCAATGATATGATATAGTACTCGACCTTGTGATTCCCATGCTTAATAATTAAATGGTACTATACTTCAATACGCTTCAGAGAAAATGACGCAAAATCACCACAATTAGGGCAGCTATGACACGGTGTCACATTTCTTACAAGCAACCATTCCTGGATTAGCTTCCCCAGTTTGGCGTGCTATCATTGCAGGTCGGGAGGCTTCGCAATTGGGAATTATCCGTGTTGGTAACGGAACAACTATAAACATCTGGGATGATCAATGGATACCGGATTCCTTGACTATGAAACCATTATTCAGACCAGCAGCTTCTGATTTATTGACTGTTGATGAGTTGATAGATACAGAAAATTGGACATGGCGCTCTGCCCTTGTCCGTCGGACTTTCATACCGCCAGATGCAGAGGCCATTCTGAATATCCCTTTGAGACATGGTGGCGGTGATGATTTTTTGGCTTGGAGTTTTGAAAGTACAGGAAACTACTCTGTAAAATCGGCGTATCGTTCTCTCATGAATCGCAAAGAGTGGCTTACTCTAGAGGAAGGAACGAATACCGGCACCTCACAGACCGACGAACAGATGTGGAACTCCCTGTGGAAAAAGAAAATTCACCCAAAATTCGAGTGTTTTTCTGGAGGGTTTTACGAGGAATTCTCCCTGATGAAGTTACACTCAAAAGAAGACATCTAAAGATTCGAGCAAATGCAATATTTGTCTCGCTAAGGATGAGGACCTGATGCATGCTCTCATTCTGTGCTCTCACGCCAAATCCTTCTAGCATGAAGTACAGTCATGGTTTCACTTCCGGCTGCCGCGGTTACACCCGGATACTTGGGCCCATGATATCCTTTGCGATGCCCAGTTCTCTGACCGTAGGAAGGCGGAGATCATTTTTGTCATGTGGGCGATCTGGCATTCAAGAAACAGACTCACACATGATCGTGACGGTGTACAACCAGCATTCTCGGTACGCATGGTGAAAGAGGATTTGGCACTCCTTGATATACCCCGACAACATGCTGCGATTTTACCTGGACATGGTTGGAGGCCTCCGGAGGCAGGGTGGCTGAAGATCAACACTGACGGAGTGACTGATGCTGCTGGAGGCAAGGGAGGGGCAGGTGGTGTTGTCCGCTCGCTGTCTGCCTTTGTTGGTGCCTGGAGCAAGCCGCTGCCAAGAATTTCCGATCCGCTCATTGCTGAAACGCTGGCGGTTCGTGAAGGTGTGATCTTCGCCCAGCTGCGTGGTTTCTCCCAAGTCATGGTGGAGACAGACTGCCTGGAGATTGTCAATCTCTGGAACACTCGGAGCAACTCCAGATCGGTAGTTGCGCCAATTCTGTTAGAAATTGGAGAGCTTACTTCTTCGTTTACTCATTTTGTAATTCAACATGTTTTTAGGGCGGCCAATCAACCGGCTCATCTGTGTGCTCGTCATGCTTGTCAGCTGCAGATGACGGATAGTTGGCTCGCCACGGTACCTAGCTTCCTGGTCACCAGCATTATGGTTGATGACCCTCGAACCTCCTTTGTTGAATAAAGCTCTCTTTAAACCCGCAAAAAACAAATATGACACGGTGTCACAGAACCACCACCCTAGACCAAAATGACACGGACCACCATATTTTGGGGCCGATCGTTGACACATAGCACTGATTTGCCCGTTTAGTCAGTTTAACCTGTTTTCTGACTTGCCAGCCAATATGTCAGATCTATGTGGCAAAAACTGAAGCGGAGCTAGCAAGCGTCCATTAGAATCGTCACTTAGCTTGACGTGCGGATGTTTCCCTCTCGTCCCCGCCAAAAAAGAAGACATTCCTGCCCTGTCCACCCTTTCATCAGTTATCACGGTAGTAAGGAGAGATACACCAGGTAGGATGGTCTAGACTTGTGGCGACATTCTTATATAGTTAGAAGGAAGCTTGCCATCAGCCCATCACAGGTGGCTAGATTTGAGGGGATTTGCAAAACGTAAAATGCCAGAAATCATGCTTCATTGCACATAATTAGACAGGCATAAATCATTTAGGAACAGTTCATCTAATAGCACATAGATAAGGAGACCGAATTTACCAAATCTAGGGTAATACTTCATGTTTTACCATTTATCCACATTCATATATATACAAATGTATCTATACATATTTTACTGTGTAGGTTCACTCACTTTAGTATGCACCAAGACAACATGTGTAACACCTAAAATATCTTATATTAAAAACGGAGGGAGTAGTAAATTGGATGTGCTTCATTGCACCTTTACACACACTTTAGGAGGCGACAGTTCATCTAGTAGGACCTAAATAAGCAGATCGAACTAACCAAACAAATTAATAGGCACATAATGTGCTACATGGCACCTATATACACTAACAAGGTGAACGTTCATCTAGTAGGACCTAGATAAGCATATCGAACTGACCAAACCTAGATTAATAGAAAACCAAATGTGACTTAGGAGGCGACATTTCATCTAGTACTAGAACCTATTCCCTCCGTTCCAATTTAATTGACTTGCTATCCGCCAAATATGGATGTATCTAGACGATCATGTCTAGATACATCCATATTTGGTGGATAGCAAGTCAATTAAATTGGAACGGAGGAGTAGATAAGAAGATTGAAGTCGCTATCAAATCGATCCTGATAATTCTCCATCTTTTCGAAGCAGTCTATGCAGCCATAGAAGCAATTTGCCACCACCAGGCACAACGCCTCACATTCGTGAGGTTGCCTGCGTTGGATACCGGTGGCGACACTGGATGATTGGACCCAATATTTGGTTCATTTCTGCTTGTGCCTCTTAGAGAAGAAGTGGGTGGCGCAGCCACGGAGGAGCTCCCTGCAGCGACGAAGGACGACCCAAAATTTAGGTATGGCTGCATAAAAAACATGTATTATTATTTATTATGCCTATGGCGGGGGGGGGGGGGGTCATTTGCCCCCCATCCCACATGGTAAGATGTCAAATATGCATGCATGTTTGAGTTGTTCAAAGTAGTTAAGTTATAAATATTGCAAAAATACATTGCAAGTGGTTTCAAGCATAAATTATTTAAATGCCTTTAAGTTAGGCTGATTTCTTCTTCTGAATTTATGGATAACTGGAATTCATGATCAATGAGTTGAGCCAATTTCTCACACTTAATACATGCTCTATGTAAAATATAGACATCAACATAAGAATTAGGACATTAAAATGCAATCATCAGATTGATCTCACTGTAGCACTTTGTTTTGCTTCATTGATACAAATAGAGTCACTGGTTCGATCTCTCATCTTGTTTTCGGCCGCATCAAAGGAAAGGCTTTGAATTTTTCTCCAAAAAGTTATTCGCCTGACAAGTTTGTTAAATGTAAGACAAGTTTCAAAAATCCTACACAAATAACCAATATAGGATAGATTCGGAAACAATTTTGAATATAACTCATTTAACGACGGTCGGAATCGGTAACAATATAGTCTATTGCAACATAGAAGGTGTCAACACTATAAAAATTATCAGTAATGACATGATGTCTTACCTTTTTATTTATTTGCCCCCATTTTGTTACCATTTTATTAAAGCTTAGTATTGTGATGTCATTTTCTGTGCAAATTGATATCTTCCAAGACAGGTCTCAACCATCATTTTTTTACAATTGAGCAGACATGTCCTCACATTTTAAACCAAACACAATGACTAGACTAAAATAGTTAAAACTTGTAAATAAATAAAATATACAAATCTAAAGTTGCATAAAATACAATCGAACAAATACATAAAGTTGGTTTCGGTCAGTTTATTCGCCAAAATACTCCCAAGTCCTATTTAAATAGCGCACCTAGAACATTGTTGAGAGTCGGATTTTGTTAAGAGAAAGAGTTGGTTTCAAAATAGACTAGATCTAGTTGCTCCTTTCGGTTCTGAATCATTTTTATGCAGTGTTGACTAAAACAAGCATAATTTTTTCATATGGAGTCCGTTTTGACGTGCGACTACTCAAATTGTTCAGAAAAACAATTGCATACCAATGCTTTCGTCAAATATCAAGATGACTTGCCATTGCAATCCAACATAGCATGCGATCTCTATAATTCTGAAATAGGGAACAATACTAGTAAGTACGGCGCACCAGCCCAAGGCGCCATTAAACAAAAGACGGGTCCAAGAGTGCATCAACGTGTCGTAACAAGGGTGGGATGACCCTCTTCATCAGGGCGCCATGATGTCTCACATGACTTCCCAGGTGCAATCGCCATGAAATGTGCCAGGTCGTGAAATATTTTGCAGCCTGGCTCATTTTCATTTAATGCTAAACTTTAAAAAGGCCAATTTTGTGCTTTTTCACGTGGTGAAATCTTGTCAATATTTAAGCGATTGAAAGGAAAATTATATGTTTTGTACGGGTCATATGCAAATCTCACGTTCTACTGCACACGAATCTTGGAGGGATGGAATGACAGATCAACATGCCACGATGAGGGACGACCAGGCGCTGAGTATATGATGGCGAGATTGTGGTTGCGCGCGGTTTGATGTGCGGCAAAGACAAGCGTTGATCCTGGACGTTTCAGAGCGGATTGTTTTTCATCTAGTACGAACAAAAGTTGACTTCAGCAAAGATACAAGTGTCAACATGCACAATATCTATTGGAGTTGGTAGCGGCGGTTTTCGTCGCATCGGGCGATGAACTTTTGTAGATAGCCCGACGAAAGAAAAAGCTTCGTGAAACGATACTACATAGGGTCTGAATGGAAATGGTCCACTACCTCCGGGGAAAACATTGATCTCTGGACGCGTCGTTTCCCTCTTGAAGGCATTATCTTTGAAGGTGTGCGTCAGCGCCAGCGGGTCTGTGGTTTGCGTTGGTGGTCGGCGATAGCTTGTGCAGCAACGACCAGTGGCGGAGCCACATAGAGACATGTGTGGTCGGTTTTTTGCAAATCCTTTGCATACAAGTTTAAATTACGTAAACAAAATTATAAAATCAGAAAAACACATGTGTTTGACATCGCAGATATGAAATGACATCACAGACTTTAAGTTCTGGCTCCGCCACTGGCAACGACTATGTGGATGTGTGAGGACAGAGTCGCGGCAAGGCTGCGGTAGTCGTCTCTTGTGCGGCATGTTCGTCTCTTGTGTGGCAAGGCTACGGTAGTCGTCTCTTCAAGCCGCATGTCTGTTGGTGGCTTGAAGTCCGAGCGGCGGCGACGAGCTTTGTGTGGCCAGAGGTCTGTGCGGCGACGATGACAAGCGGCGGATAGTCTAGCTCGGTGATCCTTCACGGCACCAACTTTGCATAGTTCTCCTTCGTAGTTCAACCCCTGATCCGAGGCTGGACTTTCATCGGCGTGTGGCTGTTTGGTGGTTCCTATGCCTTCTCGCACGTGTTAGAGTGAGCGCGTCTCCCGTGGAAGTTGATGACAAGGTCGGCTTGGCTTGCTCGAGGAGCGGCGACGATGAAAACGCTTGTGTGCTACCACGGTGGTGATTCTCTCCTCGGCGGTGTGTATCGCGTTGTTGTTATGTGTCGGTTCGGCCGACTGTTTTGTACCTGTTTTCACGGGTTTCCTATGATTAACAGCTTGATGACACAATCACATTGATACTTGATGACACAATCACATTGATACGATAAAGTGCTGAACCTGGTGGTTCTCATGCTTAAGCTTAGTAATTAAATGGCACTCGTACTGTGGATATACTTCAACATACTTCGACTTGACAATACCACGTGAAGGCCGTACATACCTGGACCGACGACTGAGAGGGAGAATATCCAGTGATCCCAATCCTTACATGCTCCCATGCTCCCATTTTGAAAAAATCAATTTTTGTTGTTTCAAACAATTCTGCAAAAAAGTGTGAATGTTCACCCGGAATGTGTCAACAAGCTCCCAAGATTTCAGATCCGAAATTCAAAAAGCACATGGAGAAACAAAAAAGACAAATCTATATGTGAATAGTGTCAAGTTCTATCTGAAATCTTTGGATCTTGTTGACACATTCCGTGTGAACATTCACACTTTTTTGCAGAATTTTTTGAAACATATAAAGTTGATTTTTTCAAAATGGTAGCATGGGAGCATGGAAGTGTTGGTATCACTAGATATTCTCCCACCGACGACTGGTTCGCGAAGTCCACTCGTTCACACCATGTCCTTGGACTCTCCCGGTCGGAAGAAGCTAGCACACTCACACTTAGACTAGTCATAGTGGGAAGAACATTGCTAATAACTTCAATACCACGTAGGCAAAAAGATGATATGACAAGTAATTAATAAGCAGAGAGAAGGTTGGAGTGACATAGCTAGTTACCGGAACATCACACACCCAAAGGCAAAATGAGTCTACAACCTAATAAATGCTATCATGCATGACAACACAAATAAGAGGTAATTGCACCACTTATACATAAACTTGTCCGGCGGGTGCAGTTTCATACAAAATCTTGTTGGTTGTGAATTTTTGGTACAACAACTTGTCAAGGATGTGCGGAGTTCATACAAATCGAATCAGAACGCGACACGTGGACAAGTTTTCCATGCTGGCAAGGCGTATGCAGTTTTACAAAAGGGTCCCGTACAAAACGTAGCTTCACAGAAAGGTCCGGCACTTGGCAAGGCGCAGGTAGTTTTGCAAATAGACGCCTAAGCTTTGACGTTTTTACGATTTCGTCCGCAAGTTTCGGGACAGACAAATAGCTCGTTGTACTGTTGTTGCATTGACCCTTGTCTCCACACTCCTCCCCGTCGGTGTCGCCACTCCCCCACTCTTCTTCTCCTGTCGCCGCCGCATTCCATCAAATCGGGGTTGCACCTCCCTATCCACTGCCCCAACTGCACCATGGAGGTCCAGCATGTCTTTTACCTACAGCCAGTGACGCGGGAAGGGCGGGAGAAGGAGCTGGCGGCGACGGCCTTGCTCGATCTGTCGGGGCGCCCGTCGAGGAGTTGAAGCAGCCGCACTCCATGTCCGATCTCCTCCTGATGGGGACGCAGCTCAGGCGCATCGGGAGCAAGCTAATCGTTCGCAGGGACAAGTATTTCAAGGTAGAACAGTTGTTGGCGCTTCAGAGCGTCGCACTCGACGAATTCAGAGCTCGGGCCAGAGCGGCCAGCTCCTCCTCCGAGCCAATGTCAGAGGTGTTGAAGGCCACGAAGTACAAGGGGGAAGCTAGGGCTGTATTTCAGTTCGTTTCTATGCAGGATTTAAAGAAGTTGTTGCAGCAAGCTCGGCAGTTCCCTCCTCCTATGATTGGTACGCCACTGTCTTTCACTCCAGGACTCCCAGGGTTTCATCTTCCTGGATGCAGCTGCCAGAACGACAAGGTGGAGGAGGAGAAGAAGAAGTAGGTTCTTAGTAGTTTAGGAGACAACTAGCTATGTTAGTACTGCTGTTGCATTTTGGAGACAACTAGCTATGTAAAGAAGTAGAAGCAGATGATGTAATGCTTGTAACCTCATCTTATGAAGTAATGGAATATTTGGCAGAAAATATGTGTGCAACAGTTGAGCATTCAGTGATGTTGTGACCAATTGAATCTAAATTTCGCACCATGTTGTTCATTTTGCCAAAATTCAGAAGTAGAAAAATAGGTCTGACATGTTGCAGCATGCATAAATTCAGTACTGAATTTTCTGAAATTATTACATCCAAAATTCAGAAATGAACTAGAACTTGTAGTCTCACAACTATCAAGTTTCAGACTGAATTTTCTGAAATTATTACATCCAAAAATTCAGAAATGAACTAGAACTTGTAGTCTCACAACTCTCAAGTTTCAGACTGAATTTTCTAAAATTATTACATGTAAAAAATGATCACTTCGGTGCATTTTGAGTTAGCTGAATCTCATCTGCCATATCTCCAGGCACAAGCTCATTTAGATCAGGAATGTCATCTTGCCTTCTTCTTACTTGTTCATTTCCAAACAACAAGTGGTATGCTGACCCTGGGCCTGTGTTGTATGTGCCATCTGTGCTTCTTTCTCTTGCAGGCTGTGGACTTGGTGCATCTGCAGTTGGACCAGATCTTCTCTTGGTAGCTCTCCCTCTCCCCCTTGCATTCTGTGATGTACTTGCATCTGTAGTTTGAGTAGGTTGCTTTGCTTTTCTTTTGCTCGCATTGCTTGTAGCTTGTCCTGCTCTACCTCCACCTCTACCTGTTGCTGCTCGTGCATTAGCCTCCCTTCCCTGCCAGCAGTTATGCCTCCCCTGCTCTGTGCTGTTGTCACTCTTGCAGCAGGAATGGCATCCCTTGCTGCCACCACAAAGGAGCTCTCGTCTGGCAAAGGCTGAAACTCAAATGGTCGGTTATAGTATGCATTTTGCTGCAAGTGTTAAATACATAATTTTGTTAGCTCAATATGCAGGACATATTTCAGTAGGGATTAAATAATTGAAGGGATGTGTATGGTATGATGAACCTCTTGTCCCATCTTGTAAATCATGCTCTGTCTGTCATGTGCAGGGTCATTTCTGGGGTCAGGCCTAAGAGGAATGATGTGCTGCAACAAGGAGTCAAGTTAGTAACTGAAAGAAATTACTTGCAAAATTAGTTTGCTGTGAAAACTGAAGGAAATTACCTTCAACACAGAAGGATCATCAACTTCTTCATCTTCCAATTGAACAGGCTGACTGGTATGCTCCAAAACCCACTTGTCATGCCCTTTCCTATTGTGGTTTGGATTCCCACATACTGAACAATGCATTGCAACACCAGCTTTAGATATTTTCTTAACTCCTTTGACATCCTTCTCTTCAGGAGTTTTCCTTCTGTTCTTTTTAGGTCTGCCCATTACTTTAGTGTATATAGGTGGGTGAACTAACACACCATTCTCTTCTCCCAATGGACCCTTGATCTCAGTGGTGCCAAGTTGTAGGCATATGCCTTTTTATATGTTTCGATGCTGTAGCAGCCATGCACAAACCTGTCAACATTAAGGTCGTCAACCCTACAAGCTGCTATAGCATGATGGCAAGGAATTCCTGAAAGCTGCCACCTGTTGCAATCACATGTTCTTCCTTTCATATCCACATTATATGTCCTTTCATATTCATTAGATGTCACATGATATAAACCATTGCCAGCATGCGCGGCACCAAGATTCTTTGCCCATTCTGTCATCTTGTCAATTTTCTTCTTTATCTTTGGACATATAGTCCCAGTCCATTTCTCACATTCTTTCTGCTTGCCAACATTTCTGTGCATTATCTTGTAAAAATTGTCTCAAGCATTGAAAGTACTGGCATTTCCCTTGCATCTAGAATGTAGCTGCAAAATAGAAGGAAACCATCAGTGCAATTATAGGTGTTGAATGGAAAAAGTACAAACGAAATACTGAAACTATTTGTACCTACCTGTTGAAAACTTCAGAGTGATTATTCAGAAGCATGTCACATTTTGGAAAATCATTGAAAAAAGCCTTAATCCAAGTGTTTGGCTGCAGCTCGTCCACCCATTTCCATGCATCTTCACCGTCAACCTTCATTTTTTCCATGGTTCTCTCCCACGTATGAAGGTTTGTTGATCTAGCAATGGCCCATAAATTATTTTTCAATGTTTCTCCTTTGTGTTTTTTGTGAAAATTCTGGTACAGATGCCTATCACAATGTCTGGGCTGTGCATCTGGCCACACTGTCTTCACTGCATTAATCAGTCCCTGCATATGCAATTCAAAGCATTGAACTCATGTAAATTCAAATTAACTAGAGAGATATGTGTGCATATAAAATGTAAAGTACCTTCTGCTTGTCACTCATAATTGTGAATGGAGAAGTGTTTGTAATGTTCAGGTCATCTCTTAAAGTAGTAAAAACCATTCCCAGGAACTTGTGCTCTCCACCTCAACTAGTCCCATTGCAATAGGATATATGCAGTCATTCGGATCAATACCAACAGCAGTCAACAAATTTCCCTTGTACTTGGTCTTAATGTGACACCCATCAATGCAAATCAATGGTCTGCACCCTTCCAAAAATCCCCTCTTGCAGGCATCATATGACCAGTACAGTGTTGCCAAATGTGCCTTTGGAACAGGATCTGAGTGCTCCTGTATTTGATTTGTGGTCACAAAAAATTTAGAGCCAGGATTTGATCTCCTCAACTCCTGTCCATAGTCACGCAACAATGTGAACTGCTCTGCTTCATCACCATGTATAATATTCAGTGCTGCTTTTCTTGCTCTTCCCAACTTAAATATGTTTGGGCACATGTTGAATTTCCTTCGGACTTTTGCTGCAAATGCTGCCAAGTCCATTTTCTGATTATCTCTAAACTCATCAATGAAGCACTGAGTGAGAAATGGAGCTGTCAGTGCCTTCACCTCCCACTTCCTCTCACAAGTGTGCACATCGCAATATTGTCTAACTACAATTGCCTCTGTCCTGCTATCCTTCGACACCTTAATCATCCAAGGGCAACCATCTTCACAGACTGCATCTAGTCTAGTAGCTTCATTTCTTGGCTTCCTCAATTTTCTTCTTTCTTTCACAATGTATGCACTTAGAGCTTTTCTGAATTCTGGCATAGAGGAGAAAACCATGCCGGTTTTGAACATTGGAGCTTCCATATCAACCTCTGCATTGAATTCTTTGAATTTGTACTCCAGCTGCAAGTGTTGCTCTTTTGTCAGGTTTAAATCATCATGGTCAAGACCAGCATCATCCTCTACTTCCACAATTTCTTCTACCTCATTGTTGTCATTCACATCCTTGTCAACATTGGCTAGAAACAGATCATCATCACCATCCTCCACATCAAAATCACTGTCATAGAAATCACTGTCAGTGTCACACTCTTCATGTTCAGTTCCTCTACCAGCTTCAGGAATGCAAGCACTTTCTTCAGTTTCCCTCTCTAGTCCACCATCTTCATCTACTGCTGTAGTTATTGACATATACTTTATAGGGATTTGCACAGGCACATCTTCTCTTAATCTCCTGAAGAAATTGTTGTGGTCAACCATCAGACACAAGGTTTTCTCCTCACGCACAGCTGCCATCATTGCAAGGATGTGACTGTCATTTTCAATCAAACACAACCCATCATAAAGAGATTTGCCGGGAAGTAACCAGTATACAGTAGTTCTGGCTTTGATATCATTTCCTCCTTCCTTAATGAACTCCTCAATCCACAACCGTGAAAATGTATCAGTGTTGCAGTTGTCCCAGTAATCCTCAGTCCCACTAGCATAGCAAAGATTATCCTTCAGCCCACAAAAAATCCATTGTGATCCAAATGCACAGTGAACTTGTTGGGATCAACTGAAAATGAAGCACACAAAATTCAGTTAGATATGTGCAGCACACAAAATTCAGTTAAATATGTGCAGCACACAAAATTCAGTTAGTGTGGAACAGGACACCATCAAAAGGCAAAATATCTACAACTATTCAACTGTACAACTTGTTATAATCCATGAACATGTTCACCTGAACCCAGTGAACAACAAACACATATCGAATTTACGAAAATTGAACATCCTTTGTGGCACCAAAACACATCGAAACAGGACAACATAAAAATTCATGTATTCTTCAATGATTCGACTAAAGAACTACTTATAAACCGTCTACAAGGTCACCTCATCATTATCTACAACAAACCATTCGAATTTCATTCAAAATCGGCCGCCACTCAGCACCCAAAGGCACCGAAACAGGACAACAACAAAATTCCTAATTTCTGTAGATTAATTGCGAGAAAATGATACCTACACACTCAACACACATACACGAACTCATTTTCCCTTCGATTCTCGCGGGGAACCGTACCAGAACCCCTCGTCACACACGACCTCGGCAATGGCAGAGAGCAGGGGAGACAGAGGAGACAACGAAGGAACAGGATGGGAGAACGACTGACCGTTATGCGGAGGATCCTCATTCCAGTTGCGACGGTGCGGATCGTCAACGCTGGCCATGATCGACTCGGTGGAGCGCCGCCTCCGTGATCGCCTCCGTCCTCCTCGATCGCGAGACAAACAAGGAAAACAACTGAATTGTGGCGTAATTGCAGGAGAGGAGATTATCATAAAAGAAGAAGAGAACGAGGGGCTTTTTGCCTATTTTGAACAGTACAGAAAGTGCAGGACCTTTCTGTGAAGCTACGTTTTGTACGGGACCCTTTTGTAAAACTGCATACGCCTTGCCAGTATGGAAAAAACTTGTCCACGTGTCGCGTTCTGATTCGATTTGTATGAACTCTGCACATCCTTGACAAGTTGTTGTACCAGAAATTCACAACCAACAAGATTTTGTATGAAACTGCACCCGCCGGACAAGTTTATGTATGAGTGGTGCAATTACCTCCACAAATAAGTTACTACGCAATATAGAGATAGTAACAATAGGTAGTAACATAAGTATGTTACCACTCAATATTACTTACCACTATGACTAGTCTCACACTGTGCACTTCTGCAGAAAGCATTTGCCTGTCTTAAATGTGGATGTCGCATGCCCCGAAGAAAAGCTGAAGCACTCCTTTTCAATATTTTCACCAGTGTTATTAAACACAACATTACAAGTGGGCCGGGTAGTCAAACTCAGCACATGGCTTGGTCACTAACCACATGCAGGTGTGGAAGGAGATCGGCTTGCGCACGGATGTTTTGCGGAAATCCTGCTATCTGCTACGGTTGACTGCAGTCCACGCTTGGCCGACGACGAGGTTATGTGTACGCACGTGCGTTCCTTCACAATTCTATTTTCTCTGCTCTCTCTTGGTACAGTTTTTGTAGGGAGGTAATTTTAACATATTTGACCCTTTTTCGAACTTATTTCACAAAATGAATCTAAATAAAAAACAATTCACGATCTAACACTTTTTCACGGCGTCCGTCCCCGGGGCGTCATGTCGGACTGCACAACGCCCTGATAAAAGGCGCCATGGTCCATGCCACGTGGATGCACCGGGTCCCGCATTTTTTTGCACGACGCCCCCGGCTGGGGCGCCGTGCTATGTTGCACGACGCCATGGTCGATTAGCTACACGCACGACGTGATTATTTGGTGGATCTATTGATATTGCTAGTTCAAGCTGACGACAAGATTGTTCTGGTCCTTCGATCTACCAGCCAAGGCGCCATGCAATTAGAGCCGAGCGTGCCGAGTTGTGTTGCTTCATGCCTCTCTTTCATCTGGGTATGTGTGTGTGCGTGGCCGGCAAGTACAAGTACACCAAGTCCCAAGTCCCAAGTCCCTTCAGAGTACGTCTCGATCAATTTTTAAGCCAATTGGCTAAGTAGGTTGTAGCCCATATAGGGAGTGCATGCATGTATGTATATTTGGACTAGCTAATTTAATCCCACGCTTAGTTATTAAGCATTCGGCTATTAGTCCATAATAAATATATTGTGCTCCCTCTGTTTTATAATATAAGATGTTTTACCTTTTGTTTACATTCACATGTATATAAATTTATCTAGACACATTTTAGTTTATATGTTACTCATTTTAGTATGCATCTAAACAATGTGTGTAACACCTAAAACATACGGAGGGAGTATTATGCATGAGACATCTTGGGGTGCCTTACACAAAGGCAACCCCCAAGCGAGACCTGGCAGCGACGACGACGACGATGGTGGCTTCGGCTTCAGCGACGGCGCCAATGACGGCAAGGCAGGGCCCAGCGACAACGTCAAGGAGGAGAACAATGACGTGTTCGACCGCTTCCAGTAGATTTCGATTTAGTTAGTCTAAAATTCGTTCAAATATTGTGAAATTTCTTATAAATTTGAATGAAATTTTGTTCAAATCTCTAAAGTTTATCAGATTTGTTATTTTTGTATAGCCCATAATATAAAGTATTTCACACTAAAAAAATTCACGTTTGTGGGATGTATCATTGGCAACATCATAATTTTTTTTCAGAATTTTTTGAAACTCAGAAATACGATTTTCAATTTTTTTAAACGGGCTGGTTCACTGGTGCCCGGGTCCAAAACTGCTTTTCCGATAACCAGGTACGTATGTACATGCCAATTGACTGTTCCTATTCTATTACCTAGCTAGTTTGGCTGGTAGATCAAAGGAACACAACAATCACGTCCTGCATGCATGCAGCTTGAACTAGCAATCGATCGGTCTACCAAAACTCACGTCGTGCGTGCAGCTAATCGCATGGCGCCTTGAGTTGCACGACGCCTCAGCTCGGGGCGTCGTGCGAAAAAGTGTCGGACCTAGTGCATCCACGTGGCTTGGACCATGGCGCCCTTTACCAGGGCGTTGTGCAGTCTAGCACGGTGTCCCAGAAGCGGGCGCAGTAAAAAAAGGTTAGATCGTGAATTGTTTTTAATTTGGATTTATTTTGTGAAATAAGTTAAAAAAAGGGTCAAATGTGTCAAAATTGCCGGAGTTTGAAGCCATGAAGGCAGAGTTTGGTTGCATTCCCATTTTCCCGGTGCTCGCCGGTCACCGCTTCATCGGCGGAGTGTTTTTAGAACCGTACGTCTAACAGATGGAGATTCCAAGTAGAAGTGAAAAGGTAACATGGGCCAAATGCCCAAACGCTGCATTTTTTTTTTGCGGGGAACCAAACGCTGCATCTTAAATTAGTACTACAGCTTTCTCGTTTACATAACATAGGCATTATGCTTTTAAACCAGGACTCATTGGTCATGGACATTAGAAAGAGGCCTGCGAAACTTAGATCATTTATCTAGTTTAGACTGGAACTACACTTGCTGACTTGCAGATTCAGCATGCTCCAAGTAATTTCAGTCTCTTAACTTAACTCCAACCATAACATCTACTCCATGGGTAATAATTCTTCAGCCAATTTAATTCCCTCTGCTCTAACTATACCAGGGAATCCACATTCATGTTCATGGGATATGCATTGGTGTGATGTGAAGGACACATTGATGTGCTATGTTTAGTACTCTGTATTACTGCCAAATATTCGCAGGCTTGTGACAACACATAGTAGTATTTCACATTAGGACAGCTCACTACATGTGGTCTTAGAAGGCATGTTCTTTTGGAAACGATAGCACAAGAAAAACTGAAAATTAATGAACTCTACATGGTCTTTTGAACTAGCTACACCATTTTGCATCTCTTTATTACTCTGAAAAGATGAACTAACTTTGCAACGAAAGTGGCGCTCTTGAAGAGCTCATGTGTTGTTAATGATTTGTACCAAATATATGGTCAAAATACTAACATCCTTAAGTATGGCCGCTGCAAGAAGAACAATAGATAAAAAGAGAATAACCACACAAAAATGTGTTGCGGCCCTGTCCCGGAAATTCAATACGGGTATGCACCCACTACCCGGAAAACATTTTTCAAAATGTCAAAAAATTCCAAATTTTTTTTTTGCATACAGTTCATGACATTTCATGTTGACAAAAAAAGTTTTGTGGAGAAAAAAGTTTTTTTGCAACCTGTGCAAAAAAGACAAATCCGGACACACCGAAACGTATATATATGCGTCAGTTTTTTTCTCTTTTTTGTACAGATCACAAAAAAAGTTTTTTCACCCTGAATTTTTTTGCGCTAACACATCATGTTGTAATCTACACCCATATTTTTTTCGGAATTTTTTGACATTCTGAGAAAAAACTAAAAAAAAATTACATAATGGGTGCATATGCACCCATGAGCCAAATTTCCTCCGGCCCTGTCCACCCTTTCCAGGGGTGATCATGGTCAGGCAGGACGGATTCAGGGTAGGTAGGATGCTCCAAAGTCGGGCGACCTTCTAGCCAGCGGGTAGAATGATATGGTTGGAAAGAAGCTTGCCGTCAGCCCGTCACATGATGCCAGATTTGTGGGGATCTGTGAATGTAAAATGTCGTAAATCATGGTTCATTGCACATAATTTATGAAGGCAATTTATTAAACAAGCAAAAATCATTTAGGAACAGTTCACCTAGTAGCACATAGATAAGCATACCGAACTGACCAGACCTAGATTAATAGTATATCAAACACACTTAGGAGGCGATAGTTCATCTAGTAGGACCTAGATAAGCAGATCAAATTACTGACCACACTTAAATTAATAGCAAATTAAATGTGCTTCAAGGCACCTTTACACACAATTAGGAGGCGATAGTTCATCTAGTAGGACCTAGATAAGCATATCGAACTGACCAAACCTGGATTAATAGCAAACTAAATGTGACTTAGAGGTGACATTTCATCTAGTAGAACCTGGATAAGCAGATGAAATTGCGCTATCAAGTCAACCCTAGATAAGAAGATTGAACCGCGCTATCAAATCAACCCCGATAATCCTCCGTATGTTTGAAGCAGTGCACATAACAACGGAAGAAATTCGCCACCACACAGGCACAGAGCGTCGCATTCGCGAGGTTGCCAGCGTTGGATGGCGGTGGTGCAGCTTGGGAGGGGGTCGTCGGTGGCGAGATCCCGGAGCAGGACGACGTTGACACAGCGTTGGAAGAGTTCGCCTCCCGATTGCGCTTGTGCGTGGTGCAGAAGAAGCCAGTGGTGCAACCGCGGAGGAGCTCGCTGCAGTGGCGAAAGACTGCCCAAAATTTAGATATTGCGGCATAGAAACATATATTATTATTTAATCAGAATCATGCGCGTGTGTGGGGCGGGCGGGCGGGGGGGGGGGGGGGGGCAATTGCCCCTATCCTCGTGGTAAGATGTAAAATATGTGTAAGATACATTTTTTGAACATGAATATGCAAGTTTTAGTTGCTCGCAGTAGTTAAGTTATAGATATCGTCAAAATTCACTGCAAGTGGTTTCAAGCAAATTAATTAAATGTCATTAAGTTAGGTTGAACTCTTCTTCTGAATTTTTTGATAACATGAATTCGTGGTCAATGAGTTGAATTGATTTCTCACACTTAGAAATTGCTATATCTAAAGTAAAGAAACATCAATATGAGAACAAGTATAATAAAAATTCAAACGTCTGATTGACCTATGATGGCACCTTTGGTTCATCAATATTATAGAGTCACCGGTTTGACGTCTCGTCTTGATTTCTATTGCATTGAAGGAAACACTTTTTCTTCAAAAGAATATTCGTCTGGCAAGTTTTGTTAAACGCAAGACAAATTTCAAAATTAAAAATTCTGAATAAATAACAAAGACAAGATAAATTTAGAAACAGTTATGAAGATAGCTCATTTAAGCGACGGTGAAAATCGCTGATAATATAGTCTATTGCAACATAGAAGGTATCCATACTGTAAAAATAATCAACAATGACCTATATCTTCCCTTTTTCTTTACCCCATTTTGGTATCATTTCATTAAAGCATAGGATTGTGATGTCATTTTTTGTGCAAATTAATACTCCCTCAGTTTTTAAATATAAGATGTTTTAGCTTTTATCCGCATTCACATGTATCTAGATGTATGTGAACATGTTTTAATGTGTATGTACACTCATTTGAGTTTGCACCTAACCAACATGTGAGCTAGCTAAAACATCTTATATTAAAAAACGGAGTGAGTATCTTCCAAGAGAGGTCTCAACCATATTTTTCCAATTAGCAAACATGTCTCATATTTTGAACCAAAGATATTGACTGAAACTAACAGCAAAATATACAAATCAAAAGTAGCGTAAAACACAATCCATCAAATACCTAAAGTTGCTAGGAGAAAGAGTTGATTTTATATTAGACTAAATCTAGTCTCTCCTTCGGTTCTTAATCAGTTTTGTGAAGTGTTTACTAAAACAAGCAGAACTTTCTCATATAGTGTCCGTTTTTTTACGTGCGACACTCAAATTGTTCTGAAAAACATGCATAGTAATGATTTTGTCAAAAATCAAGGTGCATTGCCATTGCAATCCAACATAGTATGCGATCTCTGTAATTCTTAAACAAGGAACCATGCTAGTAAGTAGGCGCACCAGCCCAAGGCGCCATTCAAATGAAAAGCAGGTCCATGGGTGCATCAAAGTGTCATGATAAGGGTGACATGGCAGTCTTGATCAAGGCGTCACAGTGCCGGCATGACGCCCCTGGTGCAATAGCCATGAAAAGTGTCCGGTCGTGAAATATTTCGAAGTCTGGCTCATTTTCATTTTATGCTAAACTTAAAAAGGCCAATCTGTGTTTTTCCAATTTGTGAATATTTGTTAATGATTGACGGATTGAAAGGAGAATTTTATGCTCTGTACGGCGTGATATGCAAATCTCACGTTATACTGCACGTGAATTTTGGAGGGATGGAATGACGGATCGACAAGCCACGACAAGGATGACCAGGCGCCGAGCAGATGTCCGGCAACGGCAAGCTTTGATCCAGGACGTTTCAGAGCTGATTGTTTTTCTTCTCAGCTCAGGACGGACAGAAGTTGACTTCAGCAAACGTACAAGTGACAGGCTGACAGCATGCACGACTGATCGATTGGAGTTGCATTCGGCGGTTCTTATTGCTTCGGTGGTTGAACTATGTTTCTAGTCGGGCGACAGAAAAGCTTTGTGAAACGATACTACGCAGTACTAGCTTAAATGTGTGTAGAGCTGATAGTCTCATGAACATCTGTGTATTTCATCAGCTTGATCGCGAAACTGCTTATCTACGAGCGCGAGAGCGGTCGCTCGCTCCGCGCACGCGAGACGCGTGAGTGAGTCCCACCCACGTGGTCTTCTTCCTCCTTTCCTTTTATTCTTTCTCTCGTCGTTTTCCCATCTCGTCCAATCCCATGACCGCGACCAGCCAAGACGAAACCGTCGAGGATGGACTTAACGGGTAGGGGTGGGGGTGGGGATGGGGATGTTCACCGGTGAAGAGTTCTGATGTGAGGGGCCTTAGAGGGATGGTCTGGGCGACGGCGGACCGCGGAGGCCGTGCTTCGAGCAGGACGGAGCGGCGAGGCGGTCATGGAAGCGCCGCCGGCCGCGGGTGACGGTCGCAAACGGTTCGGCCGACACCGACGACAGGGATGCGGTCGTCTTGACGCGCTCACGTGCAGCGATCGGAATCCGCACGCGCGTGAACTAGCCAAAGTCCGCTTGATCGTGAGTTCGTGACATAATTGCAATAATATGATATGATGAAGTACTCGCCCTGGCATAATTAAATTGTTACTACTGTGCATGCTGCAATATTCTCGAGTTGACAGTATCACGTGAAGGCCGTATCTGGTTAACAAAATCCACCGGTTCACACCAGTCCTTGGACTCACCCACGTGCATTGCACATGCAGTTATGGAAAATGGGAAAGACATGCGTGTTAGTCAAACTCACGAGTCAAGAATCAGATCGGCCTGCGCGCGGATGTTTGTTTCGCGGCAAATCCTGCGGTAGTTGACCCCGTCCACCTTGGCCGACGTGCATTCCCAGTGCTTGCCGGTCACCGCTTCGGCGGCGCGCCGGAGACAGGATTTTGAACGGGAACAGCGCGTCTAGACAAATGGTAATATGGGCCAAAACATGTTGAGATGGCTTAGCTCACCTTGCACGTATTTAAGGGCTAGAAGAGGGAGTGGTAAAAGTTCTAAAAAAACCTACTCCCTCTGATCCATTTTATGTGTCGGAGAAATTGTATGTACCATGCACAATTTTCTACCTCTACTAGCGACACTTCTTATCAGATCGGAAGGAGTAGCACTAGTACAAAAATAGAAGAAAAATGTGAGTGGCAAAAACAAAATTATAATAACGATTTTTTATTTATTTAAGTTCATCAGTGCTCTGTGCACTCCTTGAAGATTACCTTGACTCTCGGTTGGACGTAATGTCGCTCGCACTGCTCGAAGGTTTCGTGCCGCCTGAAGCCACCACATAGTTCGACGAAGCGACCAAATTCTTGGAAAGAGCACCACTAACTCAGGAAAAAAAAAGGTTAGCCCACTTTGAAGATGAACCCACCGCCACCACCGTAGCGAGCTCCGGTGACGTTGGTGGTTGATGAGGATCGACGAGGAGGCATCTAAATGTCAATTAGGGTTTTCTCACGCGTTGTTCGGGAGGAGCAACACGAGAGCCGAGATGTTACTTTTGATGATGTTTCAAGTCCAATGAGCGAGGTGTTTAGGACTTGAAAACCAAGCTTTCTTGGAATGGTTGAGACTCGAACTCTTTTCTGCAGACGTCCTACATAATTTTTTGGAAATTCATGCAATACTGAGTTTTCGAAAATGCCGAATTAAAAGAGGGTTTTTTTTTTACAAAATTAAAAGAGGGTTTTGGACTCGACAAAGGTCCAACGACGCACTGATCCCACCACTCATCTCTCCGCACACGGATGACAGATCTCACCTGCCGGCCCTTCGTCCCGCGAAGGCACCGGAACAGAGCACGAGCAATACGCAAAGCTCAAGCCCAAAACAAAGCTCGGAATCTAAACCCGCTCCCCTCCTCCTCCTCCTCCATGGCCTGATCCCATCGCTCGATCGACACCCTCGCCGCGGCCACCGCCTTCTGCCACCTTCCCGATGGGCCTCCTCAGCTCCCTGCGGCCGCATCGCCGGGGCGCAGCCCTCTCCGGCGGCGCGCAGTGGCAGTGGTCCTTCCTCGACGCCGTCTGGGCGGTCTTCCTCGTGGCCGTGGTCGTCTTCCTCGCGCTCGTCTTCACGCCGCGCCGCGGGGACACCCTCGCCGCGCTCTCCGGCGCGGTGCCGCCGTGCGCCGCCTCGGAGGTGGACCTCCTCCCCTGCGAGGACCCCCGCCGGAGCTCCCGCCTCAGCCGCGAGATGAACTACTACCGCGAGCGCCACTGCCCCGCCCGCGGAGAGGCGCCCGTGTGCCTCGTCCCGCCGCCGCAAGGGTACCGCGTGCCCGTGCCCTGGCCCGAGAGCCTCCACAAGGTGCGTCCTGTCGGCACCGACTGTTCCACTCAACAACAAGACCTAGTTAACTGTTCTAGTTGCAGTATCTGCTACTGTCTAATGCTGCTGTAGGCAACACGCGAGTAGTTTGAATCTAATGACTGTGCATATCGATTTGGGTTTAAGGTGGGTATGGTGTGTAGGCGTGTAGCGTACTACTCCCTCCGTTTCAAATTAATTGACTTCTATTTGTCCAAATGTAGATGTATCTATACTTGTAACATGTCTAGATACATCCACATGTGGACAAAAGGAAATCAATTAATTTGGAACGGAGGGAGTATCATATACCGTGTTATGTGTATCCTGTACTGTCGTTATGATATGACTTATGTGTTGCTTCAGTTTGGTATGTAACTGTAGGTTGGTGCTACTGTATGACTAGCTTTTGATCTCAGGCTCCGAGTGATTAGTATGTGCATGACATTCTGATTATGCATGTTCGAAATGATGCAGTTATAGTGTGAAAGGTACTAGATGATGTCTAGAGCTCTATCTAGAATGTTAGATTGGCTCTGGCTATGTGAGATACTGGGTGGGGTGTTTTTCATGGATGTGGCTATTGAGATTAGGAGATGAAATACGTGTTCTCATTTTAGTTAATAGTTCTAGTGATAGCGGGAAAGAGAAGATTAAGCAAGCAGCTAGGCACAAGTTGTGATGGCATCTGAGAGATCATGGCCAAGGACTTCAAAATTCAGGGATGCACATTTGAACTGGAAGTTACAAATTAGATACTGCATCTTGGTTTTCTTTGGGTGTGGTAACAAGATGTAGATTAGTTCAATTCCCGTTCTGCAGAGACTTACTGCTCTACTTATTGTGCTCCATGCAGATATGGCATGGTAACATGCCTTATGGTAAGATTGCTGAAAGAAAAGGTCATCAGGGGTGGATGAAGCAGGAAGGCTCATACTTTGTTTTTCCTGGTGGAGGACTATGTTTCCTGATGGAGCTGAACAATATATCGAAAAGCTGACCCAGTATGTTCCACTAAAAAGTGGCCTCCTGAGGACAGGTCTTGATATGGGTTGTGGGGTAATAGTTTAAACTTTAAGATGAAACTCTCCGTGTTTTGTTTTCCATGTAAAATGGCTACAGTTATGTTTCATCTATGTAGGTTGCTAGCTTTGGTGGATTTTTGCTCAAAGAGAATATCACGACACTATCCTTCGCCCCAAGAGATTCACATAAGTCTCAAATACAATTTGCGCTGGAAAGAGGAATTCCTGCATTTCTTTTGATGCTGGGCACGCGACGTCTTCCATTTCCAGCACAGTCCTTCGATTTTGTCCATTGCTCCCGATGTTTGATACCTTTTACTGCCTACAGTAAGTAATGTTTCTCTTCCTCATTCACCATGCACATCTTTCATCCCTTTATCTGACGTGTACAAACTGGCAGATGGAAGTTATTTGATTGAAGTTGACCGTCTACTTAGACCAGGAGGATATTTGATTATATCGGGACCCCCTGTGCAGTGGAAGAAGCAAGAGAAGGAATGGGGTGAACTTCAAGCAATGACACAGTCTTTGTGTTACAAGATGATTACTGTAGATGGTAACACTGCTATTTGGAAGAAAGCTAACCAGGCTTCATGTCTTCCTAGCCAAAATGAATTTGGCCTTGATTTGTGTAGTTCTGATGATGATCCAATGAAGCATGGTAATAATTTTCCGTCCATTTTCGTGTATCCTGAAAATTGTGTTCCTTGCTTTCAGTACGCCACGCTTTGTATTTTTTTGCTGGTTGATGATAGGGTTTTACCATTGCAGGTACTTCAAGTTGAAGAAATGCATTAGCAAAGTTTCTCTGACGGAAGAAATAGCTGTTGGTTCCATTGATAAGTGGCCAGATAGGCTGTCTAAACCTTCTGCTAGGGCCTCCCTTATGGATGATGGAGCAAACTTGTTCAAAGCAGATACTCAGAAGTGGGTCAAAAGAGTATCATATTACAAGACATCACTTGGTGTGAAACTTGGAACTTTACACATCCGCAATGCCATGGACATGAATGCATTCTTTGGAGGATTGGCCGCTGCTGTAGCGTTTGATCCTGTGTGGGTTATGAACGTTGTTCCTGCTAAAAAACCGCTGACACTTGGAGTAATATATGACAGGGGCCTTATTGGAGTTTATCATGACTGGTAAGTATCCAATATTTAACTTGTTTGGCTCGTACAAATTACAGAAAATTTCAATGCCTTGCTCATGTGCTTCTTTTTCCCTTAGTTGATTATTGACTACATCCTAACTTCTAATTTACAAACCGATACCATGTTCATCTTGCTCCCCAGCTGCTTGCTTGCGGTAACTTTGCAAACACTTGAATGTCAAAATAATGGGTTCTTCGCCCACCTTTGATAATTTACTGCATACTTGTAAGTCATTGAATTTGCATACATGCTGGGAAATTGCTCGTGCCTGCTCTAGCATTCACAGTGAACTGATTATCTGGGTACCATTGATGTAGAATTTTACATTGAATATTTGCCTCTTCTAGTAGATCTCAAGCATTATGTGGCTGCTGGAAATAAAATTGTAGGGCTTTATGTTGGTGCTTTGTGCAAGATCTGTTTGCTTCCTTCATCAAGTATGAGAATGGAAAACAAGTTTGTCCTGCCACGCAAACCGTAATATAATTGTGTGGTCAGCCTAGTAGATTACCTAACGGGAAATACAATTAGCTAGGGAACCCTATTGATCAGATCAGAGACTCAACCTAGTGATCTTAACACCCATAAGGTTTTAATCTTATTTGTCTAACCAACTATCAAGTGTATACAATAACCATTTCAACTACTAAGTCAATAGATTGAGAAATTTACATGTATGTACTAATCGTCGAGGGCCTTGTATGTTGTCTTTCTGAATGTGGTGAATGTATGCCTTTTGTTCCAGGTGTGAGCCTTTCTCAACATATCCTCGTACCTACGATCTCATTCATGCTGATGGAATCAATTCTTTGATAAGCGACCCAAAGTCTGGAAAGAGCAGGTAGACCAACTATAAACTCGACAGGATCTAGCATTGTTAACTCGTTCTAGTTTTCTGCATCTTTAGAGTAATTTATTTATTCTTGAAATACTCAGCATAGTTTCAGTGCAAACCAAGCATGAATAAGAAAATGTAGGACCAGTCAGGCACTCAGGCATGGCTTGTTGAATCTGAAGGAAAAAAACCACACAAATTGCTCAAAACCGGTGTTACCTGATAATTGCTTATGTGTAACACATAATCGTCATGGTAGAATTCTAGCAAATGCTGTATGAAAAAAAATTCATCTAGCTTTACGTTATTTATGTGATAAGCACCATCTACTAAATGGGCAGTTCGAACTAGAAGACTTACCTGATTCCATTTGTACTTCTGTCAGATGTGAGCTGTTTGATGTCATGTTGGAAATGGACCGCATACTGCGCCCAGAAGGAACTGCTGTTATACGGGACTCCCCAGATGTAATCGGCAAGGCTGTACAGGTAGCTGAGTCGATTCGGTGGACTACCCAGGTGCATGACAGTGAGCCTGAATCTGGTAGTACTGAAAAAATACTTGTAGCTACGAAAACATTTTGGAAGCTACCATTAACATCAGGATAACTTAGTTGTATCCACGGTTATAACATTTTTCTGCTTTCCCCCTTTAGATTCCCCTGATTTTGAGTGTTTTCGGGGGATGGGGTGGATGGATTAACACCTATCAGGTTAATGCGGAGATAGCTTTATTTTTACGACATTGTTTGTTCTTTAGTAATGGGTTAGATACTTAGGTGTGGTGTGATTCTTTGGATGTGTCATGTGGCCCTTCCTTGTTCCATTTGGGATCAACTTTCAGATTGATACATGTTATATAGGATGATTGTGCCTTGTGAAAACGGAGTATGGTTTGTTCCACTTGTGATTACTGCATCCATGTTCTATCTTGCAATACAAACAATTCTAGTTGCATGGAGATGACTTAAAGTCCTGGCACAATTGCAATCAGCGATAATATTTCATATTTGTGCGAAAAGGCTAGTGCACATTGATCAAGCCAATTCACAGACACGCTTGACTATGTAAAATCAAAGAATAACCACATTAGCCACAAATAAAGCGGACCGATGTACAGAATTTTAACATATACAATCAGACTTACAATTTAAAGCCTTTTCTGGACAATGAATGCAAAAGAGGGCAAGCTTAAATTTCTATACAGCGAAAAATATAAAATGCCAGACCCAAGCAATTATCTCGATGGACAGCACGTTCTCTCTACAGCTGTGGGAGGCTGGCAGTGCCGTTGATCTTTTCATTTTAGTTGCCGCACTTCCAGTGCGACGTAGGCACGCAGCTAAGGTAGTGGCACCAGCTGCAATGGTCGTTGCCGTTCACTCCCCGGAACACCATCAGCAATCCAACAGCAAACCTGTGTGCACACATTGGCTTCAGATTAGTTACCAGACAAGCCGTGTATCGCCTTCTATTGGAACTTGAATAAAGTTCTGTGATCTTTCAAAAAGGAATAAGGTACTGTGAAAATGCTTACGCTGCAATCGTTAGGACGACGGCGAGAACCAGGAGAATGATCTGACATGCCGTGTATTTGGATTTTGTCTTGCCGCCAAAGGTCTGCTCCAGCCATCCGAACCGGGGCTGAATCAGCAGCACGAACCCGAGGAGGAAGCCGGTGGCGAACCCACCAATGTGCGCGAAGTTGTCGACCATGGGGAGTATCCCTATCGCAAGGTTGATGGCGGCGATGATGAGCAGGTTCGCCATGGCCGCGATCTGCGATGGTACCGTTTGACGTCAGGATAGTATCATGATGAATTACTGAAGGAAATACATACATGAGGCATAAGGGGATATATGGAACGGTACCCTGTTGGTGTAGATGCCCCAGTTGGTGATGAGCTCCGACAGCATCGATCCGAGGAGCCCGAAGAGCGCGCCGGAGGCCCCGACGGAGACGCCATTCCTGATGAAGAGCACCGAGAGGATGCTCCCGCCGACCCCCGAGATGAGGTAGACGAGGCCGATCTTCCCTGCAGGACAAAACGAAACCGGGTCAACAAAGAAACAAAACAGCGTGTGCGTGCACACGCGGTGCAGGGTATAATTTGCCAAATCTGGCCCTTTGCCGAAACTAACGTCGCATCTGGCCCTTTTGCAAAACTATTTCCAGATCTGGCCCCTCGGGTCGGCGCCAGAGGGTTTGGCGCCGACGTTGCACAGGACGGCGCCAGACGAGCGCGGCGCCGAACATGGGTCGGCGCCAAAGACCATGGCGCCGACGTCTAAAACCAATGTACTGTCAAATTGACTCGGCGCCGAGCTGTGCAACGTCGGCGCCAAACCCTCTGGCGCCGACCCGAGGGGCCAGATCTGAAAATAGTTTTGCCAAAGGGCCAGATGCGAGAATAGTTTCGGCAAAGGGCCAGATTTGGCAAAAAAGGACCTTGTCGTTCAAGACGGAGTCGTCGGTGTGAGGTGTGGACGTGGTCGGGGGACTTACAGAATCCGAACTGCTGCTCGAGGCGGATGCCGACGAAGATGAGGCTGATCATGTTGACGCCGAGGTGGATGAGGCCGGCGTGCAGCCAGGTGCTCGTCTCCAGCCGCCATGCCTCGCCGTGCACCACCTTGTACCGGTCAAGGCCACCGTATTTGTTCAGCCTGTATGCAGCACCATGATTCCTGGGTTACAAACCACAGAGGAAACACCCGAGAATCAAAACATTGGGAGCCAGAAATCTGTCGCGCTTACGTGGTGGCGGAGGGGCCGAAGAGGGGGTTCTCCTTGAGCGGCTGGAAGGAGAAGCGGCGGAGGACGCTGCGGCCGACGCAGTCGCCGCCGCCGTTGCGCGGGCAGTCGTTGTAGTACAACACCACGACGAACATGGCCACGTTCGCCAGCACCACCAACGGCACCAGCCACGTGTGGTGCTGCCGCTCGTGCAGCGCCGCGTGGTCGTAGTAGAAGGGCGAGACCGGCGCGTGCTGCCCGTTGACGTGGCTCGAGTTGTACCTCCCCGGCGGTGGCTTGATCCCCGTCGGCGCCGGCTTGGCCGGGCCGCCGGCCTCCACGTCGGCGTTCGACATGGTCTCCGCCTCTCCGGTGCAGACGCAAATCCTCTGTGGATTGGTTGGCTTCCGGAGGAGGAGATGGACGTGGAGACGACGACAGAGAGACCTGGCCTTTGTGGAGGTTTATATCCTGGGGCTTTTAATCTACGCGTTTCTTGTTTTATCGTTTCTTGAAAAAATATTTGGTCGCCTATTATTGTTATCTGGTTGTTGGGACGGTACTTGAGTTTTTTTTTGGTTGCATACAACGGTACTTGAGTTTTTTTTTTTGCGGAGGAAGAAGAAGCATTACATCGGAATTACATAGAGGACCCCAGAAAACACAAAATTACAACACCGCCCCTCTGCACTATGACCGCGACGTTGACCCGCCGATGCCGTCGGTGGCGCGCCGCCGCCACTGCCTCCCTCGAAGCCTTGGATCGGAAGCAGTCCCCTGGCGTGCGGGAAGTCGCCGAGCGCCGGTCCCGGAAGACCTACACCGTCGAGCGCCGCCACGGACAGCCCGATGCACCGCTCCTTCTTCTTCAAGATCTGGATGTGGGAGCTCCGCCGTCCTCGGAGCCAACCATGGGGAAGTTTTATATGGAAGATTGGAAGATTTGTGGGTTCAGGGAGTTGAGCTGATGGCGCAATTAGAAGTTGACCCGTTGGCTCACTTGATGCTACGGTCTAGCTGTATTTGGGGGTACTCTGGCCTGTTTAATATTAGCTGAAACAAAAAGGTGAAATACTTTTACGAAAGTATCAACCGACCGTTTCTTTAGAATTATCCTCCTGGAACCTTTCTGGTGATGCTGATGTTCTCTTACATTATTATCCAAGATGCACGGTAGGATTGTTTGTCATTTTTCTATTTTTCTATGTAGAGAAACGGGCTCCTTATGACTGTTTCTTATAGGCTGTTCAATCTTTTTATCTCGATTTAAACATGCTTCCTTAAATCACAACACAATCTCAACTTATTTTGGAATCGTTTCAAAAGTTCCTGGCCATGCTTTTATTTCAGCCCTTTCGTGCTGGCTTAACACTCTATCCTGTTCAGCTCACGCTTGGCCTCCACGCTCTCGACGAAGCCGGATGGACGAGCCTTTCAACTTTGGGGTGGTGGCGCCGAATGACTATGGGAGTCTTGCCCCATCGCAAGGCCATGGCTTCCATCACGCTTCTCGTCTCTTGGGAGATTTGGAACGAGCGCAACGCCCGTGTCTTCCGCAACAAGCATGCGTTGCCGCCCACAATTTTCGCCAAGATCAAGTTCGAAGCAAACCTTTGGGTACTCGCGGGTGCGAAGCGTTTGGGTGAATTAATACCGGGAGAGTAGTTGTTTTGTTGTTGTACTTTGGACAACCCCTGTTTGACATTCTCTCTTAATTAATCAAAATGGGGCAAATCTTTTGCCCCACTAGTTTCTAAAAAAAAAACAGTACGTAGTAATACTTTCCTGGCTATCGCTGGTGTGTACAATGCTTGAAAGCTATATTTCTGATGGCGAGTGCGCGCGATGTGAGGGCCGCGTTAGCTCAGGTCTTCAATATTGCGTTTCAGCGGCCTTTTCCAGTTCGTTCGTACCTGGCCATCCCATTCGTTTCCTAGGGTTGTGTGGTTAAGCTTTCATACATTTTGCCGTTTTATTTTTTGGAAGAGATCCATCTGATGTTGATGCACGCCCAGTACTGGGTCCCTCATTTTTGTAAAAAAAAAATCCTACTTCTTTGCGGAAAAGCGTTTTTGTTCCTTCAATATTGAGCAAAAGGCATGTCAACCTATCCCTTTTTTTTTTGCGAAATCAAACTATCCCTTTTGCTTATTAATAAGAATCAATCTTGTTTCCGCCCTCACATCGCTGCCACATGTCGATTATACTAGGCTTGGTATAGAAATTGCTGCATGATGGACCCCTACTCATCTTCTTCTAAACTAAGCAAATGCAACAGCGTCTCTCCACTCTAGCCAGTTGTACAATTTACCGTAATTATAATTTGAACACTTACTATGTGAAAAGATGGTATTTCATTTCAATCTCATGAAAAAAAATGGATGCTGGGAATGATGAAACCATAAGCTGTGAAAATTCATAAATAATGTGGACATTCATGTCATGTGCAAACATGGCTTGTGATTTTCATATGGAACATAGGTGATCAATTTTTTCTTCAAATTTTATCTTACAACATTCTCCACGCTTATTTCAGATATATTTGGGACCTTAAATTCTCCACAACATTCTCCACGCTTGTTTTGGTGTCCACGTATTCTACTTCCTACTCCATCAGGCTACTTGCTTTCGGAGCTGAGGCTCTCACCGGAGATACTCCTCTGGCAGCTGGCTAGGTCTTGGCCTCACGGGGGTTTCGGTTGGCTTGTTTGCTAACCTCCCCCTCCCTTAGTGTTCCCCTTATTTCTAGCTAGTTGTCTTTTTTCTTATATTTTATTTGTATTCTCTTCCCTTGTATCCCCCTGTAAATTCTCCATATGTTGTAAGAACATGCCCCCTCCCCCCCTCAATCTCGAAAAAATGCTACTTTTGATGAATGAAACAAGAAGTGGGGATCCCCCTGTCAATCTCGAAGAAAAAAAATCGGCTTTCTAACTTTATACAGTGGTTTTGCATCATCGAAGTTTCAGAAAAAAATCGTGAGCAATAGGGATGTTACAAATGACATTTCCTTCTAGGTCAAAAATAAAATATGAATCCACTTATCTGTTTTTTTTAGATTCATGGCACAAATGCAGATGCTCGGACACAGGGACGTATACTTAGCCTATAAACACACGTACACAAATCTCACACCCCATGAGCACCTCTCGGAAATTGAGAGGCAAATCTTGAAATTGACGAAATCACGGCATACGCTTGGTAGTCAATGGATACGTCGTCTCTCACTGAAAAATCATGGGTGGAAAGGCTTAAAAAATGTAGGAAAATGCGAGTATCGAGGGCCTAGTGTAAACTGTGGTGGACAGGTTGGACTACAAGTAATTCACTATCTCTTATAATATTTGCACACGGAAACAATAGTCTATGATTTTCTTGCGCATTATAAATACCTAGCACATTTCTATATTTATGAAAATCAAATTTTCCTCAAACGTACAATTTAAGTAGAGGGTAAATCGTTTTAGAAAGCTTAAGGTTTAATATAGACGAAATATTTTGGACAAAATCAGACTCGACACCATAATTCTAGATTGAAACAAAAAAAATTCCCTCCATTCTAATCCAACAGTTAGTGTATAAAAGATCTTAGCAGATGAACATGCATGAGCATCGTTTATCAGTTCCCATGGAATATTTGAAACGGTCCTAGATGTACCGAGATACTACCGCACTACCTTCGTTACTCGAAAGAAAGAGTATTTTTTTATCATTAGATACATCATGAAATATATTCTCATAGGATATCTATATACTACTATACTTGTTGACAGTTTTCTGTCTCAAAAATTGGTCAAACTTTATATTGTTTACCTTTCAGAAAATATAGGCAAGAAAGAAGCAATGCTCGAGATTTCAAACCTAAAGGAAGGTGATGCAAACACGAAGTTTTTTCACCCCAAGGTGACTTGGAGACGGCGAAAAACCATCCACCGCCTCAAGCACAACAATGGGTGGGTTCACGTAAAACACAAGCAAAAAAGAGGAGATTGGCCATTGGCAAGGGGGCGCCAAGGTCTCAAGATTTCAATTGGGACGATCTACACTCCGAAAAGCCAGATTTGGAGGCCTTGGCCAGCAACAAGGCTCTCGGCCTGGATGGTTTCACCGGGGCTTCTTCGAGAGATGTTGGGACACTGTACAAATTGTCTTCATGTGTGTCATTGACCAATTTGACAACCTTCACTTCTCCAAATTTATTGGTTAAACTCCGAGAATATTGTTCTTTTGCCCAAGAAGAAAGGGGAGGAGGAAATCTCCGATTATAGGCCTATTAGCTTTATCCATGATATCGCGAATATCATTGCCAAGATGCTTGCTCTCCGGCTTGGACCTCTCATGAATGACCTTGTTTTCAATGCCCAAAGAAGGTTCATCATAAAACGAACCAGTCACGAAAAATTTCTCTACGTCAAGAACTCCACCATCCTCCAATCCCCTCAATCCTTCTACACTAGCCGACCGACCGCCAGCATGTCGTTCTCTTGCCCGCACGATCTTCGATATTGCCAACTTGTGTCCATCTTGTTTCAGATATGACGTTTGGACATCCCAGCGGCCCAAGATGGTCAAGAATTCTTCTGTCAACCAAACTCGACTTTCCTATGGCATCAAGTCATGGGTAGATTACATGCCACCACCGAGACCTCAGCTTTCCAATCTCATACCTCTGCCAGAATTCAGGCGGAACAACGAAGAGACCACTTGGGGTAAGAATAATTCTTTTGTTTGTTGCTCGGTGTATTAGTTGGGTGAGACATTAAGACCATCCTTGCTTCTATTTCAGCGAGCACATGTTGTCCTCATGCGTTCTCTGAGTCGATCACCACAAGGCTGAGGATATGGTATGTGAAAAAGGCAAATGAAGAGCCAGAACTGTGGTATGATCCTACATCCTTCCAGGTCAACCTCCAAGCACTGATTCACTGCGCTGTTGGCCATGGGCTAGCGAAGGAAGATGGTGCGTCCACATACGGCACAACGTGATTGGCAGAGACCATTGGAATTAGGGACGATTCATATCTCGAGCAAACATGGCAACCGCCTCGGCCCCGAGAGAACGAAGGCCTCAAATACTAAAATACGCATGTAACTCTCATAGTATTATATGTCACGTCTAACATTCTATTGACTATTTATAAACAAATAGAAAGTTGACCTTGGTTTACATGAACAAATACGCGTGACGGGACAATATAAATGTACCATGTAAGAACAAACCAAATAAATCGGCGGTGATAAGTTTAATATTTCTGCTAATCTGTCCTATGGATGCCATAATAAATGTTTGTTATATATATTTCCAATGTTTAATTTCATGCATATTTTCCTATTTAAAACCAATAAATGGATTTGTATACACCATGTAATATAGAAACACATTATGGTGAGCATATACAGTAACTGAATTTTATGTCTACAAAAGTAGTTGAACCCATATTCCTTTATGTTTGTCGTTGATTAATATATGGAATGCTACATCGATAAAAAGTATAGAACTTCAACATAGTATCATCTTGTTACCAAATCCGTTGTAAGCTATAAGACACTTTGATTATGACAACTGATCATGCCAACTTTAACTTATAGTCTAGAATTTTCTACGTTTGTTTTTACATAACCATACACTACACCACTATATTAATATATTTGTTAAATTGTATACTTTGAAAACTCTACCAATATATTTAATAATATTAAAAATATGGAAGAACGGTCACACAATAATATACATATACGTTATATAATTTCACAAGTGTGAAAAAACTAAGAAGGCATGTGTTTCCCTTTTTTGTTTCGCATTTAAGATGATTTTATATCTTGTCAAGGTTAATATCTCACAAAGGAAAAAAAAACTTCCGCAACTCTGATATATTTTCAATGATATACATTGAAACTTTTATAACAAAAAAAAATTAGAAAAAATATTTCATGGTTAACGACGCTAACTAAATAGTATAAAACATATGTTTGTTAAAATCACAACATGGTTAAAAAATTGAAAGTAAAACAGTTCAATATAACTATATTAAATTTAACTCGCCCCCGGTACAAAATTTATAGACATAACGACTTAACCTCCCATGGTAACCGTCCCACCAGAAGTTTCGGCCTGAGATGTGAAAGTCCCATGAAAGAAAAGCACATTCTTCGCCGTGAAACTCCCATCGAAAGGAACAAAAAAAGTTCACCAGCTCTTCTAAATGATGTTGTAAGGGGTTAATGCACGCAAAGTAAAATTGAGTTCAGTTACACACATGATCTGGCCAGGAGACCTCGACGGATGGTGGTCTAGCCATTTGAAATACGCATGCTGGCCGTGCAAAACTAGTAAGACTAGCAAACTCTGCAAAAGCCATAGGTCGAAATTCCCCATCCACATTATCCAATCGAACAACAGCAAGATCTGCATCCATGTCTTCTTTTAGCACATAACCTACAGTGAATTCCTGTCCATTAGGCGTGAGCACAACCTCGATCCTCGAAACTCCATGGGCAACATGATAGTTTGTCATTACGAGGAATGCACATTCGATGAACCGGGCAACAAAACCCATGCCCAAAATACTTCGGGAAGAATCTTCATTGGCCAACAACCTAACTACTGACATCTTTAGCTAATATACAAGACTTGAAAAAGAAACTGCAAGAAGCCCAGCGAAAAAAACAGAAAGAAGGACCGGACAAGTTAAAACAGAAAGACTAGTTAAGTGAATATGCATATTTTCATTTTGGGGGAGAGGAACAAAAATTGAACACCTTTTAAAGGGGGGAGGGGGGAGGTGAGCAAAACGAACCGACTTGAACACTAGGAGACTCGAGGTGAATTTTGATAGGAAAACAACGACCAAACTTTTGGGAGAACGGCAGGAACAGAGAAAAAAAAATCTCCACCCCGTTTGAAGGTGGACCCTCATATTCTGTTTTTTTTCCTAATCCTAAACGCAATGGCCAATTACTCCCGCGTCCCGCCACACTAAATCAATATGCACTCTGTTATCCCTACAGCTAAACGAGAGAGTGGAGCGGGAACAGAGGAGAGTAACGTGAGAATTGTTGGCTCAATTTTCTCATTGTATTCCTTCCTCTAAATTGGGGCTATACCGGCTGGCAGTTAAAGTCAACTTTGTTGTCACATCCTACCGATGTGACTAGCCATACCCTGACGGCTGACTCCGCCACTATTGGCGACGACTCGGCTACACTGTAGGCGACGTCTAGCACGTCATATTCTACCCACTCTGTACTGGTGCCGACTCCGGCCGACGCACCACCTCAGGACACCGACTACAGGACAAAGTGTCCCGCACTCGGCTACCTGGCTACTGACATCCGGCTCCCTACTTGGAATCGACGTCCGACTGCCGCGACTCGGAACAGACTCCGGAGTCGCACACACGTTCACGACTTGGGACAGTCCCCGCAGTCGGAACACACATGTCGGCTTCCCACAGACGGGGAGTCGACTGGAACACAAGCCTATTCCAACAATCACTCCCTGGTCTTGAGTTTCGGAGACCCCTCCACCATGTCGATGCTTGACCACAGCTCCGCCAGGCAGACTCGTCCAAGTGGCTTGGTCAGCATGTCCGCGAGTTGGTGTTTGGTGGGCACAAACTCCAGCTTGACCTTGAAAGGACAAGGATGTCGCCTAGAGGGGGGGGGGGGGGGTGAATAGGCGATTAAAACTTTTCCGGTTTAGGCTTGCTAATTGCGGAATAAAACTAGGTGTTTAAATTAACAAGCCAACAACCTAAGTAAACTAGGCTCACCTATGTGCACCAACAACTTATGCTAAGCAAGACAAGCAACAAGGTGATAGCAACAAGAATACTTCAAGCACGAAGGCTATCACAAAGTAAAGTGCATAAGTAAAAGGCTCGGGTATAGAAATAACCGAGGCACGCGGAGATGATGATGTATTCCCGAGTTCCTCCTTTTTAGGGGAGTAAGTCTCGTTGGAGAGGTGTGAGGCACCACAAAGGTCGATCTCAACGCCACAAAGGCTCACCCTATTCTCCGATGAACCGCACCACAAAGGATTGGTTCACCTTCCACTATCGGAATCCTTCGAGGCGGAAATCCGGAGCCTTTCAACAATGATCCGGGGCAAAACCCACAACGGGATTGGGGCTCCCGAACAGCTACAAGTGACCAAACAAGAGTCTCAACCACCACACGGGCGTCTAGGGTCCAAAGACCCAAGAGTAACAAGTTCACAAGCTTTCAACTTCCACGAATCCTCGTGGAGAGCAAAAACCGATGCACGGAGCAATGGCAAGAGCACAAGACTCAAATCCTTCACTCTCAAATCCCACCAAAAGCAACTAATGCTTATGGGGGGGGGGGGGGGAGAAGAGAGGAAGAACAAAGTAGGAGAAACACCAAGAACTCCAAGATCAATATCTACTAGGTTCCCCTCACTTAGAGGAGGAATGGATTGGTGGAATTATAGATCTAGATCTCCTCTCTCAAATCCCTCAAAGATATGCAAGAATCATGGGAGGAATTGGGAGAGGGGCAAGCTTTCCAAGGTCAACAATGGAGATGAGAGAAGGGGAAAAACGTGCTTGGAAGAGCTAGTTGGCTGGAGGTAGGTGGAGGGGTATTTATACCCCTCCCAGAAAAAGAGCCGTTGCAGCCAACTTACACCGGAGACTCCGGACCACGAAGGCCGGAGACTCCGGCCCGGACGGAGACTCCGGACCACGAAGGGCGGAGACTCCGGACCCGGAAGGGCAGGAAAAAGTCGAAGCAGGAAAACTTGCACCGGAGACTCCGGACCACGAAGGCCGGAGACTCCGGGGTTACTCCGGACCAACTCCGGACCCCTATACGGCAAGTGCCGCCCTGTGGAGCTCTTCGCAACAAAACTCGACTGGCCGGAGACTCCGGCCCCTGAGCCCCAAGAGACCGGAGACTCCGGACAGGAAGCAGCAGCATAACAGCAAAGCCTGAAATGCAATAACTTTCTCGTTTGAACTCCAAAACAGGTGAATCCAATTTTGTTGGAAAGGTAACGACAAAAGCTTTACTACAAGAAGGTGTGGACCTTATCTCGAGGAGGACCGGTAATATTTCCAACACCGAGAACGCGACAAGTTTTTCATCCGGACTCCGTTTTCTATGATCTTGGGCTTGTTCCGAAGGTAACCACAAGCACTACATGATCATGCATATTCACATCATAGTCCATCATGTGAAGAGGATAACCACAAGTGGAGAGTTTGACCTCTATTAGGAAAGACAAACCGGTAAAACCTTGAACATCAAAAACGCAACAAGATATTCAAATGAAATCCGTTTTTGATGAACTAGAGCTTGGTATGGAGATGAACACAAGCTCTAAATTCTCACATGGATAAAAGCCAAATAAGAACCAAGAGAGATGATAATGCCAAGTATGCAAAGGTTTGAGCTCTCCACAAAGATGCGATCAAGTTACTCACTTGAGAGCCCTTCTTGATAGTACGCCGTCTATCCTAAACCCGGTCTCCTACTAACACCACGAGACCGATAAAATAGAAACCCTATCAAGATCATACCTTTGCCTTGCACATTCCACTTGAGCTAGATGATGACGATCTTGATCTCTTCAAGTGGACCACCTTTCTTGATTGCGCTTGCTAGCACATGCTTGATGAAGACTTCTCCAAATACTCCCCCATACACCATTATGGGAGAGCCTCGCTAAGCTCCGTCTTCATGTATCCATTGAAAGTTTCAATCAAATGATATCTTCCGAGAAAGAACATATTGAACTTGCACTTCATAATCTTCTCTATCTTCACAAGGATGATGTCTTGAATCCTGCAAGACATGCTTGCAATATGCTTAACTCTACACATGACCATTCTTCATATAAACCCTTGAATAGAGCATTGATCATCATGTAATCTTCTAGAGTCCAACACATGAACTCCAATCTTTTCCTATGGACAAGATCTCTATAAGAATATCTCAATGCAAACATTAGTCCATAAGGATTGTCATTAATTACCAAAACCACACATGGGGCAACACATGCACTTTCAATCTCCCCCATTTTGGTAATTGATGACAATCCCTTTTACGAGGGTTTATATAATGAATTAAGCAACCGTGCAACACAAAGAGCAAGGATGCAAGGGAAGAAAGGCAAATGCTTAAGAACAAACTAAAGCATAAAACCAAATTCCCTTAAACCCTCTAAACTTCTCCCCCATTGGCATCGATTGCCGAAATGTGAGGAAAACTTTAGAAGGCCAATATAGTAAGAGCTCCCCCATAATGTGTGCATTTCTCATAATATGAGTGAAATCAAATGCACATATCCAATGACGAATAGTTGGGAAGGAGATCAAACTATATTGAGGATCCAAAGATTGCAAAAGAAAATCAAATTGAAAGATACTTCGACAAAAGAAGTAACCAATCAAAGGATCCGAAAAAGTGTTCTCAAAATCAAGAGGGAACTCCCCAAGGTACGTGCACAAAAAGGATTTGTATTTCGATATGGAGTGCACAACATGGAATCCTCACTCCCTCCTAGAAATTTTGAACACAAACCAAGGAACATCTAGCAAATAGGTCCACAAGCTTATTAAGATGCAAAAGCATAACAAATAAAACAAAGCTTGTGCCAATTAGAAACCACCAAAGAATCAAAAGGAATAAAGGGTGGTCACTAAAGAATTGGAATACTAATTAAAGATGTAACTATTCGCATGTGTATAAGTTTCTAAGTAGACACTAATCATGAAGATATAAGTCCACAAATAAACATGTACACACAAAATAGGTACAAAGCTAGAGAACATGATATCCAAGGGAAGTCATAAATACACCATTAAGAACTTTGTTTAAAGCATAGCACAAAGCTCAAATTTATCTTAAAGGGATATAGATGAACTTCCAACACATACTCATCATAGCATCAAAACTTTCCACAAGGGATAAAGTGTAAAGGATGCTCCGAGAAAGATAACAAGTATCGCAAAAGGCAAATGATTTTGAAAACCATCAATATTGCATATGCGAGACATAGAGTAGAAAGTGCTAGATTAACATATTTGAGATTGGTGAATCATGAAAATGATTATATATATTCCCCTTGATATGTAATCATCCCGGCTTACTCACATGTGCAATAAAGATGTTTTGCAAGAACCAAATGAATTGCAACAAAAAGATTCATGCCATGAAACAACCTACACAAGGTTGAAAGCTAGAAAAGTATGCATGATGTAGATACTTGTTACTGAGATAGCATTGTTGATGTAGAAGATAAGAGTTCACGATCATCCGAGCTTGGCTCCGATAAGCACATGGTGATAAAACCTTCCTTGTAAATGAGACAAGCTTCCAATGCATCTCTAGTGTGCCTAAAACATATTCAAGTACACATGGAACCCAAACTCATTGGGTCCAAAGTAGTTAGAGCAACTACAATACATAGGACAAACTCCACATAAATATGTGCATATTGATATGAAATTGAATTTCATGCACATCTTAGCCATTTAGGATTTGATGGAGTTTATCCTATATATTGCACTAGTGGGAAAAGGCCTTTCTGTGGCGCACCTTTTTGGAATTCTGTGGCGCACCCGCCAAATTGCTGGGTGCGTCACAGAATTCTCGCCACTAAATTTTTTTTGTGGCGCACGGGGCTTGGTGCGCCACAGAATTCTCACATTTCTGTGGCGCACCTGGCCTGGTGCGCCACAGAATTCTGAAAAAAATCAAAAAAAAATATAAAAAGTTTCAAAAAAATTCAGAAAAATCAAAATATGAAATAATATGAAAATCCTAATTATTTGAATTATTTTCAGATTTTTTACACATTTTGAACTGATAACTTCCACAAAATTGTCACCTTTCTGTGGCGCACCTGCCTGCGCCAGGTGCGCCACCGAATTGTTTTTTTCAAATTTCACCCGCCCCCTAGGTGACTTTCTGTGGCGCATCTGGCCATGTGCGCCACAGAAATGTGACAATTCTGTGGCGCACATGGCTATATGCGCCACAGAAATGTGACTTTCTGTGGCGTACCGTGCTTGGTGCGCCACAGAAAAATATTTCTGTGGCGCACGGAAATTGGTGCGCCACAGAAAGTCACCTACCTATAAGGGTTTTCCTCCTAGTGTTGGATCAACGAAAGTAAGCATGCCAAAAGATATACATATAATAAATATGCATGCATAAGACTTTCAAGAACCAAATGAGATACAATTTGGACAAAACACTAATTAAACCAAGAAAGCACACACAAGTGTGAAAAATTGTCCAAATTATATCAAAGACCCAAATCAACACATGATTGAAGATACCACTTTGAAAAGATACCAAATGAAAGCAAGATACTAATTGATGAAAATACCAATTGATTAGTGAAAAACATCAAGGAATAAACCAAACCATCTACACTTTTCATGATGGCACAAAGTACCAAGACGAAAAATGTTTGTCTTCCAAAGAGACACGTCATCGGGATCAAATACCAAACAAAGACAACTAATGTTCAAAAAGTATATAGGATTGCTCCCCCAAGATGTGTGCATTATTTATGATCTTGCATTTTGAATACAAATGCACACAAATGAGATCATCACTCTCCATATATATATATATATATATATATATATATATATAATGCACAAGAATTGGATCATTGCTTTTCCCAACTCAAGAAATCACAAAACAAATTTTGAGTAGAGCAACAAGGATCCAAAAGATACAAGAAAGACAAATGAGAGTTAGATCAAAACAAATCCTTGGCAATAAAATAAGACAATTCAAAGCTAGAGCCAATGTAAATATGATAAATATATTTACCACACATATGATTATTACTTGTCAAGACAAGTAATGTATGGAGATATTTCTCGGTGGTGGATTGCAAGGATATATTCAAGATCATATTCACAAGACATAAGCATGAGGCAAAGGATAGGAATTAAAAGCCATGCTTAGATAGATAGATATTCTTGATAGCTTCAAAAATCATGCGATAATGCAAAGCAACTCCAAGGAGTAGCTTGAAGCAATTGGCTTCCCAAAAAGATATATGAGAACATATTTAGGGAAAGCCATATCAAGAACTTCCATCACAAACAAGATCCAACGGTGGGAGGCAAAAAAGCATTTAAGTAAATATGTAACTTGTTTGAGAAACATGCCACATAGGAACAAGATAATTAGCAATATCAATTCTAGGTGGCAAAACCTCACTTGTTCACATTTTCTAGGCTTGTAATATGCACATAGCTTATTACTCCCTCATAATGTGATAATCCATTTATTTTAAAACAAGAGGCAAACAAAACCAACTCGAGAAATTAATGGACATTATAAAATTTGAATTTCTCATGAGCAAGACATACCACATAGAGAATAGATAATATTGATATATCGACACTAAGTGGTATTTCCCATGTACACACATTTTTAGAATTGTGAAGTGCACGAAGCATATCACTCTCCCAAAATGGAATAGTCCATTAATCTCTCAAAGAGAGAGCCAACAAGATAAGATAGCAAATAAAAGCAATAGGGCTCAAAACAAGTAGATGGTGTGCAAACCAAAATACACATACTTGATTTCTCAAGATAAGTAAGTAGAGAGCACAACACATACAAACACTAGCAAGGTACAAAACCTAACACATGCAAGGGTGCAAGCAACTTTCAATGTATATATGATTTAAATAAAAGTTACCGCAAGGAGGAAATTGGATATAAGATAGAACAATATAATCCAAATGACTTAGCTTGAGATAATATAATTGATGAAGATCCCTTAATTCTTCATGATGTAGCCAAGTCTCCAATGCCCTCCAACAACACCTATTGATCAAGTTTTAGCTTGTTGGTCCCCAACCAAGTTGGGTCCTAAGAGGTTAGTCACAATAGGCTTGGCAACCCAAATGGTTCTTTTCTTGACACCACTTTGAGTACAAACATATTTGGCAAACACATTGCCAACCTCATTCTTCCCTAGAGAATAAATATCATCAATTAAAATAGGGTTGGATAAGGTACCATTAGTGCATGAAGAAGCAAAGTGACCCTTCTCACGGCATAGGTAGCAACATCTACTTCCTCCTCTCTTCTTAGTTGGAGTCTTGACTTGAGGAGGGGTAGCTTGATTCTTCTTGGGAAGAGGCCGTTCTTCAACTTGAGAAACTTGAGTTTGAACTTGAGGCTTCTTCCCTTGTTGCTTCTCGCTAAGATGCTTCTTCTTCAAAGGGCAAGATCTAACATGGTGCCCTTCAACTTTGCACTTGAAGCAAACAATCTTGGCCGAATCTTTAACTTGTTCTTGGCCCTTTTTCTTCTTGTTGAACTTGGACTTGTTCTTGATATTGGAGTTGAATCCAAGTCCACTCTTGTCATTGGGGCGTCTTTGAACACTCAACATATTGTCAAGTGTAGAATCCCCAACATGACGATTTTCCAAGTCTTACTTCAAAGAAGTGACTTGGGCCTTGAGCTCATTTAATTCCTCTACATGGTTAGTATTAACAAAAACACTAGAGGAAGTAGAGGCTTCATTGTTAGAGCAATAAGGCATAGAAAGTAATTCATCACAAGATTTAGCAATAGTGTGAGTGGATGAATCACTAGGACTAGCACAAGACAATATAGCATTAAGAGAAGAAGTTGTGCCATTGTCCACATGAGGCTCACAAGATGTTACCTTTGACATGATAGCCTCATGAGCTAACTTTAGCCTTGCATGGGATGCTAGAAGATCCTCATTAGAGCTAGAGAGATTTTCATGACTTTCTTCTAATTTCCCATACTTGCTAGTTAGCAACTCAAGTTGAGCCCTTAGCTCAACATTCTCCTTCAAAATGGATGCTTCACGAGAAGTGGAGTTAGTAGCACAAGCATCATCATCATCATCATTAGCAATAGAAGGAGACAACTTGGCAAGCTCATCATTTTTAGATAGTTGAGTTTGGAGTTGATCATGAGACTTGATAAGGAGAGAGTGTTCACTTTCTAAAGCCTTGTGAGCTTTGTCAAGTCTCTCTATGTCCTCACTTAGTCTAGCATTGCCAACACCAAATTCAACCTTTTCCTTTTTAAACACTTTACATTTAGCAAGAGCATGATCTCTTTCCTTAATGATTTTAGCAACAATAAGATCATTTGACTCATCAAGAGATTCAAGTCTCTCTTCAAGAGAAACCCTAAGCTCTTCTTCTTCAAGAGAGAGAGAAGCTTTCAAGGAAGCTATAGTAATTGAGTCATCTCTCTCAATTTGACATTTCTCTAGAAATTGAGTTTCCAAATCCTCAATGATTTCCCTACTCCTATTAACATAAGCAATGATTTCACATAGAGGAGGGATAGCTTTGCTACCTTTGGGGAGAGCACGAAATACCATCTCACCCTTCTTGGTTAAGGATTCAATATCAATTTGTTCTTCATGAGAATCCTCATCCACGTCATCATAAGATATGTCGGGATTCGAGGTAGGAGATACCTCGGACTCCTTAGCCATAAGGCAAAAGTGAGTAGTGGACAAAGATGATGAAGAATTACTTGAAACACCATTGAGGTCCATGTCTTGTTCCAACAAACGTTAGGATTCCTCTACATTGTTAGACATGCAAGCACTAGAGGAAGTAGAAGCATTTTTATCAAGGCAACAAGACATAGAGAGCATATCATCATGAGATTTAGTTAAGCAACTATTACATGATATGCAAGGACTATCAACTCTAGCATGTATGACATTTGGAGTGCTAGAAGAGTTTAAGTCCAAAGATAGAACATTGCAATGAGATAGAGATGACGTATAGTCAATAGAGTATTCACCATCAACAAAGCAATCTCTATCACTGATGGCCCATAAATGGGTTAGGTTGAGACCCTAATAGCAGAGTGTGTAGTACGGGCAAGGACGTGTTTTTCCCACGAAGGTGACTCGAGGGTTTATATCGAACTCTCGGGGAATCAGTAGTGACAATTTTACCTCCTTATCCTTCCCTTGGAAACCTGCAAACAAAGATAAATTGTTTTGTGCCCTCAACCTCACCAAGTGGTTGTCAAGCACAAGGTGTGAGAATGATAAAACAAAACAATAAATAAATATGCAATGAAAATGTATAAGGATGATGATAGTGATGATAAATGATATTTTTGGGTTTTATATGATGTATGCAAGATGCAAAAGTATTTTTGTATTTTCGGATTTAATTATGGCTGAAAATGAAAAGTGGATGAAAGTTGTTGGAAAGGTGTTTCTTATGATTAAAAATGGACCGGGGTTCATGGTTTCACAAATGCACTCTCTCTTTAATAATGTGGTGGACAATGGAACACAAAAGTTAACATATGAGATTGCAACAAAGTTTCATGACAAGTTATAATCATATGGGCATCACGTCCTAACATAGAGATCTTTTGGTTATTAATCCTCTTATACTCCACTAAGATGCGAACTAAATCATAACACCTTAGTATTAAGATAAATCAGAGCATAGCAATAAGTTTCATGACATGAAGTTGAAATAAGAACATGCTAGATCTAGTCATGGAGTAGTGGCAATGGTCACACCCACATCTCCGGTAGCAAGGTATTTCTTTTTATCCCTAGTGAGGCAACAAAGTAAGGTAAAACACCCAAGTGGATCGGAACTTTCTCTCACGTTCACCGCACTAGCCACCCCCGTTACTCCATCTAATGCACACGTTCCCCCACACACGCTCTCATAAACATGCTTGATCAAAACAAGTAAACAAGAACGGGGTACATAATATGCATCTACTTTCATAACTGAAACAAAACAATTGCAATCTCAAACATATATTAACTCATAAAGATCCACCACAAAGGTATTACATAGATGACCGTAATCATGTTCGGCAGCTCATACGGTGCTAATTAGTGAAGCACAAGAGAGAGAGATACATAAGTTACTTCCACAAACCCATAGTCCAGGGGTGGACTACTCCCTCTTCATCATGGATACGGTGGAGAAGTCGTTGGAGGAGGTGGAGACCTCTCCGGCAGCGCCCCGCCGGAGTTTTCCCCCTCCAATCTGCAGCTCCTGATCTCTGTTTCGTGGTTTCTGTGTTTCTGCGGCGCTCCTTTCCAAGAGCCTCGGGGACTATTTTTATAGTCGGTTTTAGGTCAAGACGAAGTCGGTGGAGAAAGATCGACGGCAACGGAGCATCGAGGCTCCAAAGGTGGGCCCCACGCGGCCAGTACTGGCCGCGTGGGCCACCCCTTTTGGCCCTCGAGCCTCCGTTTGTTCGCTTCCTTCGCTCCCAGGTCTTCTTCCTTCCAAATATTGATGCTCCTAAATTTGCAAGTCATTTGGACGTCGTTTGGGTCCCTGAAACATCAAAATATAGAAAATAGGGTTTTCTGCCTGCGCGGTTAATTCCAGAAAAATAGGGGAACTTGTGAATTATTCCCAAAATCATTATAAAACATTGATATAACCCTTATATGATGCAAATATGATTGGAATATGAATAAAATAATGCAAAGTTCATGTATGCATTTTACATGCATCAGCATCCCCAAGCTTAACCATGCTCGTCCTCGAGTATGAAGGTGATAAAACTAACATGGACTTTGCAATTTAATACTATCAATGGATATCAAAGATGATTACTATTGCTACATAGAGTCAAATGGTTCATTCTTAAAAGATGTAACAATATGCAAGATAGTTTATGAAGTGATATCAAATATTCAATGTAAGGATGTTCAATGATAATTCACAAAGTGTAACATAAGAAAAAGTATATGGACCACAAGTATGCATAATGATAAGTAAGAACATCCTACAATGGTCATAGAGTAGATGAAAATCTGAATATAAAAGGTGGACACTTTGGAAAGATATATATGAGTAGAGGTAAAGCATGAATAAGTTTCATCTAACTTCTGAACTCTCTTAAGTTAATGATTGTAATGTGGTAATCCTTGGTGTCAAGCTCTCATTCCCCTATCATAGCATCTTGAATGATTAAGTTTAAAGTGAAAGCAAATATGAGTAGTGTGCTTGACAAAGTATGGTTGAAAGTCTCATGCCCCTTGAATACGAGTACCTACTCCATGTGTTACTCAACTGGAAACAAAGCAAGTTCAATTTAAATATCATTGTAAGTAAAATAGTATCATCAAGAGCGTCAACTGGGGTACCTCTTGTCCCAGGATATGGAACAAGCCCATATCAAAATGACAAGACAAACAAACATAATGAACAATCTCAACACCCTTTTTATTTACCATTGGATAGCTTTTTATTGTAAGGTGTATCACAGAAGGTTCACCATAGCATGTAAGTAAATTTCCACCATGAATGATGCATGGCTTAGATTAGCGGCCCAGGCGTCTCTCTAACCATTTATACAAACTCATTTAAACCACTTCATTTCCACATTTATTTCACCCATGGTAAGCATCCATAAACAAAAGTACATGACATCAACTAATATAAATGAGTGCAATGTTGAAAGCTTCCATGTGACACACATATGCTAACTCTCAACCAAAGACATTTGTCAAGCTCACAACATCATAATTTTAATCACAATGGGTCATGTTATTAAGTGCAATAAAAGTAAAGTGTGCATCAAGTTCGTGAGAGCTATATAACCAACTTTTCCATAACAATCAACAACATAAGCATTTTAATTCAGAGGTATAGATACAAAATAACATGATAAACATACTCGGAATAGCATAAAGCTAATAGGTAGATATGGTGGACTCACTGGAAAAACTTTGGTTGAAGGTGTTGGAAACAAGTTTTTACTTGTTGGAATTTTTGGGCTAGCAAGAGGGAGAAAGTTGACCATCTAAATGCATGCATGAGTGTCCATAGAACTAACTAATCCATGTTAAACAAAGTAAAGTAACATTCAGCATCAAAACATGAATAAAAGATAGCTCTTGATAAAACACTTGCAAATTATTACTCATTAACAAGCTCATGAATCATGCAACTATATGTATCTTTTAAAATCAACTCAAACATCCCTTTTCCCAATCTTTAATAGCATCCAACATATTCAACCCAAATTTCCAGTAGCTCTCTCATATATAAATGATAGTGTGGTGGTCTCAAAATAAAAATCAAACCTAAACAAACAAAAAGACGCTCCAAGTTTATGCGATAAAGTGCATTGATCGAAAAACAGAAGTTAGACGTGTGCAAACCGAGAGTGTGTAGGTCCAGTGGGGTTGTCTTCACATCCCCAAGCTTATGGTTTCACCATCCTTGGATAGCTCTTGGTGCATCTCCTCTAATCCCTGTGAAAAAACTTCAAAACACCGTTTCTCCCATTTCTTTTCTGTGGGGTGACATTAGTAGTGATAAACAAATAGATTTCTTGCTGCATATAATCCTTAGACAAAAATTCATATGAATGTCCAAAGTGTATAATGTTGTATGCCTACTCATAAACTCAATTGGATCAAAAAGATTCAAGTTAAAAGTTCTAAGCATGCATCAAACAAAATGGGACAGAATCTGTCCAGAAAAACAGCAGCAGCAAAACGTATTTTTCTACCCTACTTAACTTTGTCAAAAATTCTGAAAAAATTCATGCATACAGAGGATGAAAAGTTCTTCTACAGTTTAAATATGAGCTCATTCGGAGTTACAGAATAGAATTAAAAATCATACCGTGCACAGATTCGTGCTGGAATAATATCTCCGAATGCTATAAGCAACTTTTTCAAACCAAAATGGTAAAACTTGGCACTTTATTAAAAATTCCAGAAACTAAACTAAAAACTAGTCTCTTGTTACAGCAAGAGGACACAAAGAAAATCAAAAATAAAAACAACCGGGTTGCCTCCCGTAAAGCGCTTTCTTTATAGCCATATAGCTAGGCTTCTTACTTGATATTTATTGTGGACGAAGCTCATGAGGGAGCTTGAACTTTGGTGTCCCTCTTCCTTGGGAAGTGTTCATGCATAATACCAGGATCCCATGGTGTTCTCAAACCAATCAAAATAATAGTCAAGTTGAACCCTAGTTGAGAGAAAAACAAAACACAAAAGTAATAACAACGAAGTCTAACTTTCTTTCTATGCATTGGCATTTTGTATATGAATGAATCACCATAAATAGAAGTTTCCAATGCATATTAACAATATTTACTTGCAGCATATAATTATTAGTAACATAAAGAGGGTTCTTATCACCTCCTCTTTCATAATAGTTGCAAGTAGTAGAAATAAATTCAACCATATAACCACAAGAATCATTCAACTTAGATAATTTAGGCACATAAAGAGGATCATTAAATTTATTATGGAATTCATTAGCATGCTTCCCTCTTTCAAAATAGTTATAAGATCAATATCAAGTTTAATATCATGGTTGCAACAAAGATTTGGAACTAAAGATAATTGCAAACCACATAAGTATTTCTCAACATAAGCAAATTTCTCCTCTATGGTGTAATAGGAGAATTTAAGAACAAAGTAGGACTCTCATGAGTAAGAGTACCATCACAAACAGCAAGTATATCATTTTTATCCTCACATAATTTAGTAACAACTAAACATGGAGGTTTATCAATAAGCATAGGACCATCATCTAAAGCATTATCATATAGCATATTTAAGCAATACTCCTCATTATCATCAATAAGTTCACTAGTAGCATTATAAAAGTAAAGGAGCATTATTAGTTTCATCATAATAGCATGGGTTATCATATAGGACCATAGAATTTTCAGTTTGACACTCATCATAACATGGGTTCTCATAAATAACAAAAGATTTTTGAGTTTGAGTGTTACTATCATTTGTTGATGGTGAAGCTGGGAGATCCAACTCTTCCCAAGCTTAGGTTGGAACACATCCATTTCAATCTCCTCTTCACATACTTCCTCTTCCAAGCTTATGTTTTCATCATCCTCTTGGGGTTGCACGGGCATCCCCAAGCTTAGGTTCTTATCCTCCTCTTCCTGCAAAATTTAGTGCTTTCCGTGGCAGCAAGAATTCTTTCTTTAACATAAACATTATCACTAAATTCTTTTT